>JASDDO010000014.1:608114362-608689322 GCA_030015575.1 Agapanthus africanus | reverse complement strand
TCTTTCATAAAAGGGGGGCCTTTTGTGAACTCCAAAGGAGCCAAGCACATGCAACTCGAGCCACGAGGTGAAATAATGCATCGAGAAGTTTATGGGCTGCACCCCCGGTTGGGTAGTATCCGCCGCTAGGCTAAGGCCGTAATACAAATGGGCTAACCCAGCGACCCCGACGGCCACTTTCACCCCAATAACCATTCAGTGAGCTGGGTAGAAGACGGACGATCTCATACGGCGAGGGTGCATCGGAAGCGCAAAACAGCTTAGCCATAGCCTGAGAAACCCCAAAAAGAACGCTTCTTCGTCGATCCCAGGAGCTGCAAGCTCTGCAAAAGAGACGACCGGGGTGTCGGGGAGAAAGAAACTCTTCTAATCCGCCTCCGCCGTCCGCAGGTTGCCCAAGACTAAGCCAAAAGGATCATCGAGTTAGGAGAATTTCGTGGCTTCCTTCGACAGGACTTCCGGGAGGAGAAAACGAGCGATGAAGTCTGTGAAATTAACCCCACGGCTCCCGGATTCAAGAAATAAACCCTCGTAGATATTCAACACCTTAATCAAACTTGGGGATTGATGTTGAATGGCATTTTCCAGGGTAAGGCCCATCATCATCGACCTGGCAACAAAGACATACTTATCATGAGGAAGTAGTTCCTCATAATGCTCCCCTCTGACAGGCAAGCCAGAGATCTCCGCGAACTCCTCTAGAGAGATTGAGACTTCCCGATCCAACAAAAGGAAGGTGTGAGTTGGAACGTTCCATTGTTCCAAAAAGGCTTTTACCCACCATGTAGGAGGCGTAGAGTACTGAAAGAGAGAAACGCAAATCGCGGGATACAACCCGAGCCCCACAACTGCAACCTCTTGGCAGAAAAAATGTACCGGGCCCACTGCAAATTTTCGACTGGGTGATGGGGAGTTAATCCTATGTTATAAGGCTGTCCCCAAGGGCGCGACTCACCTTGACATATACGTCGCCCCAAGATATCCAACGCCATTGGAGGCTGTACGGGTATCGCAGCCAAAGAGGTTGAAGGAAACTATCTGAAGTCCAATTGACCTCCTCCACAGTGTAGGTCACTAGGGGTGGGTCGGCATAAGAGATTGCCGAAATAGTTTCCGAGGGTGTCGTACAAGAAAAGCTCCGTCGGCCCCTGATAATCTGGTTGTACCATGTTCCCATAAATGGAGATTCTTCCACTCTGGGTCATGATCCTTGATCAATGCAAAAACTTCTCGGTCTACTGGCACTGCAGGGAACCCTCTTTCTGAACGGACAAAGGAAAACGAAGTATTGAAAGACATGGTACCTGCGCGAAAGAGAACAAAGTTAGCCGTCAATGCTACAAGTCAAGTTCGGTACTTGGTACATTAAATCCGTACCATACTGCAATGCAGTAAAAAGGGGCCAAAGGCGACCCATACAATCTAGATGATTCTCATTATTAATAAAACAGTCTCATCATTTGATGAGACTGTCATTAAATGAGGAAATCCTCAAAGGATTCTCATTTAATGAGGGCCCCTCGGGCCAAGGAGTAAATCTCCCATTGAGAGCAGCGCTCTACAACAGAGTGACATCAGTCAGCTCTGATGATGAAAAGGATAAAATTCCTCAAGAAAAATCTTGAAGAACCATGCTCTGTAAAATGATGGAATAACCCATCAGAAAACTTAAAGCAAAGCTTTTTAATGAATCAAAAATTCCGAGATCTTCAAGATCTATGAACAAACTCTAAGAGTTTTCATGAAAGATTAACAAATCTATATGATTTGAAAAGAGCAAAACTCTGTTAATGGGTTAAGAAACCCTAAGAAAGATCTCTTTAGATCTATGAAGAGCAAAGCTCTACCGAGAAACCCTAAAAATCTATATGATTTGAAAAAAACAAAGCTCTGTTAATGGGTGAAACCTTAGAAAGATTTAATCTTTACCTAAATTTTTGACAGAGTTCTGTCCCTAAGAAAATTCTTAAGACGAAGAGCTATGCTCTGAAGGAGAAATAATTCTCAGAAAAAAGTAAGAAGATGAACAGAGGTCATCTCAAGGGCCAAGGGTCCTATTTATAGGTACCGAGAGCTGTTTCAACTTCTAAGTTGATCTAAGGGCGCAGATGCTGCCACCGCCGCACTCGCGTGTAACCTACGTGAGCACAACGGTGGGGGGCATTTGTTTCCCCCAATCAGAGCAAAAATCTGTTCAAATTTTCAAATGAAGCAGTGCTTCATAAAAGCGCCAGCAAGCAGCGCTCACGTGCAGAGCACGAGTGCGCTAGTGCTAAGGGCGCCAGCGCTCTGAAGCAGCGCTCACGTGCAGAGCACGAGTGCGCTAGCGCTAGAACTAAATGTTTCCCGCCGTTGGATCAAAGATCCAACGAAGATGATAAATCATCAAGTTACCAGAATAAAATTCTGTTAAGAAAACATTCTTCAGAATCTTTCCAAACAAAAAGATTTTGCTCTGGAAATCAGAACACCGTTGGATCAATGATCCAATGGTGATTAAAAATTACAATGGTGCAGAATAAATTCCGCATGAGAAAAGATTTCGCAATCTTGTTAAAACAAGAAGATTACCTTCTGTAAAACAGAAGCCCTAGGATCAAATATCCAACGGTGGGGAAATCCCCAAATCAATTAGAGAAAAGATCTCTTCAACTGATTCAACAAATTAGCTTGCCCTATATAAAGGCCCCAAGACTTCAAGTCTGATAGAGAGGAACCCCCTAATAAACTTTGAGAAACTTCAGAGAGAAGAGCAATCTCTCAGCAGAAGAAGAACTTTTCTTCAAGGTAAAAACAGAGAGATAAAAAATCTCATCAGAAAAAGAACTTGGTTCTTATGCTAGATCATAGATCTTTAAGACAAATTGTTTTTCACAAAAGAGATCATAACATCTCATTATAAAAGTGGGGGAGAATAATTCAATTCTCTTAGGATCACAGATCCAAAATGGCAAAATCTTTCATCAAAAACATAAGAGATTGAAATATCTCCTATAAAATAAGAACTCTGTTCTTAGATCTATGAGACAAAGTCTGTTATAAGATAGAACTTAATTCTCAGAACGCAAAGCTGCCTAAAAAGAGCCTAGCGCTCTAATTAAAAGAAGCGTCTCAGCACTCCAAATCTAGCGCACAGCGCTGCAGAGCCTTAGCGCTCCAAATTTCACAAGAAGCGCTTTCCGCTCATTACCTGGCGCATAGCGCCAAGTGCACCACGTGCTCCTCACATGTATGCTTTGCGCTCATTATCTGGCACATAGCGCTAAGCGCGCCACGTGCTCCTCACGTGTGTGCTACTCACAAGAAGCGCTTTGCGCTTATTATCTGGCGCATAGCGCCAAGCGCGCCACGTACTCCTCAAGTGTGCGCTACTCACAAGAAATGCTTTGCGCTCATTATCTGGTGCATAGCGCCAAGCGCGCCACATGCTCCTCATGCGTGCGCTACTTAACAGAAGCGCTTTGTGCTCATTATCTGGCGCATAGCGCCAAGCGCGCCACGTGCTCCTCACGTGTGCGCTACTTGACAGAAGCGCTCTGCGCTCATTGACTGGCGCTCAGCGCTAAGCGCACCACGTGCTCCTCATATGTGCGCTAAGAGAACATAAATTTTTCTTTAAACAATAAAGTCCCAGAGCTATGATAAGTGCTAAGCACTCAATAAAAGACAAAAAGGATGTCAAAACCCAAACCAATGCTCAACATTATTAACATTTTTACTAAATGGGCCGAGCCCAAAGTGGCCACATAATCCTACTTCAGATTAATTGAGCCCATATGCACATAAATCTTTAATCTTAGTCCCAAATAGAACTACAGATCTCCCAACCAATATTGGTTCAAGGGTACATCTCTTCACTCTTCTGATATTTGTCGTTGTAATCCTTCAACGTCTTCAGAAAGGTGATGGGTCCCGACAACCATACATTCGATAGTCTATGACGTCTTTAAACTGGACTATGATGTCCTTAAACTTTACGGACTGTGGGGTCCTTAAACTCATGGACTATGATGTCCTTAAACTTTATGGACTGTGGGGTCCTTAAAACTCATGGACTATGATGTCCTTAAACTTTACAGACTATGACGTCTTTAAACTGGACCGCAAAGTCCCTAAACTAAAACAATAGAGCCCAAATGCTCTTTTGTTGGATCTAAATGATCCTGTTGAGTAGATCTTAGTCTAAAATTTGATTAACGTATCCACAACAAACGTTTAAGTTGATCTTAGTCTCAAATGAGATTAACGATCCTTAAACCCAACCCAAACCCAAATCCAAATCTAAGAAGATACGGATTTGGACTGATCCATGCCCTACGGGCGACAATATAAATTAGTCCCCGTATACAATCCATGGGCAACCAAAAATAAAACAAATATACACGACACGAAGTGACCATCTGGAGAAGGAGAAAGTGGTTACCGCGATGCGGTAGCGTAATTAACTGCAGGGGCTTGCGCCTGCAGGGAAGAGCGTCTACACAATCAAAAAAACCCTCACAATGAGGGAGAATCTGACGAAGTCTGCTACATCGGCCGCATTCGTCTAAACCTTCGATACATGGTGCCATAAATCAACTTGGCATCTTCGGAGAGATGGACGGATAAATGCAAATAGTATCTGCCCCAAAATTCAGGCAAGACGTTTGTCTTCCCGGTCTTTTGGCGAAGAACATGGCCTTGGGGGGTAGGGACCCGAGAGCACCATATATGGGTGCTCTCCTGTTTGCCCAACCCTAGGGGCACCTCATGGTGGCCCCGGGGGTGGGTACCCCTCAGCCCCCTAAACATACGTTAATTTTGTGTTCTTCGACCCTGCGAAGATTCGGATGGGTTTTGAGTTCATTCGACTCCCGGATTGGCTTAAAACGGATGATTTTGGGACTTTAGTGGACTAGATTTTCATGTCTCGGAAAATTAGTAATGTTTGCTAATTTTGTGCGGAATCCTAACATCTTAGATTTCTTTACTTACTTTTGTGATGTGTATATGTGTTGTTAAATATCTACTAATCGCTATATGTCGATTAGAAGGGGTTGCACATATCTTGTGATGTTTCTGTGTTGCGAATAGTTCGATAGATCGTCATGTGAATTGTTTGGTGTGAATTTAGATGTGAGATGTGAGTGAATTTTGTAATTCATGTAATAATTGATGTATATTCTTTTATTGGGGCACATCCGGGTTGAGGATGATGTCACCGACTGTATATTATTTTTCATTTCTGCATCTAGGAATGACCCACGGAGGAGTGCACAAGCTATCAGGTTCTAGAATTCAGTGGGTGGCCATCTTGAGGAGTCAAGACCCGGGTCACCCAATTCTAGGATTGGCGGGTAGCTTGCTGCATTCATAGGGGTCTAGGATAGTTCACACTCAACTATTCATACGACCGTGGAGGATTGTATTTCATAGTTGGCTCGATGAAATGCAAAGTTCTTAGTTGATCTATTTTTCCATTCTCTCTGATGTTGATATCTGTGTTGCTTATCATGCCTGCGATGAATGGTTATATATATATATATATATATATTAATAAATGTTGTATATGTTTTACATCCGCGCTAGCCCTGCCATCGCTCTGCCGGTAGTTAAGTAACCTAACGGTGCATGATGGGGCCCCATAGTGAATGCAGATGGCATATACGTACATTCTATTTTCGTTGTTTTCTGGTGTGATAGGATTTAAATTGATTGGGCCAGATTAATCCTTATTAATGCAAGATAATAAACCTAAAAATATGTTGTTGGAACAAATTGAAAAACCGCTTGGTTATTTTCAAAACACTCGTTTAAAATTTGGAGCTTGAACCACACCTTTTCAAAGTAATCATTCCTACAATGATATCAAGTTTATTATATTCAAGGTTTTCGCAAAAAGCAGCCGTAGCCTTCTGTCATTTCAAATGGGTAGCACATCGTATTCATGCTATTTTTGTTGGCCTTTGTTAAAGCATAGTGAATGGTAGCGGTGTGTTGCTTGTTTGTAGCATAGATGGATGCATTAGTTTAGGAAAGACGTATAGCCTTGTTGGCCTTCGTCAAGGGCGAGTACGGGTGGGTCTAAATCAATCAGGACAATGACGGGAAGAACTTGACTTGCATCTTATGATTTGTTGGCCTTCGTCAAGGTCATAAGAGCTTGGGAAAAAAAATCATATCGAGAGTTTTAAACATAAAGGAAACTTGTAGATTTAGCATATCTTCTGGAGTATGGTGACTAGAGTGGCTTCCATCTAGGTCATCACACGATGATAGTTGGATCCCGATTCCACTGATGAGTAGGATTACTCTTGGGAGATATTTTTCACTTCGCAATTAGCTAACCTATTAGGTGTCTAGAAAGTGTTAATGGGGCTACGCCTCTGCAGAAACGAGGTTTATTTTAATTAGGTCCGTGCGAGAGCACGAGGAACCTCCTTTGGAGTACCAACATCCACCTAGCTAAATCGTTAGCGAACTTGTAAAGTGTAAATGATCCTGACTAATTCTCTTTTTAAGGTTTGATGGAGAATTCGAGGAAACAGTGGGAATCATCGTGGTTAGATAAGATAATAAACCAATCTAATCTTGCCAGAGCATACGCTGAGTGTTTTCTCTCTCTCTCTCTCTCTCTCTCTCTAGCAGCAACCATGATGGGACTTAAACTACTACTCGAAAAAAAACACTGACTGGGCCAAATTATAAAGATTGGCTGAGAAACATCAATATTGCACTCACTTATAACAAAGTGCCATATGTCCTCACCAGTACTACTCCCCCTGTCCCAAGGCCAGATTCCACAGTTGCGGACATCGAGGTCTGCAAAACGTGAGACTTGAATTGTGAAAAAGCTAGGTGCATAGTGCTAGCTGCAATGAATAATGATCTTCAGAAGTAGCACGAAAATATGGACACCAAATCCATATTTCTCCATTGCAAGGATTTGTATGGAGAGCACTTTCATATCGTAAAATACGAGACCTCAAAGAAATTATTCCAGATGAGGTTAGTTGTTGGATCACCTGTAGAAGAACACATCCTAAAGATGATCAGTCTCGTTGAACTCACAAACCAGAGATGCGTGTTAGAGAATGAGTTATACATTGACTTGATTCTACAGTCTCTTCCTCACACCTTCTCTTAGTTCGTACTGAACTTTAACATGCACGGGATGGAAGAGGATCTTCTAAAGTTCCTCAACATATTGAGGGTAGCTGAGAGCTCCTTGAAAAAGGAGAAGACACCCGTTCTTATTGTTGGGGAATCTTCCTCTTCTAAATCCAAATCAAAAGCTAAGGGGAAGAAGAAGAAGTCCCCCACCAAGCTGAAAGGAGGTGTCAAAAAAGGTACAATGAACGAACAATTCGAGAAAAGTAAAAGCAGGAAAGAATGAGTGTTACTACGGTCACAAGAAGGGGCACCGAAAGAAGAAATTCAAGGCTTTCAAAGCCAAAGGCAAGAACACGAAGCAAGCTGATACTTCGGCTTCAGGTGTGTTCATGATTGAAAGCTGTTTTTTCAGTTAACTCTGCATCATGGGTACTAGATACCGGTTTTGGTTCTCATATCTGTTATTCTTTATAGGCACTAAGAAACCATAGAGTGCTGAAGGAAGGTGATATGACCCTCAGGGTTGGCAACGGAGCAAACGTAGATGCTATTGCAGCAGGAGATTATCACCTAGGTTTGACGAGTGGACACATTTTGGTGATGTATAGTTGTTTTTGTGTACCAAGTATGTTGTGTAATATTATATCATTATCTTTGCTGTCTAATGAAGGATATAATTTTGCACTTGAAAGAAATGTCATGAATATTCACCTAACTCAAGAACTGATTGGGTCAAGCACACTGGATAACGGTATATACATACTCAATCAACATCAAGTTTTCAACGTCTAAAACACACTCAAAAGAAAGGCTCCAGATTCAAACCAAGCTTTCATATGGGATTGTAGACTTAGTCGTATTAATAAAAAAAAGTTGACTAGGTTATATAAGGATCGATATTTGTGTTGGATACAGTGCCCTCAAAGTCAATTATTGGATCGCAGGCAAGTGATTGCAATAATTGAGGGAGGACATATACCGGTAGGACAGTCATACTCGAGGTGATAGTATGTTATCTGGTTTGTCTTTATCATCGTGTACTGCTTTAGGTGACATTTGAGATCACTATTGCACGTTGATAGAGCCTATATGATTCTTGCTTGACTACCAACAGTATGATGGCGATCATATACGTGAGAGTTGGGTAGTCTATAAGCACATCCTTAAAAGTAGTCCCTAGTCGTGGGAGTTTCGAAACAGGGTATCGATACTCCGGAGTAGACTAGTGTATACAGTCGAGACCCCGATGAGGGGCGGTGGCCGGTCTCACAAGCCATTGGTGTCAGTTGGTTCACCTAAGATGTATATAGGTGCTCATTGGGTTATGAGTGCACCGGACAGGACTCGTCGGGAACCTGCTAGTTGGTATTATACATGTCGTCAGATAGCAGTTCCCTGGTGACATGTGTACAGGTTAGTTCATCGACCTGAGATCATCATTTGTCTCGTGTGAGTTACCACTGTGCTTTGATTATTACCCTACCACGGCTCAAAGGAGTCGTATAAACAGGTTTTAGTTAGGTACAGTCTCGAGCCACATGGAGGCAGTGAGAGGATCGGCTGGGGATTCGTCTCTCCCGGTATTGGGGGTGAGATCGTGCTGAGTCTGGAGAGCCATTACACAAAGTCCCTGGCCAGGACAAGCGAGATTTACTGATAGGTACTCCAGTAGTATCTCAGGGTGTTCTGGGCTACACTCCGACACGATTTATACCGCTATTGGGGGTCTGACGTTTACCATCCCCCTAGGCCCAATAAACGATACTCATAAATGAACGGACCGGAATATAAGGATATTGTCACAGATAGGCTCAGTAGGGTTTCATGATGAGTTCGCTCGTCAGCCTCCCTTTTGCTCAATACATGGACAATCGTTACGCACAGCTAGTGCTACTGACGTGGTTGTGGTTAAACCCACTGCCAGCGTATTGACGAGTCTTTAGAGTCCCCCACAGATAGTTTCCCAAGTTCGGGCGAAACGTTGTAGAGGCCGTATGGTTTTATGGCAGGGTTCGAACATACACGTGCACTTGTGCACGTGTCATGATTCGGACAGATAATACTAGTGGGCTTTGGTTTAGGCCGGATCCTAGTATTATATTGTGTTGGAATACTTTCGTCTCGTAGTATTCATATTCAGTCGGAATACGGATGCAGATATGTATTTACAGGTGAGGGGTATTCTCGTAATCCGTTACGAGATTACTTTAGAAGATGCATTTCTTTTTGGTTAACATTTTGGTTTAAATGTTTATTGGATTTGGAAAGTGTGACTCATGTAGTGAGTCATTATTTCTAGCATGTTCACTAATGACCCAGGGTAATGAGTCATGTAGTGAGTCATGATAGATTAATGAATTTTATTTTGGGTGTGATATTTTAGGGTTTTGTGGGAGATATTTTGGTAAGATATTTTCTTTGTTTTTCCATCACAAAACCTCATTATATCATCATACAATGAGAGAGGGCAGCCAACACAAGTTTTGGGGTTTGGTTTTTTGCTCTCTTGATATTATCTTGAGCTCACACTCTTCTTCTCATTGCATCTTCTTCAACCTCCACCCTACCCCACTCATGTGATGAGAATCCTAGGGTGTATTGAGACAAAGTATTCACACTTCTCTCTACCAATCTTGGACATGTCGGCTAGCAAACTTTATGTCTGAGTTGCTTCGGTTTGAAGCGGGAGCCCGTATAAAGATTCCTTGACATGGTGCCACCTCGACTAGGAGACCGGAGATCGAGCGAGATCAAAGATGCCGCAATAAGCTAAGGATGGTGGCTAAAGATTGAAGGACACGGATCGATCGGTATAGCCATTCTAACATCTTTGTAGCATACTAGTTTACGGTTAATGGAACGATCTGGGTTTTAAGGTTACGTTAGCGCCAGTTTATAAAAGTTTTTGTTCCACATTTGGCGTCGGATTGACGGCCGGGGCACTACCGTAGACTTACATGGTATCAGAGCCAAACTATTAATCGTTTACTAGTGGTTTAGACAATGTTAAAGTATCAAAACCGAAACAAAACCCAAACACTGCCCTGTACATTTCATTCTCTGTCGTTTTTGAAAGTGTCTTCTAAAATTAGTTAAACAAGTGCAGAAAACTACTTACATGACCACTAGACTGCACCCCAAACACGAACCCCATCCCTCGGATTTTGGCCGAGCACATGCACATAAAATCTGAGGTCGCCGGCCATTATGGGGCTTCTGGGTTTGGTTTTTGGGGGTGTGGTCTTGTTTCTGGAATGTTGGTTCAGTGGTGTTGTTTGTTTAGCCTAGTTTGGATATAGTTTTATTTGGTTGTTTGGGCTATTCAGGGGTTATTTCGAAGTCGATATTTCTAACATCGTTTAAAGTTTTGCAGTGCATTACATTACTATCTGTGACCGTGAATTTCATTCGAGCGGTAAATCGTGTCTAATTGCTATAGCTCTTTTAGACGGGTTTGCGAACGTGACATTCACGTTGATGTTCTGTGTTGTGCTGTGATGTTGCGGTTTTGTCGTGGTGGATAGCTTGCGTGCAATGGTAGTGCAGTTTTGATTTATTTGTACATTTGATATCACGGGACGAGCGTCCGACATGTGGACTGCCGTCACTGCCTGTTTGTATATTATTCTTTTGGGGCACGACCGGATTGAGGTCGATGTACCCATTGTACATATTTTCTTTTCTGTACTTGGTTTACCTCGCGATAGAGTGGACGGATAGCTGGGTTCTAGAGGGCAATGAGCCCGCATCTCATAGCTTTGAGACGGAGGGGGCCTCACTCTAGAATTGGCAGGCTATTCGCCGCACTCGTAGGGGGTACAGGTTGACCCAAGGAGGAGTGCTCAAGTTACTAGATTCCGTGAGGTGCTTGGTGGTCCATTCACTTTGTTGAAGGGGGCTGCCTCGCTTCTGGTTTTGGCAGATAACTTGCCGCACTCGTAGGGGTCTAGGTTTTCATTGCACAGGTTATCCACACGACCAGGGGAACGTTGGGTTTCATTTGCGGCTCAAAGGAAACCCGGGGATCCCAGATTATCTGTATTGTTCTGTGATGCTTATTACTTTTCTGTAATGTTGCATTTATCACTCCTGGAGCGATTATTGTATATTGATATATATACTAGTAGATATTGTATATTTTTTACACCCGCGCTAGTCCAGTCCCCGCTCTGTCGTTAGTTAAGTAACCTAACGGGTGATGACGGGACCCAGTGGTGAATGCAGATGGCATATACGTACATTTTATTTTCGTGGTGTGATTAATTGATGGGACTGCATTGATTCTGATCAATGCAAGGAAAACAAACCTATTCGATGTTGTTGGAATAATTTTCAAAAAGCTGTTATTGCAAGGAAGTTCTCTTTTGTTTTGCACAGTAGTATTCGGTTATGAATATCCAGCACCTCATTCGACGAGGCAAGGGCCGAGATCCCTTCACCGGGAGTGACCCCTTGGGCAGAGGTTTGCGTCAGGGTAATAACTTCACTATAGTCGATTACTTTTTGCTTTGCATCGTGGTATTCAGTTGGAATATCCTGCACCTCATTCTATGGGGAAAGAGCCCAGATCCCTTCACCGGGAGTGACCTCTTTAGCAAAGGTTTTCGTCACTATATATTTGTAAAAAGCTATCCGGTTCCTTCAACGATATCAAGTTCATTACGTTAAATGTTTTTCGCCAAAAACCATTCGTAGCCCTCCATCATTTCAGACGGGTAGCACTTAGTATTCATGCTATGTTTGTTGACCTTCGTCAAGGCATAGTGTATGGTAGCTGCTTGTTACCTTTCTGTTGCATAGATAGATGCGTTGGTTTGGGACAGTCGTATAGCCTTGTTGACCTTCGTCAAGGGCTTGTACGGGTGGGTTCAAATTAACCTGGACAATGACGGGTAGAACTTGACATGTGACTTATGATTTGTTGACCTTCGTCAAGGTCATAAGAGCATGGGGTAAAAATCACATCGGGAGTTTCTAAAGAAACTGAAACTTGTCAGGTATGCGCATACCTTCTGGAGTGTGATAACGTGAGTGGATTCCATCACGTTATCATGCGATGATAGTTGGATCCCGATTCCCACTGATGAGTTGGTGTACTCTTCGGGTGATCCCGGCTAATTCTTCTTTCAGGTTTGGAGGAGAATTTGAGGATACAGTGGGAGGTTTCTTAATTAAGATAAAGTGATAACCATTCTGATCTAGGTTAGAGTGCACGCAGAGTGTTTCTTTTCTCTCTCTCTTTGGCAGCGACCATGGCCCGACCCCAGACTATGACTCAGTAACCAAGTTGAACGAACTTTCTTAAAACACTGGCTTTTGGATTGTCTGAGTTGCATACATCATTGCCACTCCTTCTTTTACCCTTTGCATTTCTCCAGAACACCCCGTATTATTACGAACATCCACTTCCATTGGATAAATCCATCGTATGGTTATATACGAACTCGGAGGAACTTGTTCCAGATTCGAGGATGGATTCTGGTTCTGGAGAGATTGAATATGACTATTCAGTTGTCTTTTCCTTTTACCTTCTCTCGGCTTGTGAGTACTCCTAGGATTAGGAGAGGGTACACCTATTACGCTTATTGGATGGTCTTCTTCCAAACCATAGATAAGTGCCGAAAGGTGGGGAAAGGAGAAAACTAATTAGCCTAAGTTGGATGTACAGAAGGTAATAAGTAAAGACATATGAAGGGATTAGAAATAGGGCAAAGTAAATTGTGACTACTATCATTCACGACCAAACCGAGTATATCACCGCCACTCCTATTTCACCTTTGCTTTTCTCCGGTTTGGGAGAAATAGAATAAGGTTTATTCAGTTGTCTTTTATCATCACCTTCTCTCAGGTTACGAGTACTCTTAGTATTAGGAGAGTACACCTATTACGCTTATTGGATAGTATTCTTCCAAACCATAGGCTAGTGCCAAACGGTAGGGAAGGAAGAAAACCATTTAGCTCAACGATGGTGTACAGAAGGTAATGAGTAAAGACAAATAAAGGGATTTGGAGAGATGGCAAGGAGATATACGGTTACAATCGTGAATTTGGATAATGGAAGAGGCAATACTAGGAGTACCAGGATACCCCTTCGAAACATTTTCATGTTTCAGTTTCACTGTACATTGTTAATTGAAAACTGATTTCCTAATTAGATCCTTACTCCAGGGTATGTATTTACCAGGTATGATTCTCACATCTGTATGGTTTTACAGATGATGAGTGGGAGCAAGTTATTGGGAATTAGGTGATCATCCTCATTATATCGGAATTCGTTGTAATTAGTGATATTTGAGGAAATCGCCTGGGTTTTTCCCGGACGGCAAATATTTGGTTTAGAATATCCGTTGTTGTGCACCAATTTCAAACTGATATATCTGTACGTTTATTTTTATAAAGTGAGATATAACTTTTTGAAATTATGTCGATGGCATTTACCTATATCAGTTGATGGTTAGGTAAGGAGCATTGAACATCGGTATAATTCTTCATAACCATAGTACAGTTTTCAACCTACGACGCACAGGATTTGAGTTATTCAACTCAGCGGGCTTATACAAAGTACTATATGTTGTCCAATGTCCATTAGGACAAAGGGGTTGGTACTCGTACTATATTCTGTTTACTTGTGACTTCTCCATTTTTAGATATGTGTTTCGTAGAAATACAAGGTCTAAGTTTTGAGAAGTTATAGGTACAAGAATAAAGTAGAGAACCAGGTGTCGCAAGTATCGGGATTCTTTAAGGTGATCGAAGATGTAGATACTTGTGTTTAGTATTCAGTTGATAGTAATGGTTTTGAGAAACTTGTTTCTCTTTCAGGCTACTCATAATTGGATGAACTCCTAAGTTGAGTAATGATGATTAGCCTCTCTCCATTTAGTTGACATGCACTGGAGACAGCTGCATGATTTGAATCTGGTTCCAATTAAATCAGTGCCTATGTTTCTATATGGTATATAGAATGGTTCATATCTTAACGATGTTATGGTACGGGGAGTTGTCCGGCTTATGCTTAAAACCAGACTCTGGATAACTCAAGGCACGTTTCTGAAATGGCAGTTTGTGGGTTGACCCGGGCTTTGACGGGGGTTGATTTTCTACCATCTGGAAGATCAATAGTGATATTGTTCTTGACTCGCCACAGTTTTAGTAAAATGGATTTTTTCAGAAAACAGTAGTGGGAGTATAGTAGAACTGGAAGAGATTCCAGAACCGCAAACGACTACAAAAAATTTAATAGGACCTAAATATTCAATTAGGTTTGACATTCCATTAGCCACTCCGCAGATATGGTGGGTAACCTCAGCCACCCGAGAGGTACTTCGGTAGCCTTAAGGACGGTGACAGGGAGGTTCTTGTTTACCCAGACTTGCCACTACTGTTGTTCCAGACTATGAGACCCGGCAGGAGGATGAGTATAGCGTCTTTCTAAACTAGCTTTAGAAGTGCACGTGTATATGATTCTGCCAGAGGGGGTCAGTTGGAGCAGCGGAAGCATAGTGGATAAGTAGCTTATGTCTATTTATAGACTAAAGCAGATATAGCGGAGATAGATCATCTATTTTTGATGTGACAGTCATGGGCTTTGACTTCATCAGAATAGGGGATGGATCTGTTAAGAAGATAGTAGAGTGTGATGTCCTGGTATATGGATGACATACACAGAGTAGGAAGTAAAATTCCTATACTATGATCTGTTATACTGTGGTTGTCACACAGTTATTTCTCCATATAGGATATGGATATAATATAAGACATTCTGGTTACTAGATCTAGATTTGGATAGTTTCCCAATCTGGGTACTTAGACAGTATTCTAAAGGTATTTATAATGGACGACTCCTGGCATTGTGGTGTACCTGCAGGTGATGGAGTCACCCTCTCTAAAGGTGTCTTACAGACTAAGGGGGAGAAGGATGTGCCAAGTACCACACCAGATGTTGTTTTTGCACTAGCTGCAATAAGTTTATATTAATCCAATCCTGGAGAAACATTCGGAAGCAGTTTTAGAACATGAGTGGATGTTCTAGTGATTTGATAACGGCAGCCTCCTTTGGGAGACGGTTATCATTCCAGGCTTCCAAGGTGACATGCATGACAGAGTGATTGTCAGAGTTATAGTTTTCTCTCTGACGAGGGGCAGTAGTTTGGATAGGTAGTCCAAGCGGATACTGAGGGAGGTATGGTGCAGGATACTGATTAAGTTCAGTTGTCGATACAGTCTAAGAAGTTTGGATTTGGAGTTCATTTGTGAACTAGGTCCCATCAGATATCCATACATATTCTAAGACGGGTATTGCTCAATTCGGGAGATGGCATTCTCCGCGAACTTGAGATAGAGAGACATAGAAAGAAACATCAGGGCGGATCCACCCACTGAGGCTATTTCTCGAACACAATAGTTTTACAAATGAGCTTTGTGAAACTAATTAGTAGAGGAGTTGGATGTTCGGTATCACACGGGCTGTGAGTATGAGACATTGCAATAATTAGCCTTAAGTGTAAGTGGGAGATGGTTCGATATAGTGCCCTCAAAGTCAATTATTGGATCGCAGGCACGTGATTGCAATGATTGAGTGAGGACCTATACCAGTAGGACAGTCTTACTCGAGATGGTAATATGTTATCTGGTTTGTCTTTATCACCGTGTACTGCTTTAGGTGACATTACAAATCACTATTGCACATTGATAGAGCCCATATGATTCTTGCTTGACTACCAACAGTATGATGGCGATCATATACGCGAGAGTTGGGTAGTCTATAAGCACATCCTTAAAAGTGGTCCCTAGTCATGGGAGTTTCGAGACAGGGCATCGATACTCTGGAGTAGACTAGTGTATACAGTAGAGACCCCGACGAGGGGCAGTGGCTGGTCTCACAAGCCATTTGTGTCAGTTGGTTCACCTAAGATGTATACAGGTGCTCATTGGGTTATGAGTGCACCGGACATGACTCGCCGCGAACCTGCTAGTTGGTATTATACATGTCGTCAGATAGCAGTTCCTTGGTGACATGTATACAGGTTAGTTCATCGACTTGAGACCGTCATTTTTCTCGTATGAGTTCCCACTGTGCTTTGATTATTACCCTACCACGGCTCAAAGGTTTCGTGCAAATAGGTTTTAGTTGGGTACAGTCCCGAGCCACATGGAGGCAGTGAGCGTATCGGCAGGGGATTCGTCTATCCCGGTATTGGGGGTGAGATCGTGCTGTGTCTGGAGAGCCATTACCCAAAGTCCCTGTCCAGAGAAAACGAGATTTACTGGTAGGTACTCCAGTAGTATCTCAGGGTGTTCTGGGCTACACTCCGACACGAATTATACCGCTATTGGGGGTCTGACATTTACCAGCCCCCTAGGCCCGATATGCGATACTCACAGACCAATGGACCGGACTGTACGGATATTGCCACTGATAGGCTCGGTAGGGTTTCAGGATGGGTTAACTCGTCAGCCTCCCTTTTGCTCAATACCTGGACAGCCGTTACGCACAGCTAGTGCCACTGACATGCTTGTGGTTAAACCCACTGCCAGCGTATTGACGAGTCTTTAGAGTCCCCCACAGATAGTTTCCCAAGTTCGGCGAAACGTTGTAGAGGCCGTATGGTTTTATGTCAGGCTTCGAACATACACGTGTACTTGTGCACGTTTCATGATTCGGACAGATAACACTAGTGGGCTTTGGTTTAGGCCGGATCCTAGTATTATATTGTGTTGGAATACTTTCGTCTCTAAGTATTCGTATTCATTCGGAATATGGATGCAGGTATGTATTTACAGGTGAGGGGTATTCTCGTAATCCGTTACGAGATTAATGTTTGTTATAGTGCCCTCAAGGCAATTATCATAGTCACAGGCAGGTGATTATGATGATTGAGAGAGGACCTATACCGATAGAACAGTCTTACTCGAGATGATAATATGCTATCTGGTTTGTCTTTATCATCATGTATATGTTGATAAAGCCCATAGGATTCTTGCTTGACTACCAGCATTGAGATGGCGATCATTTACGTGGGAGCTGGGGGTCTATAAGCGCATCCTTAAATGTCCCTAGTCGTGGGAGTATCTAGACTGGGCATCGATACTCCAGTGTAGACTGGTGTATACTTATCTAGACCCTGACGAGGGGCGGTGGCCGGTCGCACAAGCCATTGGTGTTAGTTGTTCACCTAAGATAGTATACAGGTGCTCACTGGGTTATGAGTACACTGGACGGACTCGCCGGGAACATGTTAGTTGGTATTACACCTATTGTCAGATAGCAGTTTCCTGGTGACATGTGTACAGGTTAGTCTGTCGACCTGGGATCGTCATTTGTCTCGTGTGAGTTCCCACTGTGCTCTGATTACTACCCTACCACGCTCAAAGGAGACGTGCAAACAAGTTTTAGTTGGGTACAGTCTCGAGCCACATGGAGGTTGTGAGTGGATCATCATGGATTTGTCCTTCCCGGTATTGGGGGTTGATGTCGCACAGTGCACGGGTCGCCATCACCTGAAATCCTCGGCCGGGGTAATGGAGAATTACTGATTTTGATCAGTAGTTTCTCAGGAGGTGATGGGTTTCATACCGACATGAATTATCGCGTTATTAGGGGTCTGACTTTATCCACCCCCTAGACTCGATATGTGATACTCTTAGACGAACAGATCGGACTGTGCGAATATTGTCACTGACAGGCTCAGTAGGGGTTCGGATGAGTTTGCTTGTCGGCTTTCCTTTCGCTCAATACCTGGGTAGCTGTTACGTACAGCTAGTGCCACTGACGTGTTTGTGGTTAAACCCACTGCCAGCGTATTGACGAGTCTTTAGAGTCCCACACAGAGGGTTTTCACGGTTCAGGCGATATGGTGTAGTTGACGTATGTTGATACATACAGGTGTCCGATTAAATATGTGCACGGACTGCACAGACTTTAATCGAACGGTTGATAATACTAGCAGCTTAGGATTAAGCCAGATTGTTAAATCAAGTTTTGATTTAATAATTTACATACGTATTTATATGTATGTATTCTAGTATTATTGCTCACTATTTATTTTCTCTCTTTGGCTATTCGTATTTTCGTACGAATACGCGTATGTGTATTTCGATACATATATCGGGAAGCATTCCGTATTTATACGGAATGGCTTCTAGATGATGCCACCTCATTATTGATTTTCTTTAGAAAATCATTTGTTTTAGATGAGGTGGAAATGGTGACATGGCATGGGTATGGGTTTTGGTCAAAGCATGGTATTTTTCATGTAGTGATTGGTATGGTTCTTATTTCTTTATTGTAAAAAATGGAAATGATAATTTTTTTGGTGTGGGGATGAGAGAGGGGCCGGCCACTCTTTTGGGAAGGGGGTCTTTCTCATTTTGTTGGATAATTTTTTGTGCTTTCATACCCTCATACACACACAAAATACTAAGCCACTTTGCTCCTGCCATTAGTTTTGGTCACCCTCTTCTTCATCTTCTATTGTTGCTCACTTGAGCTTATGGTTGAGAGAAAGTTTTAGTGACACTATCCTACACACCCCACTCTCCACTACTAGCTATCTTGGATGGTCGGTTGGTCCGCTTGGCGAACCTGGAGCTTGTGCCGTTTCCCTCGGGTGGTCATCGGAGATGATGGAAGACCGGCGACCAAAGTCGATCCGCATCACTTGGAGCTTGGAAATGGTTGAAGACCCGAAGGACTTGGATCATTAGGTATAACCATTTCTATCTCTTTGTGTTTGGTTTGCTAGTTTTAGTGTTTATGGGTTCGATCTTGGGATTGGGTTCCGTCGGCGCCTGATTTTTATTCGTCGTTTTTGTTCCGCACCGGCCACTTTTGATGGCCGGGGCGCCGGCTGTTCATATCAGATTTTTGCATTTTTATACCGCCCAATTTTTGTCACATTGCATATCAGTAGATACTCTTGAGCCGTGTTTGCTAGTCAATTGCAGGATACAGGTTCTCGGTTCTAAAACGGTGAAATTCATGGAAAACACGACAAAATCTGGGTTCCTGCCAATCACAGATAAAACACGGTCTCCGCTCGTCATCTGTATGTTTCCAGATACCAGTTTAAGAAGACAAAATGTCAAATCAATGCCACCTTCATGCACAAGGCTCAATGGCAACAACAACTTCCAAGAAATCTACGCGGAGCTCGAGGCAATCATGACAAAATCTTGACAAAAAGTCCACCTTTCCCTCAACAGAAATTCTGGAAAATTCGTGAAGAAATTATGAAAAAATTCATATACCAGAATAATGTACACATCAAACCAGGGAACCACAGCAAATTTGGGGGCCCAACTCAACTAAACGGCCGCGGATCCGCGGCCAAAGTGGGGCCCAGGCCGCGGATCCGCGGCCGTATAGTGGCGGCAGGCAAAAAGTTTCCAGGGGTATTTTGGTCATTGCATGTGTGGTCTGGTGGTTGCCCTAGGGTTTCATTCTCTGGCCTATAAATAGCCCAGAACTTTGTGAAGGAAAGGGCCAATTTTTGTATTCTCATTTTGCCTAGTTTTAATGTTGTTCTTCTTCCTCTTCTCACCTCTTCTCCATTAAACTTGTAGTGAGCTTTTGAGTGAAGAGTGATGAATAAAGAAGACCATTTTTATTATCATGCTTGTCTCTTTCTTTACTTGTTGTAATGTGTTGTAATTTTAATTGTTAAGTAGTTGTTGTTATTTGCTTGATTGTTTCTTTCTTCTCTCTTTTTCTTTATCATTCATACGACAATGATACTTACGCTCGATCCTCGCCAAGGTGAGGTCGCAAATAGTTAGTCGTATTCTTCTAATCTCCTTCTTTCTATCTTCCTCTTTTGTTTTGTTTTGTTTTTCCTTATCATGAAGTGTGAGTAGTTTTATACTTGTTAGGGTAGGATAAGGGAAGTTTGAGAGAAGGAAATCTCTCTCACTCTTTCCTTGCCCAACAACTTAAATCGACTCCCGTTAATTGAACCACAATCCGCTCCTTACGGCACCCTATCCTACATGATAGCGGTGATTCCGTAGTGAGACCGGTTGTGGTTAAATTAACCGGAGGTTATGGATAAGAGCCAAGAACGGACGGACAAGCACTAAAAAGAAGGACTATGCGTTGGAAAGCCTAGCTTATACTCGCAAGTACCTTCCTAGTCGTGCTAATCCCCGTTGTTGCCGATTACCGTAACACCGATATTAAGAGGGGCAACGAAAGATGTGGAGACTCCTAACTCAAACTAACCTAATCCTAACCCTAACAAGCTCTCTTTAAATATCAACTCAACACTTAGATAATCCAACAAAATCTGAAAACAGAACTTAACTCGTTAAAACACTTTGAAAAAGACTCCCATCTCCCTGCGGACGACCCGTACTCAACCGGCTAGCTACAAGCGAAACCGTCTTGATTGCGGTATTTAAACTAAACTTGAACACGCACGTATCCTAACAATCAAATGGCGCTGTTGCCGGGGAGACGGTAGTTTATTTCCTTGTGTAATTTCGGGTTAATTTGTAAGTAAAAAAAAAACGAAAAAAAAATACATACATTGTAAAAAAACCATCTTGTTGTTTTTGATTAGGTTTTGTGCAAATGTGCAGGAAAATACGAAGTTCAAGATCGACGCCAAAGACGTCGGATAATACGGAGTTCAAGTACAGTGCCACAGACATGGGAAGATAGACCCACATTTCGCGGCTACACCGCGACGGATCAAAACCAAGCAAACGGTCTACTGTAAAAATCTGGAGTAGATACAGTGAGTAAGTTCAAATTCAGGACATCCAGACAAGCAGAGGACACCCAACAGAGGACACCCAAACTTTTTCATAGCTCCAATTCATCTACCTAGCCGCGGATCTGCGGCCTAATCAGGTGTTTGGCCGCGGAACCGCGGCCATTCATTGCAGTCAGGGTCTCTAATTTTCTGTAAGTCCTCCTTTCTCCTTCCCCACTCCTCTGACTCCAATAAACTGTGTTTTCTGCAGCCTTCTTTGCGCAAATTCTTCTCCCCCTTCCAATAAACTGTTCTTGTGCAGGATTCTTTGCGCTGCAAATAAAAATTGTTTGCAGTTGATTTGTTACTGTTTTGCATTCTTTAATACGGACTTAAGGGCCTTGAAACCAATCCAGATTGGGTGGGGATTTCATCACCCTTCCCAGGACCCCAAAAATCACTAAAGCATATGAATTGTCCATTGTAAATTAAAAAATACTAGACTTCAGCCCTAAGGACTTCGCGCTCATTAGGAGAAGATAAACCGTGTTTAGAACCTCGCTTAACCGTATATTGTTTACGGGGTGTCTAGGAAAGTGTTAAAGGCGCAACCGCCGAAAGAGAAAGGGTTATTTAATTAAGGAACTTCGCGAAAGCGTTGGACAACCTCCCCTTATCTCTGCACTTACATGGCCTCGTGATCAGTGTATTTTTAAGCCTGTTTCTCGACACTGTTTAACTTCGAAAATCAAGTTCAGGAGCAGGTCTAGTAGACCTACGCGACCGTAGATCTAGGTGTGATTGTGCATATCTTGTTTGTGATTGCTTAAGCCGTATTTCCGTACATACTTCTGTAAATCTCTTTCTAAAAAAGAAAAAAAAATCAAAAACTTTTATAAAAACTTGCCCTTTTGTCGCCAAATCCATTTTCACCCACCACCCATCGCCTTTCTCCATTGACGTTTTCTTACCCTCACCTTCTCCGCTTTGACTATACTAAACTCGTTTAGTGTATGTCCGCTTGGACTCGGGACCCTAGCGCCCGTCTAGTCCGCGTTACGTTAGTCGCGACCGACTACGCGATCGACTCCGAAGTCGATACTCCGTCCACTCCTCTTTCACCCCTTCCTTTGCCGGCCAACTCCGACGTTGACCGGAATTCTGTTCATACATCTTCACCTTCACCTTCACCTTCACCAACCTCTTCTTCCGCGATGTCGGGATTTAATCCGAACATCTCTTTGACCACCGCTGGATTGGCTCCACCTCCTACGGAGACCAATCTCCTACCATCTCCGCCTGTTGTAGCGCCGCAGCGAATTGCGCTCCAGGATCGTTTCTACCCCACCCGTTCTGCACTTCTCACCTGCCTTTCTCTTCCTCCGGCCAATGGAGACAACTTTGAAATTAAGCCCCATTTCATCAACATGCTTCCACGTTTTCATGGGCTTGAATCTGAAGATGCCTATATCTTCATCAATAAATTTCAAAATGTCTGTGCCATGATGAAAACAACCCAGCTGTCGGACGATGCTATACGTCTACGGGTCATTCCGTTCACTTTATGCGATCTCGCTGAAAAATGGCTGTATAGCACCGCTTCCCACTCAATCACCAGCTGGGACGAGTTTGTTAAAGCGTTTCTGAAAAAATTCTATCCAAATCATAAGACCGCAAGGATTCGAAATGAAATCAACCAATTCTCCCAGCTTCCTTCTGAACCCTTCTGGAATTGCTTTGACCGATACAAAGACCTTCTTGTTCAGTGTCCTCACCACGGTATAGAGAAATGGCAGCTCTGCCAAACCTTATACGAAGGACTGAACCCAGCAACGAAGCAGTTGCTGGAAACCATCTGTCAGGGCCACTTCCTATCAAAATCTGACGAGGAAGCGTGGCAGTTCTTTGACGACCTTGCGGAGCAAACGCTACAGTGGGAGAGCACCAGACCGACTTCTTCTTCTTCGACCTCCACTTCTACCGGTCTGTCTAGGGTAGGAATCCACCAACTCGATGTCTCTATTGCGATGAAAGCTGAAATGGCTGCAATAACACGAAAGCTTGAAGCAATAGAGAGCAAATTTTCTGCTCCAGCTGCTGCCCCTGTTCTCCCCCTTCGTACCATCTGCGCTTGTTGTTCCGATCCTTCTCACTTGACCGAAGAGTGTCCTTACAATCCACCATCGCACGGACAGGATCAGGTTAATGCATTCCAGCAAAGACCGAGGAATGATCCATACTCTTCCACCTACAATCCCGGTTGGAGGAACCACCCCAATTTCTCCTGGAATCAGAATCAGAATCAATTCCAAGGCAACAATTTCCAAAGGGCCCCTCCGTCGCAACAATAAGCGCAACAACAAACTCAGTATCAGCAGCACTTCCAACCCCAACCTTTTCAAAATCAGACGAACAACTTTGCACCGAACAATTCTTTTCCACCAAACAACTTTGTTCCGTCGAACAACAATAAGGTTTCCTCGCTTGAGCGAAGTCTGGAGGCGTTTGTTAAACAATCGACTCAATCCACCGCCAACATCCAGTCTTCGATTCAATCTTTAGTGAAACACACTGCCGCACACGGGCAAAGCATCAAGACCATTGAGGCCTAGATTGCACAGCTGAACGCGGCCTGCCGCACACGGGCAAAGCATCAAGACCATTGAGGCCCAGATTGCACAGCTGAACGCGGCCTTGAGCGAGCGAGAGAAGGGGAAGCTCCCGTCCCAGCCACTTCCAAATCCCGGTCACCCACATAATGCACATGTTGCTCTTGAAAAAAAAAACCATAATGTGAGTGCCGTGACTATACTGAGATCGGGAAGGATGCTGCAAAACAACATTGGCAAGCGAATCAACGATGACACCCCGGCCGCCGCTTCTTCTTCTTCTTCTTCTCCTTCTTCTTCTTCGTCTTCCGAGCCTATTCTCCGTTCTTCAACAGGCTCTCCTTCCTCTTCTTCTGCTCTGAATGGACCCACTTCTCACTCCACGAAAACACCTATTCTGGGATCCGTTCCAACTCCAAAATCTCCTCCTCCAGCATTAGACTCAACCAATTTTCAAAATGTTCCATTTCCAAACCGGTTGAGGTCTAATAAACAAAATCCTCAAATGGAGAAGATTCTGGAGTTATTCAAGCAGGTAAACATTAATATTCCTCTTTTAGATGCTGTCCAACAAGTCCCGTCCTACGCGAAAATCTTAAAGGACTTGTGCACGAAAAAGAGGAAGTCTCAGGTACCCAAGAAAGTTTTCTTGGCTAGTGCTGTGAGTGATGCCCTTACCCAATCTTTACCACAAAAACGGAAGGACCCTGGCTGTCCTACGATTTCAATTACCATTGGGGATAAGAACATCAACCGCGCACTATTAGATCTTGGTGCCAGTGTTAACCTGCTTCCGTATTCAGTATACGAGCAATTAGGCGTCGGAGAGTTGAAACCCACACACTGCACTCTCCAAATGGCCGACCGACCGATCACCCATCCTAGGGGTGAGCTAGAGGATGTGTTGATAAGAGTTGGGGACTTCATATTCCCCGTTGACTTCATTGTATTAGATACACAGCCTGTAGCTAACCCCCGGAATCAAATTCCGGTGATACTCGGTCGCCCATTTCTCGCAACCTCAAATGCTGTGATCAATTGTCGCAATGGTTCGATGAACCTCTCTTTTGGAAACATGACGATTGAACTCAACATTTTTAGGTTAGGGAATCAGCCCGCCGAACCTAATGCTCATATACTGGACGTCTGCTCGATCCAGGAGATCACACTAGAAGAGTGTGAATTCGAGGAGTTTCTGTTTGAACACGATAATCTTGACGCCACTAGTGCGTTTCTCTTCGAACCTGCTGCTGTTTCTGCGCCCGACAACGACTACGAGTGTTTCACGATTTCGAACGATCTTAGCTGCGCACAACCCGAGTTTGAATCCTTCGACTTTCCGGATGAGTTACCTGAACCATCCGACTCGGTTGCCTACACTCGTTTTGAACCTTTGCTGGAGTCCTTTGAGTTCGAAACCTTTGCACCAGTCTTTCCTTCCATCATTTCACCTCCAACGCTCGAACTCAAGCCGTTGCCGTCTCACCTTAAGTACGCTTACTTAGGTGAGAACGAGACCCTCCCTGTCATCATCTCGGCTTCTCTAGCTCCCGAGCAAGAGAAAGCCCTTCTCGCGGTCTTGCACAGCAACAGGCAAGCTTTTGGCTGGTCCATGGCGGACATCAAGGGGATTAGTCCCCTGATCGTTGAGCATCACATTCATCTGATGGATGATGCCAAACCAGCCCGGGATCCACAAAGACGTCTTAATCCAGTCATGAAGGAGGCTGTGAAGAAGGAGATCGTCAAATGTCTAGATAGTGGTATCATTTACCCTATCTCTGATAGCCAGTGGGTTAGCCCCATTCATGTTGTCCCCAAGAAGTCGGGCATCACGGTCATAACCAACGAGGCGAATGAGCTAATCCCTACTCGCACCCAAACTGGGTGGCGAGTTTGCATTGATTACAGAAAACTCAACGCCGCAACGCGGAAAGACCACTTTCCGCTATCCTTCATTGACCAGATGCTTGAACGATTGGCCGGACATGAGTACTATTGCTTTCTAGATGGCAACTCTGGCTACAATCAAATTCCCATCGCCGAAAAAGACCAGGACAAGACCACTTTCACTTGTCCTTTCGGCACGTTTGCATATCGACGCATGCCCTTTGGGTTATGCAATGCGCCCGCTACCTTCCAGCGGTGTATGATGGGAATTTTCTCTGACATGGTGGAAAAATTTCTGGAGATTTTCATGGATGACTTCTCCATCTTCGGCGACTCCTTTGACGAGTGTTTGCTACATCTTGACGCTGTCCTTACCCGATGTAAGGACAAGAATCTCACTTTGAACTGGGAGAAATGCCACTTCATGGTGCGCGAAGGTATTGTCTTAGGACATATCATCTCGCAAAATGGCATAGAGGTTGACAAAGCAAAGATTGAGGTCATTTCCAATCTGCCTCCTCCTCGATGCGTCAGAGATATCCGAGCCTTCCTTGGCCATGCCGGTTTCTATAGACGGTTTATCAAGGACTTTAGCAAGATTGCTAGGCCTTTGACGCTTTTGCTGGCCAAGGACACGCCTTTCGACTTTAACTCGAGCTGTGTGACTGCATTCGAGTCACTGAAACGCTCACTCACTTCTGCTCCCGTTCTCTCTTCACCTGACTGGACGCACCCATTCGAGATTATGTGCGATGCATCCGACTTTGCCATTGGTGCTGTCCTTGGACAACACATAAACAAGATGCCGCACGTAATCTATTACGCTAGCCGAACCCTAAACGACGCCCAACTTAACTATACAACAACTGAGAAGTAATTCTTGGCTGTTGTATTTGCTTTAGAAAAGTTCAGGCCCTACCTCATCGACTCTCCAGTCATTGTCTACACGGACCATTCAGCTCTACGCCATCTTTTTGCGAAGAAAGATGCAAAATCTCGGTTAATACGTTGGATCCTCTTGCTTCAAGAATTTGACCTTGTCATTAAGGACAAATGAGGATGTGAAAACGTAGTTGCCGACCATCTCTCACGACTTCCTTCTTCGCCTTCGCTTCCAATTCCGATTAATGAAGTTTTTCCGGATGAACAACTCTTAACAGTATCGTGCGAACCCTGGTTCGCAGATATTGTGAACTATTTGGCCACGGGATTACTACCGACTGAATGGTCGAGTCAGGACAGACTTCGCTTCTTATCCTAAGTAAAACACTTTTACTGGGACGAACCCTACTTGTTCAAGTACTGTCCCGACCAGATTATTCGTCGGTGTGTCCCTGATGAGGAATTTAAGAGTGTGCTGTCATTTTGCCACGATCAAGCGTGTGGCGGGCATTTTGGGCCCAGAAAGACAGCTGAGAAGATCTTGCAATATGGTTTCTACTGGCCACAACTTTTCAAAGACGCTCACGACTATTGCAAGACTTGCTCCCGGTGCCAACACATGGGCCGGATATCCCGGAGGAACGAGATGCCGCTCCAACCGATCTTGGTTGTGGAGATTTTCGATGTTTGGGGGATAGATTTCATGGGGCCGTTTCCCAGCTCTTTTGGGAACTTGTACATCCTTCTAGCTGTTGATTACGTCTCTAAATGGGTCGAGGCTGTGCCCAGCCGAACTAACGACAACAAGGTTGTCGTTAGGTTCCTTAAAGAAAACATTTTCTCACGGTTTGGGCACCCCCAAGCGATCATTAGCGACAATGGAAGTCATTTCTGCAATAGGACTTTCGAGGCCTTGATGCGGAAATACTCCATTAATCATAAGCTTTCTACGCCCTACCACCCGCAAACCTGCGGGCAGGCCGAAGTTTCAAATCGGCAAATCAAGCAGATACTGGAGAAGACGGTTTCCAAGAACCGTAAGGATTGGTCTCTGAAACTCGCTGATGCCCTTTGGGCATTTAGAACCGCTTATAAGACCGACCTTGGCATGTCTCCCTATCGGCTTGTGTACGGAAAAGCCTGCCACCTACCTGTCGAAATCGAGCATCGCGCATTTTGGGCGATAAAGGAGCTGAATCTGTCTATCGAGGACGCGGGCAGCCATCGGAAGCTGCAGTTGAATGAACTGAACGAGCTTAGGGATGAGGCTTACGATAACGCGGTTGTCGTTAAGAATCGAACGAAGGTGTTTCACGATAAACACCTTTTGCGCAAAACCTTCGTACCTGGTCAGCAGGTACTGCTTTACGACACCCGACTTCACTTCCATCCAGGAAAGCTCCGATCTTGCTGGAAAGGGCCGTATTTTGTGCGGAATGTGTATCCGCAGGGCGCTGTGGATTTGGAAAATCCAAAGGACGGTTCACTCTTCAAGGTAAACGGACACCGATGCAAACCGTACCTTAGCGCCGAACCAACAGAGGAACTCCTGTTCTTACAGGAGCCGGTTTACCCTGCATGATCTTCCTCTGCCTACCTCCAAACTTCGGTTATCCAGCCAAGAACAGCGGACACTGTTCCAAATAAGTTTGGGGGTATGTACAAACCATTTTGTATATATTTGTGTATATTCTTTTTCTTTTCTTTAAAAACAAAAACAAATAAAGATTTGTGTATCGCTAACCGACAATTTTGACCCTTCAAATGATCTCTTCATGCAATGACAGTGAGGACACTGTCCAGTTTAAGTTTGGGGGTACGCTCGGTACGCATTTCTTACCTTCGCATTCATATGTATATTTTTCATCTGCATATTAATATCCATAAAATCCATAACAATTTGAAAATTTTCTAAAAAAATATAAAAACTTTTTTGTCAAGTTAGCTTGTGGAAGAACTCTGATTCAACATTCGACGGTTTTTGTTTGAAAAAATAGGAATAACTAGATCTTATGTTTGGATTTTGAAAACCTGAAAGATAACTCTCCTTTGAAGTTAACTATAGCTGATATACATCTTTACATCACACTACACGTGTCGTAAGATTTTGGGAATTAGATGACAAGTCTTTCATGTTTAAACTTTTAAACAGATAAATGATTTTCTGAGGATCAAATAGGTTTGTTCTGAAATAAGTAATGTCAAGAATAGTTTATGAAGTAAAGCGAATATGAAGGAATGTTATTGATGCCGTAATTGGAGCTAAGTCTGAAAAATAACCCATCTAAAACTTGATTGGAATGATTACACACCAAACCCACTAAACACGTCTTTTATCCAAAAAAATATTTGAACTGCCGGTTATATCTCCGTTCGTATTAAATCATCTGATTTTCACGACAAACTGTCTTTTGTTTTTGGACCTAGGTAACTTGAGTAATTAAGTCCGCTGGGGTGTTTTTACACCTAATGCCCTAAAACCAACTGGTTTGGGTGCATTGGCCCAAAGCTCGCTAAGAAGCCTAGAAAGTCCAGTTTAAAACAAAGTCAAGCAAGTATTCTCTCCGAGTTAAAATTCCTAACGGTTCTTTGTGTGAGAATAATCTTGATAAAAGACAGGCTTTTATAAAAATTTTAGCGGAGATATGAAGGTTTTATTCTATGATAAAGACTATTGCACGTTCACAGAGGTGTGTATGAAATGAAAACAAGAAAAAGGTGGAGTGAAAAATACGACTTAGTTTCCTGTTATGGAAGATAGAAATTCTGAAGTTGAAACCTTACTGGGAAACGAAACTTGAAAAATGCTTAACTCTTTATAAAACTTATGTGATCCTTTTTAAATTGTTATCTGGGCTTTATTGTGCGACATGATGACTTTATTCGACCTTTCAGGAACTTAACGACACTATTTGCACTACACGTAAAGACATATAAAATCTGTAGTTAAATAAGAAGCGAGGTGTGAAAAATAAAGGTTCGATGGTCTAGACTTAGGATTATAGAATTGTTATTTTCTAAAACAAAACTTTAGGGTTTGAAGCTTAGTTATTTTACAAAACCAACTTGACCGGATTTTGTGGGTAGTATCCGCTGAAAACCCTCAGGAGACAACACTCCTCCTACTAGGGACACCTAGAGGTTTAACGGCTTGTTGCACATGCTCAGTGCAATCGCGTTCCCTGCGAAAGTGAGGTTAGGAAATTTTTTGTGAATAAATGGGCTTTGCTCGGGACGAGCAAATGATAAGTTTGGGGGTGTTTGTTCATATCAGATTTTTGCATTTTTATACCGCCCAATTTTTGTCACATTGCATATCAGTAGATACTCTTGAGCCGTGTTTGCTAGTCAATTGCAGGATACAGGTTCTCGGTTCTAAAACGGTGAAATTCATGGAAAACACGACAAAATCCGGGTTCCTGCCAATCACAGATAAAACACGGTCTCCGCTCGTCATCCGTATGTTGCCAGATACCAGTTTAAGAAGACAAAATGTCAAATCAATGTCACCTTCATGCACAAGGCTCAATGGCAACAACAACTTCCAAGAAATCTACGCGGAGCTCGAGGCAATCATGACAAAATCTTGACAAAAAGTCCACCTTTCCCTCAACAGAAATTCTGGAAAATTCGTGAAGAAATTATGAAAAAATACATATACCAGAATAATGTACACATCAAACCAGGGAACCACAGCAAATTTGGGGGCCCAACTCAACTAAACGGCCGCGGATCCGCGGCCAAAGTGGGGTCCAGGCCGCGGATCTGCGGCCGTATAGTGGCGGCAGGCAAAAAGTTTCCAGGGGTATTTTGGTCATTGCATGTCTGGTCTGGTGGTTGCCGTAGGGTTTCATTCTCTGGCCTATAAATAGCCCAGAACTTTGTGAAGGAAAGGGCCAATTTTTGTATTCTCATTTTGCCTAGTTTTAGTGTTGTTCTTCTTCCTCTTCTCACCTCTTCTCCATTAAACTTGTAGTGAGCTTTTGAGTGAAGAGTGATGAATAAAGAAGACCATTTTTATTATCATGCTTGTCTCTTTCTTTACTTGTTGTAATGTGTTGTAATTTTAATTGTTAAGTAGTTGTTGTTATTTGCTTGATTGTTTCTTTCTTCTCTCTTTTTCTTTATCATTCATACGACAATGATACTTACGCTCGATCCTCACCAAGGTGAGGTCGCAAATAGTTAGTCGTATTCTTCTAATCTCCTTTTTTCTATCTTCCTCTTTTGTTTTGTTTTGTTTTTCCTTATCATGAAGTGTGAGTAGTTTTATACTTGTTAGGGTAGGATAAGGGAAGTTTGAGAGAAGGAAATCTCTCTCACTCTTTCCTTGCCCAACAACTTAAATCGACTCCCGTTAATTGAACCACAATCAGCTCCTTACGGCACCCTATCCTACATGATAGCGGTGATTCCGTAGTGAGACCGGTTGTGGTTGAATTAACCGGAGGTTATGGATAAGAGCCAAGAACGGACGGACAAGCACCAAAAGGAAGGACTATGCGTTGGAAAGCCTAACTTATACTCGCAAGTACCTTCCTAGTCGTGCTAATCCCCGTTGTTGCCGATTACCGTAACACCGATATTAAGAGGGGCAACGAAAGATGTGGAGACTCCTAACTCAAACTAACCTAATCCTAACCCTAACAAGCTCTCTTTAAATATCAACTCAACACTTAGATAATCCAACAAAATCTGAAAACATGACTTAACTCGTTAAAACACTTTTAAAAAGACTCCCATCTCCCTGCGGACGACCCGTACTCAACCGGCTAGCTACAAGCGAAACCGTCTTGATTGCGGTATTTAAACTAAACTTGAACACGCACGTATCCTAACAATCACCGGCATAACCCAGCAGTTGTATCAGAGACACCCATAAACCATTACTAGCTAGGTTGCATGAAGTTAGAACATCGATCGATCAGAATTTCAAAATCAATTTTCCGTTTTGCCAAGTTTCTGTCGATTTCTAAAAGTGCTCCAAAAATTATTTCCAGAGGCTTAAAAATCCTTGCAGGAAATTTTATGGGTGCAGAAAAAATTTGGGCTCCTGAAGCCTCCAAAGCGCCGCGGAACCGCCGCACTTACCCCCTATTGGCGGCGGTTCCGCGGCCATTTAGTGGCGACGGGCCATAAAATTTTTCCTGTAGCTCAGAACTTGGAATTGTGATTTTTTTTGTGATATATGTTTTTGCCCCAGATTCATTTGAGTACTGGATTTGCTTTTGGGGCCTTTACGGATATTTTAATCGATCGAGATTTTAACTGTGTAATTATCAGTACTTAGTTTAGCATCTGCGATCGTGAATGTCACTCGATCGGTAAACCTGACTAATTGCTATATGTTCTTTTAGACGAGTTTGTGAATGTGACATTCACGTTGATGTTCTGTGTTGTGCTGTGTTGTGGCTGGTTTGTCGTGGTGGATAGCCGGTAGTGCAATGTTAGTAGTACAATTCAGGTTCATGTATATTTGTATTACGGGGCGAGCGTCCAACATGTGGACTGCCGTCACTGCCAGCTTGTATATTTGTATTGCGGGGCGAGCGTTCGACATGTGGACTGCCGTCACCGCCAGCTTGTATATTATTTGTTTGGGGCACGACCGGGTTGAGGTCGATGTCACCCTTGAATATTATTTTCTTTTCTGTAATAGGATTACCCCGCGGTGGAGTGCACGAATAGCCGGGTTCTTGAAGGTAACAGATCAGCATCCCATGGCGTTGAGACGAAGGGTACCTTACTCTAGAATTGACGGGCTATTCGCCGCACTCGTAGGGGGTATAGTTTGACCTAAGGAGGGGTGCCCAAGTTACCGGATTCCGTGAAGTGCTGGGTGGTCCATTCACTTTGCTGAAGGGGGCTGCCTCGCTTCAGGTTTTGGCGGGTAACTTGCCGCGCTCGTAGGGGTCTAGGACTTTCATTGTACAGGCTATCCACATGACCAGGGAACGTCGGGTTTTCATTTATGGCTCAATGGAAACCCGGGGAACCCAGATTATCTGTATTGTTCTGTGATGCTTATTACTTTTTCTGTGATGTTGCATTTATCATGCCTGGAGCGATTATTATATATTTATATATATACTAGTAGATGTTGTATATGTTTTGCACCCGCGCTAGTCCAGTCCCCGCTCTGTCGTTAGTTAAGTAACCTAACGGGTGATGACGGGACCCAGTGGCGAATGCGGATGGAATATACGTACATTATATTTTCGTTCTTTTCTGATGTGATTAATTGATGGGACTGCATTGATTCTTATCAATGCAAGGATAAAACAAACCTATATTTGATGTTGTTGGAACCAATTTTAAAAACTGACATTACAGACGTACGCTTTTTCTTTGCACAGTGGTATTCGGTTATGAATATCCAGCACCTCATTCGACGAGGCAAGGGCCGAGATCCCTTCATTGGGAGTGACCCCTTGAGTGAAAGTTTGCGTCAACGTAATAAGTTTACTATAGTCGATTATTTTTTCTTTGCATCGTGGTATTCGGTTTGGATTATCCTGCACCTCATTCGACGAGGAAAGAGCCGAGATCCCTTCACCGAGAGTGACCTCTTTAGCAAAGGTATTCGCAGCTATATTTCTATAAAAGCTATCCGGTTCCTTCAACGATATCAAGTTCATTACGTTAAAGGTTTTTCGCTAAAAACCATTCGTAGTCCTCCGTCATTTCAGACGGGTAGCACTTAGTTTTCATGCAATGTTTGTTGGCCTACGTCAAGGCATAGTGTATGGTAGCTATTTGTTACTTTTCTGTTGCATAGATAGATGCGTTGGTTTGGAACAGTCGCACTACCTTGTTGGCCTACGTCAAGGGTATGTACGGGTGGATTCAAATTAACCTGGATAATGACGGGTAGAACATGACATGTGACTTATGATTTGTTGGCCTACGTCAAGGTCATAAGAGCATGGGATAAAAATCACATCGGGAGTTTCACACATACAGGAAACTTGCCAGGCATGTGCATACCTTCTGGAGTATGATAACTTGAGTGGCTTCCATCAAGTTATCATGCGATGATAGTTGGATCCCGATTCCCACTGATGAGTAGGATTACTCCTCGGGTAATTCCGACTAATTCTCCTTTTGGGTTTGGAGGAGAATTCGAGAAAACAGTGGGAGCCATCCAGATTAGATAAAGTGATTATCCATTCTGATCTAGGTTAGAGTGCACGCTGAGTGTTTCTTCTCTCTCTCTCTCTTTGGCAGCGACCATTGCTCGACCCTAGACAATAAATCAATGACCAAGTTAACCGAACTTTCTTAAAAACACTGGCTTTTGGATTGTCCGAGTTGCATACATCATTGCCGCTCCTGCTTCTACCCTTTGTGTTTCTCCAGAACACCGCGTATTATTACGAACATCCACTTCCATTGGATAAAACCATCGTATGATTATATACGAACTCGATGGAACTTTTTCGAGGATGGTTTCTGGTTCTGGAGAAAATGAATAGGACTATTCAGTTGTCTTTTATTATCACCTTCTCTCCAGTTGTGAGTACTCCTAGGATTAGGAGACAGTACACCTATTACGCTTATTGGATAGTCTTCTTCCAAACCATAGGCAGGTGCCGAAAGGTAGGGAATGAAGAAAACCAATTAGCCTAAGTGTGGTGTGCAGAAGGTAATAAGTAAAGACAAATAAAGGGATTAGATAGAGGGCAAAGTAAAATGCGACTGCTATGATTCACGACCAAACCACGTATTTCATCGCCACTCCTACTTCACCTTTGTATTTCTCCATAACACCCCGTATCACTACGGACATCCAATTCCATTGGATAAATCCATCGTATGGTTATATACGAACTTGAAGGAACTTTTTCGAGGATGGATTCTGGTTCAGGAGAAATAGAATAAGAATTATTCAGTTGTCTTTTATCATCACCTTCTCTCAGGTTGCGAGTACTCCTAGGATTAGGAGAGTACACCTACTACGCTTATTGGATAGTCTTCTTCCAAACCATAGGTTGGTGCCGAACGGTAGGGAAGGAAGAAAACCATTTAAGCCTAACGAAGGTGTACAGAAGGTAACGACTAAAGACAAATAAAGGGATTTGGAAAGATGGCAAAGAAATATATGGTTACAGTCATGAATCTGGATAATGGAAGAGGCATTACTAGGAATACCCGGATACCCCTTTGAAACATTTTCATGTTTCAGTTTCACTGTGCATTGTTAATTGTAAACTGATTTCCCAATTAGACCCTTTCTCCAGGGTATGTATTTACCAGGTATGATTCTCACATCTGTATAGTTTTACAGATGATGAGTGGGAGTAAGTTATTGGGAATTAGGTGACCATCCTCATTATATCAGAATTCGTTGTAATTGGTGATATTTGAGGAAATCTCCTGGGAACAGTTTTCAACCTATGACGCACAGGGTTTGAGTTATTCAACTCAAGGGACTTATACAAAGTATTGTATGTTGTCCAGTGTCCATTAGGACAAAGGGGAAGATCCTCGTACTATATTCTGTTTACTTATGACTTCTCTAGTTTTAGACAAGTGTTTCGTAGAAATACAAGGTCTAGGTTTTGAGAAGTTATAGGTGTAAGAATAAAGTAGAAAACCACGTGTTGCAAGTATCAGGATTCTTCAAGGTGATACTTGTGTTTGGTGTTCAGTTGATAGTAATGGTTTTGAGAACTTGATTCTCTTTCAGGTTACTCATATATGGATGCAATCCTAGCTGAGTAATACCGATTAGCCTCATTCCATTTGGCAGATATGCACTGCAGACAGCTCCATGATTTTGAATCTCGTTCCAATAAAATTAATGCCTTTTGTTTCTGTATGGTATATAGAATCGATTTGTATCTTAACGATGTTAAGATATAGGGAGTTGTCCGGCTGATGCTTAAAACCAAAATCTGGATAAACTCAGGGCACGTTTCAGTAATGGCCGTTTGTGGGTTATCCCGGGCTTTCATGAGGGTTAACTTTCTACCATCAGGAAAATCAATAGTGATATTGTTCTTGACTCGCCACCAGTTTTAATAAAATGGATTTTTTCAGAAAACAGTAGTGGGAGTATGGTAGAACTGGAAGTGATTCCAGAACCGCAAACGATTACTGATAATTTAATAGAACCTAAGGATTCAATTGAATTTGACATTCCATTAGCCACTCCGCAGATATGGTGGGTAACCTCAGGCACCCGAGAGGTTCTTCGGTCTTCTCGAAAACGGTGACAGGGAGGTTCTTGTTTACCCCGACTTGCCATTGCTACTGTTCCAGATTATGAGACCCGGCAGGAGGATGAATATAGCGTCGTTCTAAACCAGTTTTAGAAGTGTACGTATATATGACTCTGCCAGAGGGTTGTTGTGGTCAGTGGGAGCAGCGGAAGCATAGTGGACAAGTAGCTTGTGTCTATTTATAGACTAAAGCAGATATAGCGGAGATAGATCATCTATCTTTGATGTGACAGTCATGGGTTTGACTTCATCAGAATAGGGGATGAATCTGTTAAAAAGGTAGTAGGGTGTGATGTCCTGGTATTTGGATGACATACACAGAGTAGGAAGTAAAATTCCTATACTACGATCGGTTATACAGTGGCTGTCACACAGTGATTTCTCCACAAAGGATTTGGATGTTATATCTGGCATTCCGGTTACTGGATTTATGGTTTTCTATTTAGATTTGGGTAGTTTCCCAATCAGGGTACTTAGACAGTATTCTAAAGGTATTTTAGAATGGACGACTCCAGGCTTGGTGGTAAACCTGCAAGTGATGGAGTCACCCTCTCTAAAGGTGTCTTACAGACTAAAGGGGAGAGGGATGTGCATGATAGGCATATCAATTGCTTAGGCAATTGAGTCAATCATGAAATGTCAAGTACCACACCAAATGTTGTTTTTGCACTAGATGCAATAAATTGAGATATTACTCCAATCCTGGAGAAACGTTAGGAAGCAGTTTATGAGCATAAAGTGAATGTTATAAGGATTTGATAACGGCAGCCTCCTTCGGGAGATGGTTATCATTCCAGGCTTCCAATGTGACATGGATGACAGAGTAACTGTCAGAGTTATAGTCTTTCCCTCTTACGAGGGGCAGTAGTTTGGACAGGTGGTCCAAGCGGATACTGAGAGAGGCATGGCACATGATACTGATTAAATTCAGTTGACGATACAGTCTAAAAAGTTTGGATTTGGAGTTAATTTATGAACCAGGTCCCATCAGATATCCAGAAATATTCTAAGACAGGTACTGCTCATTTCGGGAGATATTTTTCTTCGCAAAGTTGAGATATAGAGAGATACAGAAAGAAACACTGGAGCGGATCCACTCACTGAGGCTATTTCTCGAATGCATTAGTTTCACAAACAGGCTTTGTGAGACTGATTGGTAGAGAAGTTGGGTGTTCGGTATCACACGGGCTGTGAGTATGCGACATCACAATAATTGGCCTTAAGTACAAGTGGGAGATTGTTGGTTATAGTGCCCTCAAGACAATTATCGTAGTCACAGGCAGGTGATTATGATGATTGAGAGAGGACCTATACCGATAGAACAGTCTTACTCGAGATGATAGTATGCTATCTGGTTTGTCTTTATCATCATGTATATGTTGATAAAGCCCATAGGATTCTTGCTTGACTACCAGCATTGTGATGGCGATCACATACGTGGGAGCTGGGGGTCTATAAGCGCATCCTTAAATGTCCCTAGTCGTGGGAGTATCGAGACTGGGCATCGATACTCCAGTGTAGACTGGTGTATACTTATCTAGACCCCGACGAGGGGCGGTGGCCGGTCTCACAAGCCATTGGTGTTAGTTGTTCACCTAAGATAGTATACAGGTGCTCATTGGGTTATGAGTACACTGGACGGACTCGCCGGGAACATGCTAGTTGGTATTATACCTATTGTCACATAGCAGTTCCCTGGTGACATGTGTACAGGTTAGTCTGTCGACCTAGGATCGTCATTTGTCTCGTGTGAGTTCCCACTGTGCTTTGATTACTACCCTACCACGCTCAAAGGAGACGTGCAAACAGGTTTTAGTTGGGTACAGTCCCGAGCCACATGGAGGCAGTGAGCGGATCATCATGGATTTGTCTCTCCCGGTATTGGGGGTTGATGTCGCACAGGGCACGGGTGGCCATCACCTGAAATCCTCGGCCGGGGTAATGGAGAATTACTGATTTGGATTAGTAGTTTCTCAGGAGGTGATGGGTTTCATACCGACACGAATTATCGCGTTATTAGGGGTCTGACTTTATCCACCCCCCTAGACTCGATATGCGATACTCTTAGACGAACAGACCGGACTGTGCGGATATTGTCACTGACAGGCTCAGTAGGGGTTCAGATGAGTTTGCTCGTCGGCCTTCCTTTCGCTCAATACCTGGGTAGCCGTTACGTATAGCTAGTGCCACTGACGTGCTTGTGGTTAAACCCATTGCCAGCATATTGACGAGTCTTTAAAGTCCCACACAGAGGGTTTTCACGGTTCAGGCGATATGGTGTAGTTGACGTATGTTGATACATACAGGTGTCCGATTAAATATGTGCACGGACTGCACAGACTTTAATCGAACGGTTGATAATACTAGCGGCTTAGGATTAAGCCAGATTGTTAAATCAAGTTTTGATTTAGTAATTTACATACGTATTTATATTTATGTATTCTAGTATTATTGCTCACTATTTATTTTCTCTCTTTGGCTATTCGTATTTTCGTACGAATACGCGTATGTGTATTTCGATACATATACCGGGAAGCATTCCGTATTTATACGGAATGGCTTCTAGATGATGCCACCTCATTATTGATTTTCTTTAGAAAATCATTTGTTTTAGATGAGGTGGAAATGGTGACATGGCATGGGTATGGGTTTTGGTCAAAGCATGGTATTTTTCATGTAGTGATTGGTATGGTTCTTATTTCTTTATTGTAAAAAATGGAAATGATAATTTTTTTGGTGTGGGGATGAGAGAGGGGCCGGCCACTCTTTTGGGAAGGGGGTCTTTCTCATTTTGTTGGATAATTTTTGGTGCTTTCATACCCTCATACACACACAAAATACTAAGCCACTTTGCTCCTGCCATTAGTTTTGGTCACCCTCTTCTTCATCTTCTATTGTTGCTCACTTGAGCTTATGGTTGAGAGAAAGTTTTAGTGACACTATCCTACACACCCCACTCTCCACTACTAGCTATCTTGGATGGTCTATTGGTCCGCTTGGCGAACCTGGAGCTTGTGCCGTTTCCCTCGGGTGGATCATCAGAGATGAAGGAAGACCGGCGACCAAAGTCGATCCACATCACTTGGAGCTTGGAAATGGTTGAAGACCTGAAGGACTTGGATCATTAGGTATAACCATTTCTATCTCTTTGTGTCTGGTTTGCTAGTTTTAGTGTTTATGGGTTCGATCTTGGGATTGGGTTCCGTCGGCGCTAGATTTTTATTCGTCGTTTTTGTTCCGCACCGGCCACTTTTGATGGCCGGGGCGCTGGCATAACCCAGCAATTACTTTAGAAGATGCATTTCTTTTTGGTTAAACATTTTGGTTTAAATGTTTATTTGATTTGAAAAGTGTGACTCATGTAGTGAGTCATTATTTCTAGCATGTTCACTAATGACTCATGGTAATGAGTCATGATAGATTAATGACTTTTGTTTTGGGTGATATTTTAGAGTTTTGTGGGAGATATTTTGATAAGATATTTTCTTTGTTTTTCCATCACAAAATCTCATTATATCATCACACAATGAGAGAGGGCAGCCAACACAAGTTTTGGGGTTTGGTTTTTTGCTCTTTTGATATTATCTTGAGCTCACACTCTTCATCTCATTGCATCTTCTTCAACCTCCACCCTACCCCTCTCATGTGATGAGAATCCTAGGGTGTATTGAGACAAAGTATTCACACTTCTCTCTACTTTAATCTTGGACATGTCGGCTAGCAAACTTCATGTACGAGTTGCTTCGGTTTGAAGCGGGAGCCCGTATAAAGATTCTTTGACGTGGTGCCACCTCGACGAGGAGACCGGAGATCGAGCGAGATCAAAGATGCCGCAACAAGCTAAGGATGGTGGCTAAAGACCGAAGGACACGGATCGATCGGTATAGCCATTCTAACATCTTTGTAGTATACTAGTTTATGGTTAATGGAACGAACCGGGTTTTAAGGTTACGTTAGCGCCAGTTTATAAAAGTTTTTGTTCCGCATTTAGCGTCGGATTGATGGACGGGGCGCTACCGTAGACTTGAAATTTGGATCCATTCAAATATAGATCATATGCAACTTGTCAATCATGTATCAAAGAAAAGATGATCAGATCTCCATTCACAGGACACGAAGAAAGGGCCAGTGAGCTTTTGAGGCTCATACACAGTGATGTATGTGGTCCGGTGTCTACACATGCACAAGGCGGTTACTCCTACTCATCACTTTTACTGATGATTTCTCAAAGTATGGAAATGTATTCTTAATGAAACATAAATCTGAGACCTTTGAGAAATTCAAGGAGTATAAGAATGGAGTTCATAAACAAGCAGGTAAAACTATCAAGATACTTCGATCTGATCAGGGTGGAGAATACTTAAGTACCAGTTTCCTTGAATGCTTAAAAGAGAATGAAATTCTCTCTCAGCTTACTCCTCCATATACACCTCAACAAAACGGTGTGTGAGAGAGAAGGAATCGCACGGTACTCGATATGGTGCATTCCATGATAAGTAGTGCTGAGTTGCCACTTTTCTTTTGGGGGTTTGCACTAGAATCGGCTGCATACCTATTGAATAGGGTTCAACCTAAGTCTGTGCCTACTGTTTACCGCCGAAAACAGAGATGGACTGGGATAGATCTTCTTTCTCGAATTTGGGGACAGATGTTATTTGGATTTATCCGTCAACCTCTCCGAAGATGCCAAGTTGATTTATGGCACCGTATATCGGAGGTTTGGACGGATGCAGCCATTGTAGCAGACTTCATCATATTCCTCCTCATTTGTGAGGAGTTTTTGATTGTGGGGACGCTCTTCCCTGCAGGCCCAAGCCCCTGCAGTTAAATACGTCACCGTATTGCGATAACCACTTTCTCCTGCTTCGGAAGTTCACTTCGTGTCGTGTTGTGTTTGTTTTATTTTGGTTTTCCCGTGGATTGCATACGGAGACTAATTTATTTCGTCGCCCGTAGGGCGCGGAATAGTCCAAATCCGTATATTTGAGATTTGGGTTTAGGTCAAGAATTTTTCTTGACGGAGTGTTGGTAGCTTTGTTTGCCAACAGGAATGACCTTAGAACGCAAATCTCACATTTGTGAGGTCCATCGGTTCATGGGATATTTAGGTTTGATCTAAAAATCATTAGCCATATTTGAGACTAAGATCAACTTATGAACAGTGAGCATATAGGCTCAACTGATCATTAGATCATATATGAATAGCCCATGGATAGTATATGATAGTCATTATGAAGACAGCTGTTCATATCAGATTTTTGCATTTTCATACCGCCCAATTTTTATCACATTGCATATCCGTAAATACTCTTGAGCCGTGTTTTCTAGTCAATTACAGGATACAGGTTCTCGGTTCTAAAACGGTGAAATTCATGGAAAACACGACAAAATCCGGGTTCCTGCCAACCACAGATAAAACACGGTCTCCGCTCTTCATCCGTATGTTGCCAGATACCAGTTTAGGAAGACAAAATGTCAAATCAATGTCATTCTCATGCACAAGCCTCAATGGTAGCACAAAATCCAAGAGATCTACGCGGAGCTCGAGGCAATCATGACAAAATCTTGACAAAAAGTCCACCTTTCCCTCAACAGAAATTCTGGAAAAATCGTGGAGCCAAATTGAGAAAATATATGTACCAGAATAATGTACACATCAAACCTGGGAACCACAGCAAATTGGGGGGCCCAATTGGACCAGAAGGCCGCGGATCCGCGGCCGTTTAGGCGCCAAGTCTGCAGGGCTTTTGGGGGTAGTTTGGTCTTTTCATCAGGGTTCTGGTGGTTGCCCTAGGGTTTCATTTTTTGGCCTATAAATAGCCCAGAACTTTGTGAAGGAAGGGTCTATTCTTGTATTTTCATTTTTGCCTAGGTTTAGTATTTTTCTTCTTCCTCTTCTCACCTCTTCTCCATTAAACTTGTAGTGAGCTTTTGAGTGAAGAGTGATGAATAAAGAAGACCATTTCATTATCATGCTTGTCTTCTTATCTTTATACTTGTTGTAATTTTAATTCGTTAAGTAGTTGTTGTTATTTCCTTGTTGTTTTTTTCTTCTCTCTTTTTCTTTATCATTCATACGACAATGATACTTACGCTCGATCCTCGCCAAGGTGAGGTCGCAAATAGTTAGTCGTATTCTTCTAATCTCCCTCTTTCTATCTTCCTCTTTTGTTTTGTTTTGTTTTTCCTTATCATGAAGTGTGAGTAGTTTTATACTTGTTAGGGTAGGATAAGGGAAGTTTGAGAGAAGGAAATCTCTCTCACTCTTTCCTTGCCCAACAACTTAAATCAACTCCCGTTAATTGAACCACAATCCGCTCCTTACGGCACCCTATCCTACATGATAGCGGTGATTCCGTAGTGAGACCGGTTGTGGTTGAATTAACCGGAGGTTACGGATAAGAGCCAAGAACGGACGGACAAGCACCAAAAGGAAGACTTATGCGTTGGAAAGCCTAGCTTATACTCGTAAAGTCCTTCCTAGTCGTGCTAATCCCCGTTGTTGCCGATTACCGTAACACCGATATTAAGAGGGGCAACGAAAGATGTGGAGACTCCTAACTCAAACTAACCTAATCCTAACCCTAACAAGCTCTCTTTAAATATCAACTTAACACTTAGATAACCACAACAAAATCTGAAAACAGGACTTAACTCGTTAAAACACTTTGAAAAAGACTCCCATCTCCCTGCGGACGACCCGTACTCAACCGGCTAGCTACAAGCGAAACCGTCTTGATTGCAGTATTTAAACTAGAACTTGAACACACACGTATCCTAACAATCAAATGGCGCCGTTGCCGGGGAGACGGTAGTTTGTTTCTTTGTGTAATTTCGGGTTAATTTGTAAGTATATAAAAAAAACGAAAAAAAATATACTTTGTAAAAAAATCATCTTGTTATTTTTGATTAGCTTTTGTGCAAGTGTGCAGGAAAATACAAGTTTCGAGTTCAGTGGCCAAGACGTTGAAAATACGGAGTTCAAGTACAGTGCCAAAGACGTGGGAAGATAGACCCACATTTCGCGGCTACACCGCGACGGACAAAACGAAGCATACGGTCTACTGTCAAGATTTGGAGCTGTTCCAGTGAGCAAATCAAGATTCAAAACATCCAGACAAGCAGAAGACTCCTAGACCAGCACACAGAAAAAAATTGGAATCCCAACCTCTCTGTTCCGCCGCGGAACCGCGGCCTAATCAGGTGTTTGGCCGCGGAACCGCGGCCATTTGAGGCCTTCAGGGTTTCAAATTTTTTGTGAGTTTTTCTGACTTCTCTCCCACTCCTCTGAACTCCAATAAACTGTGTTTTCTGCAGCCTTCTTTGCGCAAATTCTTCTCCCCCTTCCAATAAACTGTTCTTGTGCAAGATTCTTTGCGCCGCAAATAAAAATTGTTTGCAGTTGATTTGTTACTGCTTTGCATTTCTTTAATACGGACTTAAGGGGCTTGAAACCAATCCAGATTGGGTGGGGATTTCATCACCCTTCCCAGGACCCCAAAAATCACTAAAGCATATGCATTGTCCATTGTAAATTAAAAAATACTAGACTTTAGCCCTAAGGACTTCGCGCTCATTAGGAGGAGATAAACCGTGTTTAGAACCTCGCTTAACCGTATATTGTTTACGGGGTGTCTAGGAAAGTGTTAAAGGCGCAACCGCCGAAAGAGAAAGGGTTATTTAATTAAGGAACTTCGCGAAAGCGTTGGACAACCTCCCCTTATCTCTGCACTTACCTGGCCTCGTGATCAGTATACTTTTAAGCCTGTTTCTCGACACTGTTTAACTTCGACAATCAAGTTCAGGAGCAGGTCTAGTAGACCTAGGTTACCCTAGATCTAGGTGTGATTGTGCATATCTTGTTTGTGATTGCTTAAGCCGTATTTCCGTACATATTTCTGTAAATCTCTTTCTAAAAACAAACAAAAAAAAATCAAAAACTTTTATAAAAACTTGCCCTTTTGTCGCCAAATCCATTTTCACCCATCACCCATCGCCTTTCTCCATTGACGTTTTCTTACCCTCACCTTCTCCGCTTTGACTATACTAAACTCGTTTAGTGTATGTCCGCTTGGACTCGGGACACTAGCGCCAGTCTAGTCCGCGTTACGTTAGTCGCTACCGACTACGCGATCGACTCCGAAGTCGATACTCCGTCCACTCCTCTTTCACCCCTTCCTTTGCCGGCCAACTCCGACGTTGACCGGAATTCTGTTCATACATCTTCACCTTCACCTTCACCTTCACCAACCTTTTCTTCCGCGATGTCAGGATTTAATCCGAACATCTCTTTGACCACCGCTGGATTGGCTCCACCTCCTACGGAGACCAATATCCCACCACCTCCGCCTGTTGTAGCGCCGCAGCGAATCGCGCTCCAGGATCGTTTCTACCCCACCCGTTCTGCACTTCCCACCTGCCTTTCTCTTCCTCCGGCTAATGGGGACAACTTTGAAATTAAGCCCCATTTCATCAACATGCTTCCATGTTTTCATGGGCTTGAATCTGAAGATGCCTATATCTTCATCAATAAATTTCAAAACGTCTGTGCCATGATGAAAACCACCCAGCTGTCGGACGATGCTATACGTCTACGGGTCATTCCGTTCACTTTATGCGATCTCGCTGAAAAATGGCTGTATAGCACCGCTTCCCACTCCATCACCAGCTGGGACGAGTTTGTTAAAGTGTTTCTAAAAAAATTCTATCCAAATCATAAGACCGCAAGAATTCGAAATGAAATCAACCAATTCTCCCAGCTTCCTTCTGAACCCTTCTGGAAGTGCTTTGACCGGTACAAAGACCTTCTTGTTCAGTTTCCTCACCACGGTATAGAGAAATGGCAACTTTGCCAAACCTTATACGAGGGACTGAACCCAGCAACGAAGCAGTTGCTGGAAACCATCTGTCAGGGCCACTTCCTATCGAAATCTGACGAGGAAGCGTGGCAGTTCTTTGACGATCTTGCGGAGCAAACGCTACAGTGGGAGAGCACCAGACCGACTTCTTCTTCTTCTACCTCCACTTCTACCGGTCAGTCTAGGGTGGGAATTCACCAGCTTGATGTCTCTATTGCGATGAGAGCTGAAATGGCTGCAATAACAAAAAAGCTTGAAGCGATAGAGAGCAAATTTTCTGCTCCTGCCCCTACCCCTGTTCTCCCCCTTCATACCATCTGCGCTTGTTGTTCCGATCCTTCCCACTTGACCGAAGAGTGTCCTTACAATCCACCCTCGCAAGGACAGGATCAGGTTAATGCTGCATTCCAGCAAAGACCGAGGAATGATCCATACTCTTCCACCTACAATCCCGGTTGGAGGAACCACCCCAATTTCGCCTGGAATCAGAATCAGAATCAATTCCAGGGCAACAATTTCCAAAGGACCCCTCCACCGCAACAACAAGCGCAGCAACAAACTCAGTATCAGCAGCCCTTCCAACCCCAACCTTTCCAAAACCAGATGAACAACTTTGCACCTAACAACTCTTTTCCACCAAACAACTTTGTTCCGTCAAACAACGATAAGGTTTCCTCGCTCGAGCGAAGTCTGGAGGCGTTTGTTAAACAATCGACTCAATCCACCGCCAACATCCAGTCTTCCATTCAATCTTTAGTGCAACACACTGCCGCACACGGGCAAAGCATCAAGACCATCGAGGCCCAGATTGCACAGCTGAACGCGGCCTTAAGCGAGTGAGAGAAGGGGAAGCTCCCGTCCCAGCCACTTCCAAATCCCGGTCACCCACATAATGCACATGTTGCTCTTGAACAACAAACCATAATGTGAGTGCCGTGACTACACTGAGATCGGGGAGGATGCTGCAAAACAACATTGGCAAACGGATCAACGATGACACCCCGGCCGCCGCTTCTTCATCTTCTCCTTCTTCTTCGTCTTCCGAGCCTATTCTCCGTTCTTCCACAGGCTCTCCTTCCTCTTCTTCTGCTCTGAACGGACCCACTTCTCACTCCACGAAAACACCTATTCTGGGATCCGTTCCAACTCCACAATCTCCTCCTCCAGCATTAGACTCAACCAATTTTCAAAATGTCCCATTTCCAAACCGGTTGAGATCTAATAAACAAAATCCTCAAATGGAGAAGATTCTGGAGTTATTCAAGCAGGTTAACATTAACATTCCTCTTTTAGATGCTGTCCAACAAGTCCCATCTTACGCGAAAATCTTAAAGGACTTGTGCACGAAAAAGTGGAAGTCTCAGGTACCCAAGAAAGTTTTCTTGGCTAGTGCTGTGAGTGATGCCCTTACCCAATCTTTACCACAAAAACGGAAGGACCCTGGCTGTCCTACGATTTCAATTACTATTGGGGATAAGAACATCAACCGCGCACTATTAGATCTTGGTGCCAGTGTTAACCTGCTTCCGTATTCAGTATACGAGCAATTAGGCGTCGGAGAGTTGAAACCCACACACTACACTCTCCAAATGGCCGACCGATCGATCACCCATCCTAGGGGTGAGCTAGAGGATGTGTTAACAAAAGTCAGGGACTTCATATTCCCCGTTGACTTCATTGTATTAGATACACAGCCTGTAGCTAACCCCCGGAATCAGATTCCGGTGATACTCGGTCGCCCATTTCTCGCAACCTCAAATGCCGTGATCAATTGTCGCAATGGTTCGATGAACCTCTCTTTTGGAAACATGACGATTGAACTCAACATTTTTAGGTTGGGGAATCAGCCCGCCGAACCTAATGCTCATATACTGGACGTCTGCTCGATCCAGGAGATCACCCCCGAAGAGTGTGAATTCGAGGAGTTTCTGTTTGAACACGATAATCTTGACGCCACTAGTGCGTTTCTCTTCGAACCTGCTGCTGTTTCTGCGCCCAACAATGACTACGAGTGTTTCACGTTTTCAAACGATCTTAGCTGCGCACAACCCGAGTTTGAATCTTTCGACTTTTCGGATGAGTTACCTGAACCATCCAACTCGGTTGCCTACACTCATTTTGAACCTTTGCTGGAGTCCTTTGAGTTCGAGACCTTTGCACCAGTCTTGCCTTCCATCGTTTCACCTCCAACGCTCGAACTCAAGCCTTTTCCGTCTCACCTTAAGTACGCTTACTTAGGTGAGAACGAGACCCTTCCTGTCATCATCTCGGCTTCTCTAGCTCCCGAGCAAGAGAAAGCCCTTCTCGCGGTCTTGCACAGCAACAGGCAAGCTTTTGGCTGGTCCATGGCGGACATCAAGGGGATTAGTCCCCTAATCGTTGAGCATCACATTCATCTGATGGATGATGCCAAACCAGCCCGGGATCCACAAAGATGTCTTAATCCAGTCATGAAGGAGGCTGTGAAGAAGGAGATCGTCAAATGTCTAGATAGTGGTATCATTTACCCTATCTCTGATAGCCAGTGGGTTAGCCCCATTCATGTTGTCCCTAAGAAGTCGGGCATCACGGTCATAACCAACGAGGCAAACGAGTTAATCCCTACTCGCACCCAAACTGGGTGGCGAGTTTGCATTGATTACAGAAAACTCAACGCCGCAACGCGGAAAGACCACTTTCCGCTACCTTTCATTGACCAGATGCTTGAACGATTGGCCGGACACGAGTACTACTGCTTTCTTGATGGCTACTCCGGCTATAATCAAATTCCCATCGCCGAAAAAGACCAGGACAAGACCACTTTCACTTGTCCTTTCGACACGTTTGCATATCGACGCATGCCCTTTGGGTTATGCAATGCGCCCGCTACCTTCCAGCGGTGTATGATGGGAATTTTCTCTGACATGGTGGAAAAATTTCTGGAGATTTTCATGGATGACTTCTCCATCTTCGGCGACTCCTTTAACGAGTGTTTGCTGCATCTTGACGCTGTCCTTACCCGATGTAAGGACAAGAATCTCACTTTGAACTGGGAGAAATGCCACTTCATGGTGCGCGAAGGTATTGTCTTAGGACATATCATCTCGCAAAATGGCATAGAGGTTGACAAAGCAAAGATTGAGGTCATTTCCAATCTGCCTCCTCCCCGATGCGTCAGAGATATCCGAGCCTTCCTTGGCCATGCCGGTTTCTATAGACGGTTTATCAAGGACTTTAGCAAGATTGCTAGGCCCTTGACGCTTTTGCTGGCCAAGGACACGCCTTTCGACTTCAACTCGAGCTGTGTGACTGCATTCGAGTCACTGAAACGCTCCCTCACTTCTGCTCCCGTTCTTTCTTCCCCTGACTGGACGCACCCATTCGAGATTATGTGCGATGCATCCGACTTTGCCATTGGTGCTGTCCTTGGACAACACATCAACAAGATGCCGCACGTAATATACTACGCAAGCCAAACCCTGAACGACGCCCAACTTAACTATACAACAACTGAGAAGGAATTCTTAGCTGTTGTATTTGCTTTAGAAAAGTTCAGGCCCTACCTCATCGGCTCTCCAGTCATTGTCTACACTGACCATTCAGCTCTGCGCCATCTTTTTGTGAAGAAAGATGCAAAATCTCGGTTAATACGTTGGATCCTCTTGCTCCAAGAGTTTGACCTTGTCATTAAGGACAAACGAGAATGTGAAAACGTAGTTGCCGACCATCTCTCACGACTTCCTTCTTCGCCTTCGCTTCCAATTCCAATTAACGACGTTTTCCCGGATGAACAACTCTTGACAGTATCTTGCGAACCCTGGTTCGCAGATATTGTGAACTATTTGGCTACGGGATTACTACCGACCGAATGGTCAAGTCAGGACAGACTTCGCATCTTATCCCAAGTAAAACACTTTTACTGGGACGAACCCTACTTGTTCAAGTACTATCCCGACCAGATTATTCGTCGGTGTGTCCCTGACGAGGAATTCAAGAGTGTGCTGTCATTTTGCCATGATCAAGCGTGTGGCGGGCATTTTGGGCCCAGAAAGACAGCTGAGAAGGCCTTGCAATGTGGTTTCTACTGGCCACAACTTTTCAAAGACGCTCACGACTATTGCAAGACTTGCTCCCGGTGCCAACACATGGGCCGGATATCCCGGAGGAACGAGATGCCGCTCCAACCGATCTTGGTTATGGAGATTTTCGATGTTTGGGGGATAGACTTCATGGGGCCGTTTCCCAGCTCTTTCGGGAACTTGTACATCCTTCTAGCTGTTGATTACGTCTCTAAATGGGTCGAGGCTGTGCCCATCCGGACTAACGACAACAAGGTTGTCGTTAGGTTCCTTAAAGAAAACATTTTCTCACGGTTTGGGCACCCCCGAGCGATCATTAGCGACAATGGAAGTCATTTCTGCAATAGGTATTTCGAGGCCTTGATGCGGAAATACTCCATTAATCATAAGCTTTCTACGCCCTACCACCCCCAAACCTGCGGGCAGGCCGAAGTTTCAAATCGGCAAATCAAGCAGATACTGGAGAAGACGGTTTCCAAGAACCGTAAGGATTGGTCTCTGAAACTCACTGATGCCCTTTGGGCATTTAGAACCGCTTATAAGACCGACCTTGGCATGTCTCCCTATCGGCTTGTGTACGGAAAATCCTGCCACCTACCTGTCGAAATCAAGCATCGCGCATTTTGGGCGATAAAGGAGCTGAATCTGTCTTTTGAGGATGCGGGCAGCCATCGGAAGCTGCAGCTGAATGAACTGAACGAGCTTAGGGATGAGGCTTACGATAACGCGGTTGTCGTTAAGAATCGAACGAAGGTGTTTCACGATAAACACCTTTTGCGCAAAACCTTCGTACCTGGTCAACAGGTACTGCTTTACGACAGCCGACTTCACTTCCATCCTGGAAAGCTCAGATCTAGCTGGAAAGGGCCGTATTTTGTGCGGAATGTGTATCCGCAGGGCGCTGTGAATTTGGAGAATCCAAAGGACGGTTCACTTTTCAAAGTAAACGGACACCGATGCAAACCGTACCTTAGCGCCGAATCAACAGAGGAGCTCCTTTTCTTACAGGAGCCGGTTTACCTTGCATGATCTTCCTCTGCCTACCTCCAAACTTCGGTTATCCAGCCAAGACTAGCGGACACTGTTCCAAATAAGTTTGGGGGTATGTACAAACCATTTTGTATATATTTGTGTATATTCTTTTTTTTTTCTTTAAAAACAAAAACAAATAAAAATTGTGTATCACTAACCGACAATTTTTGAACCTTCCAACTGCTCTCTTCATGCTACGACAGTGAGGACACTGTCCAGTTTAAGTTTGGGGGTACGCTCGGTACGCGTTTCTTACCTTCGCATTCATATGTATATTTTGCATCTGCATATTAAATCCATAAAATCCATAAAAATTTGAAAATTTTCTAAAAAATATAAAAACTTTTTTGTCAAGTTAGCTTGTGGAAGAACACTGATTCAACATTCGACGGTTTTTGTTTGAAAAAATAGGAATAACTAAATCTTATGTTTGGATTTTGAAAACCTAAAAGATAACTCTCCTTTGAAGTTAACTATAGCTGATATACGTCTTTACATCACACTACACGTGTCGTAAGATTTTGGGAATTAGATGACAAGTCTTTCATGTTTAAACTTTTAAACAGATAAATGATTTTCTGAGGATCAAATAGGTTTGTTCTGAAATAAGTAATGTCAAGAATAGTTTATGAAGTAAAGCGAATATGAAGGAATGTTATTGATGCCGTAATTGGAGCTAAGTCTGAAAAACAACCCATCTGAAACTTGATTGGAATGATTACACACCAAACCCACTAAACACGTCTTTTATCCAAAAAAATATTTGAACTGCCGTTATATCTCCGTTCGTATTAAATCATCTGATTTTCACGCCAAACTGTCTTTTGTTTTTGGACCTAGGTAACTTGAGTAATTAAGTCCGCTGGGGTGTTTCTACACCTAATGCCCTAAAACCAACTGGTTTGGGTGCATTGGCCCAAAGCTCGCTAAGAATCCTAGAAAGTCCAGTTTAAAACAAAGTCAAGCAAGTGTTCTCTCCGAGTTAAAATTCCTAACGGTTCTTTGTGTGAGAATAATCTTGATAAAAGACAGGCTTTTATAAAAAAATTTAGCGGAGATATGAAGGTTTTATTCTATGATAAAGACTATTGCACGTTCACAGAGGTGTGTATGAAATGAAAACAAGAAAAAGGTGGAGTGAAAAATACGACTTAGTTTCCTGTTATGGAAGATAGAAATTCTGAAGTTGAAACCTTACTGGAAAACGAAACTTGAAAAATGCTTAACTCTTTATAAAACTTATGTGATCCTTTTAAAATTGTTATCTGGGCTTTATTGTGCGACATGATGACTTTAATCGATCCTTCTGGAACTTAATGACACTATTTGCACTGCACGTAAAGACATATAAAATCTGTAGTTAAATAAGAAGCGAGGTGTGAAAAATAAAGGTTCGATGGTCTAGACTTAGGATTATAGAATTGTTATTTTCTAAAACAAAACTTTAGGGTTTGAATCTTAGTTATTTTACAAAACCAACTTGACCGGATTTTGTGGGTAGTATCCGCCGAAAACCCTCAGGAGACAACACTCCTCCTACTAGGGACACCTAGAGGTTTAACGGCTTGTTGCACATGCTCAGTGCAATCGCGTTCCCTGCGAAAGTGAGGTTAGGAAATTTTGTGTGAATAAATTGGCTTTGCTCGGGACGAGCAAATGATAAGTTTGGGGGTATTTGTTCATATCAGATTTTTGCATTTTCATACCGCCCAATTTTTATCACATTGCATATCCGTAGATACTCTTGAGCCGTGTTTGCTAGTCAATTGCAGGATACAGGTTCTCGGTTCTAAAATGGTGAAATTCATGGAAAACACGACAAAATCCGGGTTCCTGCCAACCACAGATAAAACACGGTCTCCGCTCTTCATCCGTATGTTGCCAGATACCAGTTTAGGAAGACAAAATGTCAAATCAATGTCATTCTCATGCACAAGTCTCAATGGTAGCACAAAATCCAAGAGATCTACGCGGAGCTCGAGACAATCATGACAAAATCTTGACAAAAAGTCCACCTTTCCCTCAACAGAAATTCTGGAAAAATCGTGGAGCCAAATTGAGAAAATATATGTACCAGAATAATGTACACATCAAACCTGGGAACCACAGCAAATTGGGGGGCCCAATTCGACCAGAAGGCCGCGGATCCACGGCCAAAGTGGGGTCTAGGCCGCGGATCCGCGGCCGTTTAGGCACCAAGTCTGCAGGGCTTTTGGGGGTAGTTTGGTCTTTTCATCAGGGTTCTGGTGGTTGCCCTAGGATTTCATTTTTTGGCCTATAAATAGCCCAGAACTTTGTGAAGGAAGGGTCTATTCTTGTATTTTCATTTTTGCCTAGGTTTAGTGTTTTTCTTCTTCCTCTTCTCACCTCTTCTCCATTAAACTTGTAGTGAGCTTTTGAGTGAAGAGTGATGAATAAAGAAGACCATTTCATTATCATGCTTGTCTCCTTATCTTTATGCTTGTTGTAATTTTAATTCGTTAAGTAGTTGTTGTTATTTCCATGTTGTTTCTTTCTTCTCTCTTTTTCTTTATCATTCATACGACAATGATACTTACGCTCGATCCTCGCCAAGGTGAGGTCGCAAATAGTTAGTCGTATTCTTCTAATCTCCCTCTTTCTATCTTCCTCTTTTGTTTTGTTTTGTTTTTCCTTATCATGAAGTGTGAGTAGTTTTATACTTGTTAGGGTAGGATAAGGGAAGTTTGAGAGAAGGAAATCTCTCTCACTCTTTCCTTGCCCAACAACTTAAATCAACTCCCGTTAATTGAACCACAATCCGCTCCTTACGGCACCCTATCCTACATGATAGCGGTGATTTCGTAGTGAGACCGGTTGTGGTTGAATTAACCGGAGGTTATGGATAAGAGCCAAGAACGGACGGACAAGCACCAAAAGGAAGACTTATGCATTGGAAAGCCTAGCTTATACTCGCAAAGTCCTTCCTAGTCGTGCTAATCCCCGTTGTTGCCGATTACCGTAACACCGATATTAAGAGGGGCAACGAAAGATGTGGAGACTCCTAACTCAAACTAACCTAATCCTAACCCTAACAAGCTCTCTTTAAATATCAACTTAACACTTAGATAACCACAACAAAATCTGAAAACAGGACTTAACTCGTTAAAACACTTTGAAAAAGACTCCCATCTCCCTGCGGACGACCCGTACTCAACCGGCTAGCTACAAGCGAAACCGTCTTGATTGCGGTATTTAAACTAGAACTTGAACATGCACGTATCCTAACAATCAACAGCCCACAGGGCAAAACATATTAGTTTAAGGACGTCGCGGTCCAACATTCCCAATTTATGACGAATGTTAGTTTAAGTACATTCGGTCCATTATCGCCATGTTTGAGGCAAAGTTTAAGTTTGAGGACTTTTCGGTCCAACATCGCCATGTTTGAGGCGACGTGCCGTGTTTGAGGCGATGCACTAGTTTATGGACGTTTCGGTCCATTATCCATCTTACGCGCACGTGTATTTGTTACGTGGCGGAAGTGAACGATAGTGATATGGAATGCGCCCAATTTAGGGTGCGATCCGATTTGAGGTGTGAAAGTTGGTTTGGAAGAGCATCAATGTGGGATGTATCATTCCCTGTCTTGATGAGATTTTACATCAAGTTGGGATGAGGAGTTGTTATTGGTAGTCGGGAACCGCCACTTTTCTGAAGACGTTGAGGATTTACAACGACATATATAGGAAGTGTGAAGAGATGTACTCTTAAACCAAATCCCGTATTTGAGGGAAAGTGGGGTGATGGACCTAAGAATCGTTATTCATATTTGAGACTAAGATTATCTTAGGAAGGATAAAGATTGGTTTGGATATCAGTTTGGATAACACAAACGTAAGCTTAACCAATTTGGGCTACGATTCAGCTTTGGTTTTTGAACTTAGGTTATATGTTCTTTTAGTTCAAAAATGTTTTGTTTGGTTTAAGGACCGTTAATCTAGTTTGAGATTAAGATCAACTTAAACATATGAGCGCTTTGGCTCAATTTACTTTTAACTATGAATATGTTAGTCTTATTTGAGACTAAGATCAACTTAACAACATTTAAGGCTCGTCAAATTTTAGTTGAGATCCAACAACAGAGCATTTAGGCTTAGTTGCAATTGACTCCATAGGGACTTAGCCAATTTGGGCTTGGTTTGGGTTTCTTTAACACCCAGCAGTTCTAAGCACTCAGTTTCCTATAACGCTCACGTGTATATCTAGTGAGGCGCTATAATAGTGCTAAGCACTAGTCTTTTGTGGCGCTGCACTAGTGCTAAGCACTAACTTTTCTGTTCTTTGGCGCTCACGTGCGTTTCACGTGAGGCACTCCAATAGTGCTAAGCACTAAATTTTCCCGGCGCTCACGTGTGTTTCACGTGAGGTGCTATATAACTTGGCCTTGAGCGCTCACGTGCTTTTCACGTGAGGCGCTGCGTTCTTTTAGAGATTTAATCTCTGTTGATTTTTTTAGAGAACTTAAATTTCTGTTAATGGTATTTTGACCATTAATGATCGTCAATGTCATTATTTTGAGGATCTAGGATCATGTTCTTTAAGAACTATGTTCTTGATTTGGAGGAACTAGGTTCCTGAAGTATTATGAACTCCATCTTCTTCATGTTCATCCATGTTCTTCTTTGTTCTTCCTTGAATCTTTGATTCTTAAGAACAAGATCTTTCTGATGAGAATTAAATTCTCAACTTGTGGGAGACTTGTCTTGGGGATCTCAGATCCAGAGAAAGAACTAAGTTCTTTGAGAAGGGTTAAACCCTTAGATATGGTATGTTAGGTAAAGAAGATATTTTGATCTCTTCTTTTTTCTTACCTAGAGTTTTTTAGGAGGGAGGTCTTCTTCTTTAAGAGAATTAAATTCTTTGTTATTTTGAGAGCTTTCTGTATTTTTACAGAAGCTTATGGTGGTCTTCTCTTTTTTTTGGGTCCTCATCCTCTCTTCTATTTTTCTATCTCTTTGCTCCTATTTATAGGAAAAAGAAAAGAATCAATTTGTTCAGAAAATCTCTCATGGAGAGATCATGATTGATTTTATAATCAATAAAAACGATCTTTTAGATCAATCGGTGAATTTTATTCACCGTTGGATTTTTAATCCAAAGGCTCTCTGTTTAACAGAGAAGATTTCTTATTTGTTTAAGAAGATTAAGAAATATTTTCCTAAGATAGAATTTTATTCTATCAAATGCTCGATGGGTGATTTTATAATCACCGTTGGATTTTTGATCCAGGGGTCCTTTGTTTAACGGAAAAGACCTTTCTAGTTTGAGAAATATCAGGGAAATATTTCCCACATAGAATTTAATTCTATCAGATAGTTTAATTGGTGATATTTTATCACCATTGGATTTTAAATCCAAGATTCTCTATTAGAGAAAGATCTTTCCATATTAGAAAGATCAGGAAAAAATATTTTTCATATAGAATTTAATTATATTACATAGAATTTAATTCTATTAGATGGTAGAATTTTAAATTGGGGCACTCACATACTTTGCATGTGATCGCTACAAAAAAATACGGTAAGAGAACTCACATGTTTAACATATGACCCATAGTGTGGATTTTAGCCTGTTTACTTTCAGTGCTCATATGCAAAGCATATGAGCGCTCACGTGTTTAACACCTGAGATCTGTTTAGCCTTTGGTTATTTATATTCAGCGCTCATATGCTTTGAATATGAGTGCTCACGTGTTTAACACGTGAAGCTAGTTTTGCTTTTTTGTTATTTACTTTCAGCGCTTATATGCTTTGCATATAAACGCTCACGTGTTTAACTCGTAAGGCCAGTTTGACCCTTAGTTATTTGTGTTCAGCGCTCATATGCTTTGCATATGAGCGCTCACGTGTTTAACTCGTGATGCTAGTTTATCCTTTAGGTTTATTTTATTCAGCGCTTATATGTTTTGCATATAAGCGCCCTTATATTTAAGACGTGTTGCCAAACTATGAAGATTCTTTTCCTTTTTCTTATCTCCCTTTTTTATAAGGGAACAAGTAGCTCATAGCCAAAAAATTTGGCGGGAATAATTGCTCCCCACTGCTTTGCCCACGTAAGTTTGTACATGGGTGAAGTAGTGCAAAGTTATGCCTGGCCATAGAATTGATGGCTTAGGAGATAAGTTTACGGTCCTTGTAGCCTAAGACTTTTTTCATCTTCATGAGCTGTAAAGGTCTCAAGAAGGATTTTCTCCCTATGAGTCTTGAGTATCTCATAGGCATATATTCTCTCTAGAAATCATGAGGATCCCTAAGTGTTCATCGCCTTCGTGAGTCGTAAGGATCTCACTCGGGTATTTTCTCCTTACGAGTCATGATGGCCCGTAAGTAGCTTCTTTATTCCATTGGCATATAACTTTGGCGAATGTGGCCTATAGATGGTATACAAGAGTCAATCTTGACCTCCTTGTAGGGCAGCGATGGCTTAGGAAACAGGTTTAGATCTGTCGCCTAAGACTTTTCAACTTATGAACCATGAGGGTCTCATAAAGGCTTTTCTCCCTACTAGTCGAGAGGATCTCGTAGGTGTATTTTCTCCTAAGAAGTCGTGAGAACTCCTAAGTGTGTTTTCTCTTGAGAGTCGTAAGGAACTCACAAGAGAATTTTCCCCTTACGAGTCAAGAGGACTCGCAAGTGATTTCTCCTCATCGTCGGTATGCGACTTTAGAGAATGTGGCCTGTGGATAGTGTAAAAGAGTCAATTTGGACCTACTTGTAGGGCCACAATGCTTAGGAAACAGGTTGATATCCCCGTCGCCTAAGGCTTTTCACCTTCATGAGCCGTGAGGGTTTCATAAAGATGTTTTTCCCTACGAGTCGAGATGAGTCGAAAGGATCTCGCATGTGTATCCTAACGTGAAATATAGATAACCTCTATTCTTTACAACAGAGGTCCGTTAGGTTTGTGGTACTAGGGTTTTAGTCTGTAGTACTGTCGCATTGACTGATGTATTTCTCGATATGCAGTCTTTAAGCTACTGTTCAAGCAGCCCCGTGACTGTCGTGTCTTTGATCCCTTCTAAGGCTGGACAAGACGTCTTCAAGTAATTTTCTTAGGTCATATTATCGTTGGAAGAGCAAGCGTTAGGAATTTTCCATGACGCTTTTTACTTAAGGTTAGGCTCAATTTGGAGCGCCGATGAGTCATAACCACTCTGCTCTGGTGTGGGATGATCTCTGATAGTCTTTTAGGCTTTATATGAGTTGCCGTTGAGACCCGAAGCTGGGAATATGTCGTCGCTTCATTTTTGTATTGACGATGTCGTGCCGTTTTCTTTGCTGAAGTAGGGTAGACATCTATAAGACCTATATGCTGTATGTATTGCAATTGAAGTCCGGAGCTAGGAATATGACATTGCTCCGATTTCATTTGATAGTTGCATCCGCATCCTGCTGGAATGAGGGGGAACGTCGAGATAGTCTTTTGTGTTGTATATGAAACCGTTAAGGACTTGGCGATAGGATTTTGCCGTGACCTCCATTTTTGCTTTGACCCTTGGGACCTTTTGTTGACGTTGCATCTGCATCGTGCTGGCATGAGAAGCATGTCGAGCTGGAGTTAGGATTTTTGTCGTCACTCCTTTTTGATTTGGCCTCCTTGGAGCCTTTTGTTGATGTCGCATCTGCACTGAGAAGGAACATCGAGCTGGAGCTGGGATTTTTCCATTACTCTTTTTTTTGTTTTGACCCTTGGGTCCTTTGATGACGTCGTTGTCTGCACTGAGAATGAACATTAGGCTGATCTCTAGGTTATAGATGTTGCCATCGAGATCTGGAGCTAGGGATATTTCCGTTGCTCCACTTTATTTTGGTGACGTCAATGCCGATTCTTTGCTGATGTTGGGTAAACATCCAAAATGACCTTTTATGTTGTATGTATCGCCATCGAGATCCGGAGCTAGGAATATGCCATTGCTCTAATTTTCATTTGATAGTTACGCCGCACCCTACTGGAATGAAGATAACGTTGAGTTGGAAGCTAGGATTTTTGCCATTCACTCCACTTTTTTTTGTTGATGTTGCGTTTTGTACCCGAGAAAGAAAGTCGAGGTTGGAGGTGGGATTTTTTCCATTACTCCTTTTTTTATTTGGCTCCTTAGAGCTTTGTTGACGTCACGTCTGCATCCTGTTTGAATGAGGAAGAACGTCGAGCTGATCTCTAGGGTTGTATATGAACCGTCAAGATCTGGCTCTTCCTTTGATGGAGCTTGGTGGGAAAAATATGGTTTTCCTTTCTTTCATTTTGTGCCCATAGATCGTATACAAGAGCCAATATGGACCAACTTGCAGGGAAAAAAAGTTTTTGTTTTTCATTTTTATTTCTTTTTCGCGATGTTCTATCTTTTTCAACTTTTATGTCGTGAAGGTCGCGATTGCCCAATCATTTCGGCTATTTTTTTTAATTTTTACTCGTTACTTTTTTATTGCGAGTTGCCCAAACATTTCGGCTGTTTCATATGCATATTTTTTTGCTCGCTAATTTTTTATTGCGAGTTGCCCCATCATTTCGGTTATTTTCATATGCATTTTTTTTGACTCGCTGAGTTTTTATTACGAGTCAGGGATCTTGAGATCTGATACCAATTCTTGGCATCAATATCGCTGCAACTGGAATATTGTTAGGAGGCGAATAATCATTTGCCATTAGAGGGACTTGAAGTTTTGACACCTTTTTAGGCATCAGCATTGCTACTACTGGAATGTTGCCAGGGAGCGAAATCATCATTTGCCTTTTATCGATTTGAACAAAGATGGCTTAGCAAATAGGGTTTAGGATCCTGTCCACTAAAGCTTTTGACTTTATGAGCCGTAAGGGTCTCATAAAGGTATTTCTCCCTACGAGTCGAGAGGATCTCGTAGGTGTATGTTCTCCTTAGAAGTCTTGAGAACTTCTAAGTGGTATTTTCCCTTGCAAGTCATAAGGATCTTAGAAGACTGTCTTGTCCTTATAAGTCGAGAGGACTTACAAGTGTCCTTCACCATAATATGATATTTCTCACCATTGGTGGAAACTTGGTGGGGAAATTGTTTATTTATGCCCATAAATTGTATACAAAGGTCAATATTAGACCACCTATAGGGCAAACCTTGAGGGATATGATGGCTTAAGAACAGGTTTTAAATCCCTGTAGCTTAAGGGCTTTTGAATCTTATGAGCCGTGAGGGGTCTTATATGGGGAATTCTCCTTACGAGTCGAGAGGATCCCGTAAGTGTAATTTCTCCTTAGGAATCATGAGGATTCCTAAGTGTGTTGCTCCTTTATGTATCGTAAGAATCCTCACGCAGGTATTTTTCTCCTCATAAGGCCGAGAGGGACTTAGCAAGTGCACATGAATTTTTTGGATTCCTAAGTGTGTTGCTCCTTTATGATTCGTAAGGATCTCACGGATGTATTTTATCCTCATAAGATCGAGAGGGGACTTTGCAAGTGCACATGAATTTTTTATTTTACGAGGTTTGCGCCCTTCCGGGTTTTCATAAGCTTGCCGGTAGTCCCTGCTGTTTTTTACTCACGGCGTCCCTTTCAGGTTTTCATCCGTGCCCATTTTTTCTTATAGACATACCGATTTTTTTTTAGCGATGGAACTCTTAATGGTAGTTTCGTCGCCGGTGACCCATCTATTTACTGGTGGGATTTGGGGGTGGGCTTCATCGCTGGAGTAGCTGTTGTAGCCGGTAGGACTTAAGTTGCAATCCTCGCCGTCAAGATTTTGATAGCAAATATAAATCTCAAGAGAGTGGATCGCCGTATTTGGGGCGATGCGCTAGTTTAGGGACGTTCCGGTCTATTATCACCCATGTTTGAGGCGAAATTTTTAGTTTAGAGACCTTTTCGGTCCGATGTCGCCATATTTGAGGCGAGGTTTCTAGTTTAAGGACATCTCGGTCCGATGTTTAGTTTAGGGACTTCTCGGTCCGATGTCGCTATTTGAGGCGAGGGTTTCTAGTTTAAGGACATCTCAGTCCCGTTGTTAGTTTAGGGACTTCTCGGTCTGATATCTCCATATTTGAGATGAGGTTCTAGTTTATGGACATCTCGGTCCTTTGTTAGTTTAGGGGGACTTCTCGGTCTGATGTCGCCATATTTGAGGCGAGGTTTCTAGTTTAGGGGACATCCTCGGTCCCGTTGTTAGTTTAGGGACTTTCTTGGTCCGATTGTCGCCATATTTGAGACGAGGTTCTTGTTTAAGGGATATCTCGGTCCTTTATTAGTTTAGGGACTTCTCGGTCCGATGTCTCCATATTTGAGGCGAGGTTTCTAGTTTAGGGACATCTCGGTTCATTGTTAGTTTTAGGGACTTTTTCGGTCCGTTTGTCGCCATATTTGAGGCGAGGTTCTATTTTAGGGACATCTCGGCCCGTTGTTAGTTTAAGGACGTTTTCGGTCCAACATTCCCGTTTTTTAGGGGAACGCATTGGTTTTAGGGACGTTTCCGTCCATTTTTATCATTCGGTCGGGGAGTTGCATAACTCATCCCTTCCAACTCTTGTTTGTTTGAGGCGCTGTTGCCTATCCTTTGTTTGCATGGACACTTCACGTCTTAGACTATCTTCACCTTCTTGGACTGCTTCATCTATCATCGTGCTAATCGGGTTGTTTTTGCGGGAAGTACCGGGCATTTTTATACGGCACCTGCCCCCCTGCTCATCAATGTTGCTTTTCCGATACTGAAGAAGCATCTTCTTCATATACGAAGGAATGAGATATCACGTCATTCCCTTCTGCTGAGTCTTCCTCTTCCTTGGGAAGAATGAACTTGACTTGGGGGGTTTTTTTCCCCTCATCGTCTGATTCGGAGTGGGACAAGGATTTCACAATCCCTCTCATGGCTTTTTTTGTTCAAGCGGGATATTCCACTTGATAGTACGATCTGTTTGTAGGTCCTCTTGATATTTTTTTCTGTTCTTTGAGAGGAAAAGGACCATCTTATGTAGAGATTCTGCCGCCAGTCAGGGAATATGCCCCCTGTGTATATTTTCGAGGGGGGCGAGTACCCATACCGTCACTATTTTAACGATAGATTGCTTCAGAGCTGCTCATCTTGTTGAGCGTTGGCGATAAACGCCACCTTGAATTTTCTTTTCATTCATCTTCATCGGATGAGGAAGGATCTTGACCCATCTGATCCAATCGAGCCATTTTATCTATGAGCTCTTGGAAGGGTCGTTGGCTTGAAGAGGGGCCATATATGAGAATACCTTTGAATTTTGGGTCAAGGGTGGCTATGAACATTCTCACGGCTGCAGTTTCGTCGATGCGTTGCTCGCATTTTGACCAGAGATTTCGCCATCGGGTAAACATATTGAACCCCAGGTCTCATTCGATCCAACCATTTTTGTTGACCAACGTCGCTACGGTAGTGTGTTTATTCACACTAGCGAACCTCTGACAGAAGAGCATATCCATCTCGTCGAATGTCTTTACGGAATCATTTGGGAGTCCCCGCGTACCATTCGAAGGCGATGTCCTGTCAACCTGCTGACGAACTGTTTGGAGGAGCAAATATGTCATTTCCTCCGATGTTGCCGCACATGGATTTAAAACGCGCGATGGTGCTGGCAAGGGATTTCTGGTCCCCTTTGTATATGTGGAACGTCGGAAGTATATATTCTGGCGGGTACTGTACTTGATCGTAGCACACTGGATACGGTCGACCAGTCTTGATTGACTTATTGCGGCTTCACTGGTATAGTGAGCTTTGATTTACTGAGCGATATATTCGTCCAGCTTTGTTTTTGGAATCATTTCCTCTTCATCCGTTGATGAGACTTGCAGAGGATTTGAAATATCATTCTTGTCTTTAAGAGTGGACAACCGGCGGTTCATCTGCTAGTGGTTTCCGACTGAACCCCCATTCCAGCTATATTTTGGATCTGAAGGGCCATCTGGTTCATTTTAATGGACATTTATGCTGCTTCTTCATCTCTCTTTTTTGATGAGCGCGGTTTAGGAAGTCAATATCTGACTCCTGCTCTGTTCTTTCTCTAGGCGCGTCTTCGGGATTTTCCTTAGACAATGGATTAGCGAGTGCTGCCGCCTGAGCAAGCATCTCCTGCAGCTTTTTCACGTTGCAGTTGAGCCTTTGTCAGAGGACCGAGTATGCGGTCCATGACTATTAGAAGCTCGAAACTTCATCTTTGGATTTCACCACATTAGACTGTGTGAACCACCCATGCCCCAGGCTTGGGGCATCTGGAATCTTGACCCTTGGAGTTTTCCCTCGGGCATTTGGATTTTATTAGGCATCCCCTTTTTTTTTTTAGAAGCCGCTTTGTCTTTGGGAGGAATCGTTGTATCAGGAACCATCTTGGGATGAGTCCTTTTGTATTTGAAAACGGGATTTGTCAGAATTTGGCTGGACATTTTAGGAGAAGAGCCACAGACGACGACTGAGTCCCTTCACCTGCTTCACCTGCTTCCACACCTTATATATAAATGAGAAAAGTTATTTTGGAGAGCGAACTGCTCTCTGCTCACATCGGATCTCCACAGGATGCGGAGATTTTTTCAATATTGTGGTGGGAGAATTTTGTCTGACCCTTCGCAGCAGTTTGAAATTGTTCCCAGTTGGAACATCAGCATTCATCATCAGAGTTAAAGCAGGTAGAGACAACGCTGATGGAGAACTGTCCCCAGCTTGTTTTGTAAGACGCCGATATTGACGTCGACCATTTCTTACGGCCGGAATTTGATTAGCCTCAGGATTTTTCTGAGCCTGCCCCCTATTTTCTTCGAGAGCTTGAGTATTCTGCCCCCTACGTCGACCATGGCCTTTGGAAGGTACCAATTGTTTGGAGATCGATTCCGTCGGCAAAGCAGAAACTTGAGGGGCCAGCCTGTGGATGACAGACTTCTTTTGGGATTCCTCCTTCGGTGTTGAGGTACCGAGGGTGGAAGGTGGGAGCATAGACCCAAAGATAAGCCTATTGATTTCTTGAAGAGCTGGATTGCAGAGATTTGAGACTACATGTGGCCCATATTTTACTCCACCAGATATGACATAGCCTGAGTTGCTGTGGGTGGAAGCAAACATTATTCTGCATAGAGACGAAACGCCGAGCTTCAGTATCTCATCCCCAAGGGCAACTACAAACATATATACCATAATTATTTGATCGCGAAAAAACACGACACACGAAGTGTGGAGTGGAAAGAGGAAGAGGTCCCACCGGGCGTGCCAGAATCTGTTTACCGCCGAAAACAGAGACGAACTGGGATGGATCGTCTTGCCTGAATTTGGGGGCAGATGCTATTTGGATTTATCCGTCGACCTCTCCGAAGATGCCAAGTTGATTTATAGCACCGTATATAGGAGGTTTGGATGGATGAAGTCGTTGTAGCAGACTTCATAAGATTCCCCCTCATTTGTGAAGGATTTTTGATTATGGTGACGCTCTTCCCTGCAGGCGCAAGCTCATGCAGTTAATTACGTTACCGCATTGCGATAACCACTTTGTCCTGCTCCGGAAGTTCACTTCGTGTGATGTCGTGTTTGTTTTATTTTGGATTGCCCGTGGATTGTATACAGAGACTAATTTATGTTGTCGCCCGTAGGGCGCGGATTAGTCCAAATCCTTATATTTGAGATTTGGGTTTAGGTAAAGCATTTTGCTTGACGAGGCCCACGTTGGTAGCTTGGTTTCCTAACGGGAATGAACTTAGAATGCAGATCTCACATTTGTAAGGTTCACCGGTTCATGGGATATTTGGATTTGATCTAAGGATCATTAGCCATATTTGAGACTACGATTGACTTATGAATGGTGAGCATATGGTCTCAACTGATCATTAGATCATATATGAATAGCCCATGGATAGTATACGGTAGTCATTATGGAGACAGTCCGCAGGGCAAAACATATTAGTTTAAGGACGTCGCGGTCCAACATTTCCTGTTTGGGACGAATGTTAGTTTAAGGACATTTCGGTCCATTATCGCCATGTTTGAGGCAAAGTTTTAGTTTCAGGACTTTTCGGTCCAACATCGCCGTGTTTGAGGCGACACACTAGTTTAGGGACGTTTCAGTCCATTATCCATCTTACGCGCACGTGTATTTGTTACGTGGCGGATGTGAACGATAGTGATATGGAATGCGCCCAATTTGCGGTGCGATCCGATTGAGGTGTGCACGTCGGTTTGGAAGTACATCAATGTGGGATGTATCATTCCCTGTCTTGATGAAATTTTACATCAAGTTGAGATGAGGAGTTGTTGTTGGTTGTCGGGACCCGTCACCTCTCTGAAGACGTTGAGGATTTACAACGACATATATCAGAGGTGTGCAGAGATGTACCCTTAAACCAAATCCCGTATTTGAGGGAAAGGGGTGATGGACCTAAGAATCGTTAGTCATATTTGAGATTAAGATTATCTTAGGAGGGATGAAGATTGGTTTGGATATCACAAACATAAGCTTAGCCAATTTGGGCTAAGATTGGGTTTTGGATTTTGAACTTAGGTTATATGTTTCTTTAGTTCAAAAATGTTTTGTTTGGTTTAAGGACCATTAATCTAGTTTGAGATTAAGATCAACTTAAACATATGAGCGTTTGGGTTCAATTTATTTTTAACTAAGAATACGTTAGTCTTATTTGAGACTAAGATCAACTTAGCAACATTAAAGGATTATCAAATTTTAGTTGAGATCCAACAACAGAGCATTTGGGCTCAGATGCAATTGACTCCAGAGGGACTGATTGATTCTTTTTCCGGTGTGTATATAAGAAAAGTGTAAGAAATCACAACCTAAGAAATTTTTGACTGCAATCAATAACGGTGTCGATTGTAGCGCGTTAGCGAGTGCGGATCGTCCACAGGGAAAGTGAGATTCGTTCGAATTTGAATTAGATGAATTGAAAATTAAAGAAAAGAAAAGACAATTCAATTCAAGATTATAAAGTGAATTTCAAGAATTATTAAAATCTAATATCAAGAAAACATTAAAAATCAAAAATCAAGAATTGATGATATCCAATCGAATTAAGTTTCAAGAATCGAAGTGAGGCTCGTAGGAATCGATCGAATCTATAGACGTGATGAAAACTAGTGATTACGTTTTCTTATCCATTAATGAGTTGATACTAGATCGATGACGATTAATCGAGATTTAAGGATCTTTCGAAGAAACCAGGGTTTCTTCATCTCATCCTTTGTCCTTTCGATGAATCTCATTCAAAAAGCTAGCCTCTAGTAAATTGAATCACCAATCGTCGACCTCTAATTACGAGCGAAAATATTCAAGAAAGCATTTCGCTCGAACTAGGTTGTCAATGATTCAATTTACAAGAGTTTACAAAACTTATAGGAATTAAGAATCGTTTCAAGAATTGTAAACATCATCATCTATTGATTCTCTCGACTCCTTCACGAGCGGAGTTTTACTCAAACATCATATCAAAGAACACAATCAAGAATCAAGATCTAATCATGATGCAAGAATGTAAAGAAAGTAAGATAAAGAATTTCACCTTTTATTTATCAACAATTTTGTTACAATTCTCTCAAGATCTACAATGAGGAAAGAACTCGATCGTCGATTTGGCGTCGCAAGTCTTCGTGAGTCGCGGATCGTCTTGGACCACTTGCTCGGATGAAGATCGGCTTCGCTCCTAAAAGGTTGATGGATTCTTGCTTGAATTGTACTCGGGGATCTTGAATTTGGCTTTGGTGATTGGATTAGGGTTAGGGTTACAAGTTGTGTCACTCAACTTGTGTTGGGAATTGATGGAAGGATCAACAACCTTAAAAGTGAAGCCTTAGGGTCCCTTTTATAGCCTTGATTAGGATTAGCTTCCTTTAGAAGATAGGTTTAGTTTAGCTTTCCTTGTAAGCTTGGTAGTTAGGTAGAAGGTTCTAGAGGTAGTTAGTTAGGGTTATCTTCCTTTATAAGCTTGGAGGTTAGGGGGAAGCTTCTAGGCTTAGGTAGTTAAGTAGCTTGCTTTGGAAGCTTGAGGATGTTTAGCTTGAAATGTAAGCCTTGTCGTTCGGACAGAAGTTTCTGGAGTTATCTGGAATTTGGAATGTCTTGAAGCAGTGTACCAATTGAAAGGAGAAACCTGAGACAAAGCTCTGCTGATGTCATGATTATGTGGCCGCGGATCCGCCGCGGGAAGGGGGTTCTGGCCGCGGATCCGCGGCCTATTAGTGTCTTCTCTGCACTGAATTTCCAGGGTTGCTTTGTACTGTCTTTGTAGCACTTTTCTGATATTTGGAATATTATAATTCTCTCTAGTTCACTGCCAGATCTCAAGTCTTTGACTTGGCGTATTTTGATCAGCACTTTTCACAATTTTGGCTCTTTTCCTGGAATTTCCTGCACAGATTCTCGAGACAAGTGTTGCGCTACACAAAGATTATGCGATGCAATGATAAACACTCAATTTCCCTCAAAATGTCGGTTTTAGTATACAACAAGTTATTTGGTATTTTATGGACAATTTGCTAATATGTGTTATATTAATACCGAACACCTCTAGATGAGTGCAAATGGTAGGGAAATTGTCGTGTTAAAAATGCAATATTTTCGACTGATCAGGGACTTAGCCAATTTAGGCTTGGTTTGGGTTTCTTTAACACCCAGCAGTGTTAAGCACTCAGTTGCCTATAATGCTCACGTGTATAGGCGCTGTAATAGTGCTAAGTACTAGTCTTTTGTGGCGTTGCACTAGTGCTAAGCACTAACTTTTCTATTCACTGGTGCTCACGTGCGTTTCACGTGAGGCGCTCCAATAGTGCTAAGCACCAACTTTTCCCGGCGCTCACGTGTGTTTCATGTGAGGCACTACATAACTTGGCCTTGAGCGCTCACGTGCTTTTCATGTGAGGCACTGCGTTCTTTTGGAGATTTAATCTCTGTTGATGTTTTTAGAGAACTTAAATCTCTATTAACGGTATTTTGACCATTAACGACCGTCAAGATCATTATTTTGAGGATCTAGGATCATATTTTTTAAGAACCGAGTTTTTGATTTGGAGGAACTAAATTCCTGGAGTATTATGAACTCCATCTTCTCCATGTTCTTCCATGTTCTTCCATGTTCTTCTTTGTTCTTTCCTGAATTTTTGATTCTCAAGAACAAGATCTTCCCGATGAGAATTAAATTCTTAACTTTTGGGAGACTTGTCTTGTGGATCTCAGATCCAGAGAAAGAACTAAGTTCTTTGAGAAGGGTTAAACCCTTAGATGTGGTATGTTAGGTAAAGGAAATATTTTAATCTCTTCTTTTTTTTTCTTTACCTAGGATTTCTTTAGGAGGGAGGTCTTCTTCTTTAAGAGAATTAAATTCTCTGTTGTTTTGAGAGCTTTCTGTATTTTTACAGAAGCTTAAGGTGGTCTTTTTTTTTTTGAGTCCTCCTCTTTTTTTTTCTTTCATCTCTTTGCTCCTATTTATACGAGAAAGAAAAGAATCAATTTGTTCAGAAAATCTCTAATTGTGAGATCATGATTGATTTTATAATCAATCAAAATGATCTTTTAGATTAATCGGTGAATTTTATTCACCGTTGTATTTTTAATCCAAACGCTCTCTGTTTAACCGAGAAGATTTCTTGTTTGTTTATTAAGATTAAGAAATATTTTTTTAAGATAGAATTTTATTCTTCTTTTATCCAAGGGTCCTTTGTTTAACAGAAAAGATCTTTCTAGTTTTAGAAAGATCAGGGAAATATTCCCCACATAGAATTTAATTCTATCAGATAGTTTAAATGGTGATATTTTATCACCATTGGATTTTAAATCAAAGATTCTCTGTTAGAGAAAGATCTTTCCATATTAGAAAGATCAGGGAAAAATATTTCCCAAATAGAATTTAATTCTATTACATAGAATTTAATTCTATTAGATGGTAGCATTTTAAATTGGGGCGCTCACATACTTTGCATGTGATCGCAAATACGGTAAAAGAACTCACGTGTTTAACACGTGACCTCTAGTGTAGATTTTAGCCTGTTTACTTTCACCGCTCATATGCTTTGCATATGAGCGCTCACGTGTTTAACACGTGAGACCTGTTTAGCCTTTGGTTATTTATGTTTAGTGCACATGCTTTGTATATGAGTGCCCACGTGTTTAACACGTGAGGCCAGTTTGGCCTTTTTGTTATTTACTTTCAGTGCTTATATGCTTTGCATATAAGCGCTCACGTGCTTAACACGTGAGGCCAGTTTGACCCTTAGTTATTTGTGTTCAGCGCCTTTAGTGAATGCGTTCATGAGGCCGGTCATATGCTTTGTATAGGAGCTCATGTGTTTAACACGTGATGCTAGTTTAGCCTTTAGGTTTATTTTATTCAGCGCTCATATGTTTTGCATATAAGCGCTCACGTGTTTAACACGTGATGCCAAACTATGAGGATTCTTTTCCTCTTTCTTATCTCCCTTTTATATAAGGGAACAAGTAGCTCATAGCCAAAAAATTTGGCGGGAACACCTATGACTCCATATGAAATGTGGAGTGAGAAAAGACCGTATCTTAAGTATCTTAAGATATGTGGGTGTCCAGCTTTTGTCAGAAAGCAAAATCCAGACAAGGTTGAGGCACGATCAGTTTTATGCAAGTTTGTGGGATACCCCAAGAATTCAAGGGGATATTTTGTCTATCACACCGAAGAACAAAAGGTGTTTGTTGCTCGCTACATAGTCATTTTAGAGAATAGATTTCTTGCAAAAGAAATTAGTAGGTGTGCGGTAAAACTGGAAGAAATTTCAGAGCCACAAACTACTACTGAAGACTGAGTAGAAGCTCAGGTTTCAATAGAGCCCAACGAACCGACACTACTCCACAGATCTAATAGGCGTTCTCATCCGCCTGAGAGATACTATGGGTTTTTCATAGACGGGGTCGAGAGGATTGCATCATCGACGATAATGAGCCTACTAGTTTTCAGCAGGCTATCATTAGTAAATACTCGGTGAAGTGGTTAGACGCTATGAGATCCGAGATGGAATCCATGTACACCAACAAATTATGGACTTTGGAAGTTACTCCTCCTACGTTAAAACTCGTTGGAGGCAAATAGATCTTCAAAAAGAAGATTGGTGCAAATGGACAGGTGGAAACCGATAAAGCTAGTCTTGTTGCAAAAGGATTTCGTCAAAGGCTAGAATTGGACTATGATGAAACCTTTTCTCCAGTGGCCATGCTTAAATCCATTCGGATCCTACTTGCCATTGCTTCCTTCCATGACTATGATATCTGGCAGATGAACGTGAAAACCGCTTTTCTAAATGGAAATTTAAAAGAGTGTGTTTATATGGATCAAACAGAGGGTTATTTAGATAGTGGGAGCAGCAGTGTCATGCCCCACTTCCCGGTGTACGGCGAAGGGGGCGCGACTGGCCGCTACGTATTTACTCAAAAGTAAACACGCTAAGCGTATCTAAGCAGTATAAGTAAAATGTACACAAGAGACAAGATGTAAAAGAACAGCAACTTTATTTATTAACATTTTTTTACAATACATCTGAAAAGTAAATACATGGAATGGAAAGCAATGCCTAAATAGTGGCATAATAGAAATGGAAAATACAGAATGTAAATGTGTACAAGGAATCTAAAGCTCTGGGTCGAAAGCTATCTGATCCAAGTCTTCGCTGCTGGGCTCTGTCTCCAGAAGGTCCGAAACACCTGACGACATTCCAAAGAAGAAGAAAGAGAATGTCGTCAATGAACAAATCGCTCGATAAGTCCCAAAGATGAGGGAGGATTAGAATAGACAGAGAGAGTGTGTAAATTTTAAAGTTGTATTATATTGTTAACGCTGTTGTTTGTAGCTTGGTACAGAAGAGGCCAGTGTATACAAGAGGAGTCTCACTAGAACAGAGACTACGATATATAGAGTATAAGGCTCCGTCGATAATACCCGGAACAACGGCGATTGAATTCAGGTTAAGTGTCTTTATGGTTGTTGTCTCGTGCCACTTCTAACACCTTCCGTACCAATCTACCCCTTATAAACCCCGCGATATCTTGTTTGTATTGTCTTGTAGATTGAATTTTATAGATGGATGACTTGCCGAAACCATGATATTAGTAAATGGATGTAACTGGAGAATCATGTAGATGGATGCATATCCATGGTTCGGTTTAGTCAATACAGATTGAATATATTGAACAGATTGATTATATGGATTCATGGATTCATATTGTAATGTAGTTTTATACTTGAATCTCATTCAAGTCGTCTGAGTCAGACAATTAGAAAAGAAATTGGATGCTGAATTATGTTTTGGTGTTATCGGTAACCACTGCACATGGACGGCAGAATTAGTGTCTTTTTCAAAGACGATTACCGTGTTGACAACACCGTTTATTAAGTTGTCTACCTTAAATTGGCAAGCACCCATATCTCCGGCTCCCTGAAGCTCAAGAGACTGGTCCGCTTAACCTATGTTTACTAGGGTCCTTATTGTAATTTAGTATAATTTGAGGGGGTTTTATGTATAAATAATTTTGTATAATTTTCAAAATACACATCAAGTATTTTATTATCGTTTTAAAAGTTTTCATTGATGTATATTTTATCATTGTGACATTTCTAGTGAATAAAACCTATTTTTCATAATATATGATATTTATTTGTAATATTGGAATTGTATGGTATTTTCTTGTAAATGAAATGTTTTTCTTGAATTTTGGAAATATGGAATTTTTATAAATATTAAAAATAGATATTTTGATATTAATTACATATATATTTATTTATTAAAAATATAAGTTTTATTTATAATAGAAATCACATTTTCTAAAGAAAATTGTATTTTAAATCTTTCGAGACCGTATGCTCCTTGCGGAGGTCTGCATCTCGCATTACTAAGCCCGAGGATGTACAATAATCCGCAACATCCCGAACGGTTTCCCCGAAATGGGTTGTAGCGGCACATTGCAAAGATTTGTTAAAAATACACATCTTATAGAAACATGTTTTTATAAGTCGGAGGTAGTTATGTATAAAATCGTATTTTCCCTAAAACTATGTTCCCAAATATTATCGTGCTATATTACATATGAGTGTTGTGAGGAGGTAGGTCATTACCTCGTGATTTTTCTAAAGCTTGCATGGTTAAAAGGTATAAACATGTCGATATGAAACATAAAGGTATTTTAATGTAAAAATGGAATAAAACTTGCTACAATTATCATTTTAATGTAAAACTTGTTCTATTTTCTTAGTTAATGAGTATTAAACAATATATATCAAAATTTGTAGGTTTGTTATTAAGAAAATGTTGTATTTTGAAAGAAAAGAGAATCGGAAGCCGGATAACTCCACTTTCGACACGTTTTAAGGATTAAGAATTTGAGAATAGCAAAACAGAGAGAGAAGGGGAAATTATAGGATTTAGGTCAAGAGAGGAGGAAAAAGAAGATTGGGGAAGAACCGGTGCGTCGTTTCGTCGCCGGAAACTCCTCGGATCATTGTCGGAAGTTCACTAGAGCTTCGCCCTTTGCTAACTCCACTTGCATACAAAAAGTCTAGGGAATTTTCTTGAGAGTTTGGACAGGAATTTGGAAATGAGGAGGGGTGAGTTTAGGTGTGGTATTTATTGGAAAAATTAGGGTTTAGGGTAAATGAAAGGGTGTAATAAAAATTGTATTTAATTTTTCATTTAAAAAATTAAAAGGGGTGTTTTAATTCTCTGTTTAATTTCAGAGATTTTAAATTGTGCAGGGGGAGTGGGGTAGTCCAAAGGTTTCAAGGAGTTGAAGAAAATCGGGGTTTCGACTCACCTGAACCGGCGCCGCCGGCCAATTCGGCCGAGTCACCGGCCCAAGTCGGCCGAGTCGGGCCGGGTCTCGACGCCACGTGTCTCTTGCCTCTTGGTCTACCTCCTGGACCCATTTGTTTTATGTGTGACTCTTGGTTTTACGGGTTATGCACGTGTAGACTCTTGGGCTTCTAAAAAGATTAAAAGAAACTAATTAAAAAAAATAATGTGGCTGATGGGATTTGAACTCTGGTGCTTTGGTTCAGCAGTGCAAGGTCTTACCAATGAGCTACAAGCACTTTCTTGCTGTTCAAAAGCAAATCAAACTTATAACTTATGCTCAGGCTCAAGTACCCCTTTTTGTATTTTTTGAAAAAAATTGTACAGAAAGTTTAGGGTTGTTACATTCTACCCTTCTTAAAAAATTTCGTCATCGAAATTTGTAAAAGGAAAGTGTAACGGATTGAAGAAAAGTTTGGTGATAGGACTATTGGTAGTGTATGAAAAATATGTGAATGAATGAAAGAATGTGCAGGTTTTGGTAATATTGTAAAAGAGGTATGGGAATTTTGGGTTAGGACAGATTCAAAATATATGATAAGATTCAAGGAATATGTATTGTAAGAAATGTTTTCAGTCTCTGGTCGGTTCATCAGGATAGCAGTCTGCTGCTGCTGTCCTTCCAGAAGGCTGCGGATTGCCTCAAACCGAACCGTCTGCTCATTGATCGGAGCAGCGACGGCAGGTGTGATCGGTAGGGGAGGTGGAGTGCTGTTGAAATTGGTTCTGGTATTGTTTGGGGAATCCATAACCTTGAAAGAAAAAATTGGGTTAGGATAGATTCAAAGTATATAAAATGATAAGATTTAAGGAATGTGAATTGTAAAAAATGTTTACAGTTGCTGGTTCTTGTGTTATATTGCTTAGGTTGTCCACGCAGAACTGAACTGCATGGTAGGGTTCCATACAGTTCTGACCTGCATGGGCCACCAACAAAACCTGTCACGCCCCGCTTCCCGATGTACGGCGAAGGGGACGCGACTGACCGCTACGTATTTACTCAGAAGTAAACACGCTAAGCGTATCTAAGCAATATAAGTAAAATGTACACAAGAGACAAGATGTAAAAGAACAAAAACTTTATTTATTAACATTCTTTTTACAATACATCTGAAAAGTAAATACATGGAATGGAAAGCAATGCCTAAACAGTGGCATAACAGAAATGGAAAATACAGAATGCAAATGTGTACAAGAAATCTAAAGCTCTGGGTCAAAAGCTATCTGATCCAAGTCCTCGCTGCTGGGCTCTGTCTCAAGAAGGTTCGAAACACCTAACGACATTCCGAAGAAGAAGAAAGAAAATGTCTTCAGCGAACAAATTGCTCGGTAAGTCCTAAAGATAAGGGAGAATTAGAATAGACAGAGAGAGAGCGTAACTTTTAAAGTTGTATTATATTGTTAACGACGTTGTTTGTAGCTTGGTACAGAAAAGCCAGTGTATACGAGAGGAGTCTCACTAGACCAGAGACTACGGTATATAGAGTACAAGGCTCCGTCGATAATACCCGGAACAACGGCAATTGAATTCAGGTTAGGTGTCTTTATGGTTGCTGTCTCATGCCACTTCTAACACCTTCCGTACCAATCTACCCCTTATAAACCCTGCAATGTCTTGTTTGTATTGTTTGTATTGTATTGTATTGTAGATTGAATTGTATAGATGGATGACTTGCTGAAACTATGATATCAGTAAATGGATGTAACTGGAGAATCATGTAGATGGATGTATATCCATGGTTCGGTTTAGTCAATACAGATTGAATATATTGAACAGATTGATTATATGGATTCATATTGTAATGTAGTTTTATACTTGAATCTCATTCAAGTCAGATTGTATCTATTGAAACTCTGTCTAAGTCAGACAATTAGAAAATAAATTGGATCTTGAATTATATTTTGGTGTTATCGATAACCGCTGCACATGGATGGCAGGATTTGTGTCTTTTTCAAGGACGATTACCGTGTTGATAACACTGTTTGTTAAGTTGTCTACCTTAAATAGGAAAGCACCCATATCTCCGTCTTTCTGAGGCTCAAGAGACTGGTCCCGCTTAACCTATGTTTACTAGGGTCCTTATTGTAATTTAGTATAACTTGAGGGGGGTTTATGTAAAAATAATTTTGTATAATTTTTAAAATACACATCAAGTATTTTATTATTGTCTTTAAAGTTTTTATTGATGTATATTTTATCATTGTGACATTTCTATTGAATAAAACCTATTTTTCATAATATATGGTATTTATTTGTAATATTGGAATTGTATGGTATATTCTTGTAAATGAGATGTTTTTCTTGAATTTTGGAAATGTGGAATTTTTATAAATATTAAAAATAGATATTTTGATATTAATTACATATATATTTATTTATTAAAAATATAAGTTTTATTTATAATAGAAATCACATTTTCTAAAGAAAATTGTATTTTAAATCTTTCGAGACCGTATGCTCCTTGCGAAGGTCTGCATCTCGCACTACTAAGCCCGAGAATGTGCGATAATCCGCACCATCCCAAACGGTTTTTCCAAAATGGGTTGTAGCGGCACATTGCAAAAATTTGTTAAAAATACATATCTTGTAGAAAAAGGTTTTATAAGTCGGAGGTAGTTACGTGTAAAATCGTTTTTTTCCCAAAACTATGTTCCCAAATATCATCGTGCTATGTTACATATGAGTGTTGTGAGGAGGTAGGTCATTATCTCATGAGTTTTCTAAAGCTAGCATGATTAAAAGGTATAAACATGTCGATATGAAATATAAATGTATTTTAATGTAAAAATGGAATAAAACTTGCTACAATTATTATTTTAATGTTAAACTTGTTCTATTATCTTATTTAATGATTATTAAACAATATATATCAAAAGATGTAAGTTTGTTATTAAGAAAATGTTGTATTTTGAAAGAAAAGAGAATCGGAAGCCGGCTAACTCCGCTTCCGACAAGTTTTAAGGATTAAGAATTTGAGAACAGCAAAAGAAAGAGAGAAGGGGGACTTACAAGATTAGGGTCAAGAGAGGAGGAAGAGGAAGATTGGGGAAGCACCGGTGCGCTGTTTCGTCGCCGGAAACTCCTCGGATCGTTGTCGGAAGTTCACCGGAGTTTTGTCCTTTGCTAACTCCACTTGCACACAAAAAGTTTAGGGAATTTTCTTGAGAGTTTGGATAGGGATTTGGAAGTGAAGAGGGGTGAGTTTAAGTGTGGTATTTATAGGAAAAATTAGGGTTTAGGGTATGAAAGGGTGTGATAAAAATTGTATTTAATTTTACATTTAAAAAATTAAAAGGGGTGTTTTAATTCTCTTTTTAATTTCAGGGATTTTAAATAGTGTAGGGGGAGTGCGGTAGTCCAAAGTTTTCAAGGAGTTGAAGAAAATCGGGGTTTCGACTCACCTGAACTGGGGGCGCCGGCCAATTCGGCCGAGTCGCCGGCCCAAGTCGGCCGAGTCGAGCCGGGTCTCGACGCCACGTGTCCCTTGCCTCTTGGTCTACCTCGTGGACCTGTTTGTTTTATTTGTGACTCTTGGTTTTACAGGTTATGCACGTGTAAACTCTTGGGCTTCTAAAAATATTAAAAGAAACTAATTAAAAAAAATAATGTGGCTAATGGGATTTGAACTCTGGTGATTTGGTTCAGCAGTGCTAGGTCTTACCAATGAGCTACAAGCTTTTTTTTGCTGTTCAAAAGTAAATCAAACTTATAACTTGTGCTCAGGCTCAAGTACCCCTTTCTGTATTTTTTGAAAAAAATTGTACATAAAGTTTAGGGTTGTTACAAGAAGAAAGGTGTGCAAATTGCTTAAATCCATTTATGAATTGAAGCAAGTATCGTGGAGTTAGAACATCTTCTTTGATGAAATGGTCAAAGAATTTGACTTTATCAAAAATATAGATAAACCATACATTTATGGGAAGATTGTGGGAGGAGCAGTCGTCTTCCTCGTATTATACATGGATGACATACTCTTGACAGGGAATGACATCCTTATACTACAATCAGTCAAGCTCTTCTTGTCGCTGAAATTCTCCATGAAGGACTTGGGTGATGCCTCCTACAATCTGCGGATTAAGATCTATCGTGATAGGTCTAAAAGAATGTTGGGAATTTCATAGCCCATGTATATTGACACCATACTAAAGAGGTTTAGTATGAAAGATTCCAAGCGTGGTAATTTTTCTGCTTGTCATGGGATCACCCACTCTAAAGAGATGTCTCCAAAGACCGATGAAGAGTGGGCTCACATGAGCATTATATGCTATGCTTCGGCGGTAGGATTTATAATGTATGCGATGTTATGTACCGAACCAGATGTAGCTTACGCACTTAGTGTGGTAAGAAGGTATCAATCAAACCTGGGTGAGAAGTATTGGATAGTAGTTAAGAATATTCTTAAGTACTTGAGAAAGACCAAGGAGATGTTCTTGGTATACAGTAATGGAGACCACTAGATCGAGGCTTTTACCGACTCAGGCTTCCAAAGTGACAAGGATGACTCTAAATTCGTCTTGGATTATGTGTTTTCCCTCAATGGAGGGACAGTGTGTTGGAAGAGTTTCAAACAGGACGCCGTCGCAGACTTAACGACGGAAGATGAGTAAATGGCTGCTAATGATGCCGTAAAAGAGGCGGTCTGGATAAGGAAGTTCATTTCTGAACTTTAGGTGGTTCCGTCCATTGCCAATCCAATACCATTGTATTGTGATAATAACGGGGCTATAGCTTTAGCGAAGGAACCAAGGTTCCATCAGAAATCCAGACACATCTTGAGGCGGTATCACGCGATCAGGGAGATCGTGGATCACAAGGAGATTGAGATTCTGAGAGTGGACACAAAAGACAATACAACGGATCCATTCACGAAGGCTTTACCTCTAGCACAGTTCGAGAGGCTGTTCGAGAGGGTTTCCCTAGTTCAGGCGAAACGACGTAGAGGCCGTATGTTTATACGTGCAGGGTTCCGATTAAGTACGTGTACTAGTTGCATGAGATTTAATCGGATGGATTATAATACTTGCAGGCTTAGGATTAAATCAGTTTGTTAAATCAGATATTGATTTAATACTAGTATTATATTAGTAGTAATATTATATCTCTTGTGTATTCGAATTTTAGTATGAATATGGGTATGTATATATGGTAGAAAGTATTTTGTATTTATACAAAATACCTTCTAGAAGAGGACACCTCATTTATGTATTAACCATTTATTTTGATATTTGGAAATGAGGTGGAGGGTTATGTAGCAAATAAGCATGGTGTGAGGCATGGCCAAATGAATTTTTAAATCATTTGATTTTACTATTGAAGTATGGTGCCCAATTTTAATTGTGCAAAAGATTTCACAAAACTAAAATGGTCATGAGTTTTTCATACAACCTCACTTCATTTTCTTTTGCTCATTCTCTCTCCTCTCTTCTTCCTCAACCCTTATCATTCTCATGTGTTGAGACCCAAATAATTTTGAGATAGAAAAATTACTAATAAATATCTCTACATCATCTAAGCAATCTAGATTAGCAAACTAGTTTGCTTCATTGCTTCTTTTAAAAGTGGGAGCTTGGATTAAGAACCTTCAGATGGATCATCTAGGATCGAGGAGGCCGACGACCAAACTAGATCTAGGACTGAAAGGAGCTTAAGAAGAGGATCAAAAAGACCCGAAGGATACGAATCTCATAGGCATAAAATTCTATCAAAGAAGAATAATTTTTTATGTGGTTTTGTTATTAGGGCTTATTGTAGTTCTTAGGTTATAATCTTTGTTGCATGCATCTAGGTTATAATTTTTGTTGCATGCATCAAAATCGTTTTTTGAAAATTCCGTCTTTCTACAAATCCCATAGAGTGTGCAACATAGCTTATAAGTATATCTAATATACTATCACTCCTATTATTCTTCCCTTTTTGACATAATCAAAAAGGGTGTTTAAGCGATTTAGAACGTTTGAATTGCTCCCCCTAAATATATGCGTACACCTAAAGCGAATTAAACGTTTGAATCACTCTCCCTAAATATATGCGTACACCTAAAGCGAATTAAACGTTTGAATCACTCTCCCTAAATTTATTTATAGGAGAACACTTGAAAATGGATACGAGCATAAGTAAAATGCAAATTTTTTAAAATGAAGCGCAACTCTTATCGAAAAGTATGTATATAGGAGATAACAAAGTAAAGCAATATACATGCATAGATCCACATAAAGAATGATCAAGTTTAAAAGCATATAGAGTCAACCATGAGTTGATACCAATTGATAATGAATAATTTTGAAAACGTATCTCAACTCATAGCCAAAAACATGTTTTGAAAATGATATTCAATGAAAAACTTAAATGCATGCTCTAACTCATAAAAAGTAAAAACAAGTTTTGAAACGGATGAGTTAGAATGAATCAAAAAACATTCACATGAATAAGATAGCAAGTTGTACTAGAATGTTAAGATAAGCGTGAGTAATTTTCTCATCATAAGAATCGACTTCCCGGTGAAGGATATCTAATTCTTTCCACTTGACCCGTGAATATGATTCGTTGTAATTAACAAAATTCACATCTTGGTTTCCCAAAAGGGTTGTAGAAGCTATTTGGCAAGATGAGCTAAGAATTCAATACCAATGAATAATTCTGCTCATGCAAAAGGTGTGTGCGATAAAAGTGAGCAAGTTTTAAGCAGACACACAACAAAGGCAAGGCATAAATAAGGATACTAAATGAAGATGGTTCAAGTTAAAAACATGTGCCAAAAGTATCCATTGAAAAAGATTTAAACTATTTAAAAACCATGGATACAAACTCTCACTTATAAGGATAGAAACACAATTTAAGCAAGTGAGAGGATCTATGGAATGAAAAACACAAGATAAGAAAATTTAAATCAACTTTTCATACCAAATTGTGCTCAAAGTTTAAAAGATCACAAGTTTAAGGTAAATGAGCACAAGAAATCACATATGAGCAAAATATTGATAATAATTGTAAATATCCTATGGATAGCATTGTTCCCGCCAAAATTGTGGTGTTTAACAGCCAAACCGAAATCACCTTGGCAGTGTCCACGTGCAAAGTATGTAGCACTAATGACATCGGCTTAGGCAGCGCCTCACATGCAAGGCACGTGGCACTAATGCCATCAGCCTTAGGCAGTACTCACGTGAAAAACACGTGGCACCAATACAATCGGTTTAGGCCGCGCCGCACGTGCAAAACACGTGGTGCCGGCACCAAATAGTTGAAGCACTTGCATCAGGTAGAGAATAATCTCTATTTTTGGAAAATATTTTGCATAACCTTTCTAAAACAAGAAAATCATCTCTGTTAAAACAGAGAGCTCTTGGATCAAAAATCCAACGGTGTATAAAATTTACCGGTTGATCTTTAAGATCAATGATCAATCGAGATCTCTTAAATGAGAGATTCTCTCAAACTAATTATCATTCTCCTCTCCTATAAATAGGAGCCCAAGAGATCAAATTACAGATATACAAACCCCCCCATAAGCTTGAGGAAAAAGCCTAACTCAAGTTCTTTCTGTGCAGAAGAATTTCTCCATCTTCTTCATCATCAAAACCGAGGTAAAAGATATTAATTTCCATTAAAGAGAAGGTTAATCTTCATTAGAACTTAAGTTCTTTCTTCGGAACTTAAGATCCTTAAATCAAATCTCCTCTTTGTTGAGAACTTAAGCCCTCTCACAGAGGGATTTTCTATCTTAAGATCTAGGGTTTAGGGAAACATTTAAGAAACCCTCTACAAAAAAAACCATCATCAACAAGATCCCGATGATCATTAAGAAAAAATGATGAAGTTTAAACTTTAAAGGACATTATGATGTGAACCATGCACGAATCAAAAATCAAGATCATAAAATATTAATCTTGAAGGTTTTAATGGTCAAACAGACCATTAAAACAAAAGTTTATGCTTCAAGAAAATTAAGTTTCAAAATAAAGAGATTAATCTCTATAGATAACCCTAAGTGTTGCACCCCACGTGCCCTGATGTGGCACTGGCGTCAGAAAGAGATTCCCCGCTTAGGCCTGCGCCTAACATTCACAAACCCCTCCACACGCCACGTGATATCCGCGTGACATATGCGCTTGTAATCTTTCCATGCGCAACGTGGAAGTCAAGTAGGCATGCGCCAATGACACAAAGTTTTATACTCCATATGATACGCACGTGAGTTGGGCATGCGCCACTATTGCATGTACTAGAGATGCCATGCGCCATACTATGTCATATATACCTATTTCTTAGCCCTAAATTGGCTAAGTGTTGATCTTAAGATCAGATGAGCCCATATGCTTATTTAAGTTAATATTAGTCTCAAATACCACTAACGATTCTTAACTAAAACCTTAAGTTGATCTTAGTTTAAAATAAGACTAACAATCCGTAGATAAACAAAGATATCCTATGAACTAACTGACCTCATCAATATGAGAAATGGGATCTAAGTTCACCCCCTAATCTAATATGTAAGGAATTGGACTAATCCGCGTCCCACGATCACGACATAAATTAGTTTCCGTATACAATTCAAGAAAAACCCAAAATAAGCAAAATTAAAACAAAACATATGAAGGAATAGGCCAGAGTGTAGAAAGTTGTTCTCGCTTTGCGATAACCTAATTAACTGCAGGGGCTTGCGCCTACAGAAAAAAGCGTCCCCACAATAAAAAACCACTCATCTGTAAGGGAGAATCTGAAAGTTAGCTAGATCGGTAGAATCCATCCAAACCTCCGATAAACGATGCTATAAATCACTTTGGTATCTTCGGAGAAGTGGATGGATATGTCCAAATAGCATCTGCCCCCGTATTCAGGCTAGACGCGCTCCTCTACGCCTCAGTCCAGCTTTCGGCAGTAAATAGATTCTGACACGCTCGGTGAAACTCATTTTCTGTTTCCACTCCACAATTTGTGTGTCGTGTTTCACGAACAATGTCGCGGTATACTATGTTTATGGTTGCTCTTGGTTTTGGGATACTAAAACTAGTGTTTCATCTTCGTGATGATCAATGGCACCACACTGCGCTAACTGCAACTCAAGCAACGCTCCATCTAGTGGGGTCAAGAACAGGCCCCTTGCGGCCCTAATGTTCTGTGTCTCTGTTGTGCAAATGATGCAACAAATGAATGGGATCTTCTTTGGATCGATGCTCCTTCTCCTACCTTCGGTGCTTCAATGCCGAAGGAAGAAGCCTAAAAGAAGTCGGTCTTTGATCGGCTGACAACTACCATTGCAGACCCCTCTAAACTACCTTCTAAGCCTCAAGGTTCAGTCTTTAATAGGCTGAACACAAGCTCCTTTAGCCGCTGCAAGAAGTCCATGATCCTTAAGAAGTCGGTCTTCAAAAGGCTGGCATTCTCAACTCATGCTTCTCCTGCGGCGCCGAAGAGCGCTTCACCTATGTAACAATCTGTCTTCAATAGGCTGGAAAATTAAGTTCCTACTCCAGTCCAGCCAAAAGCATCAGTCTTCCATCAAATGACATTTAATAAAGTTCCCAAATAACACAAGGGGAAATTCTACTAAGCTCCCAAAACCGAAAAAAGCTCCGGCCTCGAGAGGGGCCCGACGTCACTATTGGTGTCAATTAAGACAAGCTAGGGGCAGCTCTCTATATAGGCTGACTCCTCTCGCTCGATACCGACGGTCCATGCTTCTATTTCAACTGGGAACAGCTTCGAACCTCTAAGAAGAGTGAAACGTAACTCTCCTACTGCGGTGCTGAAAAAATCTCCACCTCCTGTGGAGATACCAAACGAGCCGAAGCCAGTGCGCTTACCCAAGCGACTTTCCTCGACAATTCATAAAGTCTGGAAAGTAGTTCATGGTTCTGTCCTCAATGACAGCTACTCCCCCAAGACGAAGAAGATGAAAGTTCCACTTAAGGCCGACCAATCCCCTTCCAAATACAAGGGGACTTCTTCTAAGGTGGTTCCTGTTATGATGGTTTCTCCTAAAATATCATCTCATAAAAAAAGAGAAGCCAGAGAAAGTCTAAACGTCCGAGGCAAATCACAAGGGCCAAAATTCCAAGTGCCCTAAGCACGGGGGCATGATAGTTCGCATGGTCTATATGATAAGCTCCAAAGATGAAAGCTGCGCTTTTGTAAGTCACAGACCACATACTCGGTCTCTGATGAAGGCTCAGCAACAACAAGAAAAACTATAGGAGATACTTGCTCAAGCAACAACGCTTATGAGTCCTCCGCCCAAAGAAAACTCAGAGGACGATCCTGAAGAACGCACAGGAAAGGAGTCTAATGTTGATTTCCTGAAGCGTGTCCTTGAAAAGAAGGACAAAGATGCAACGGAGATGGCAACTAATATGAATAAGATAGTTCTCCTGATCCAAAACATGACAGGGATGATGGCCAAATAAGAACCACAAGCAGTCAATGTTAGTGTATATACCCTAGGGGACATTATTGTATCATACTAGCTTGTATATTACTTAATGGAAGCTTGGGATATTCACAGTTATATTAACAGTCTTTCTCAACATAGTAGTATGCTACTTGGTTTATATCTATCTTAATATGTGTATATGTTTCTTTTAGCATATCGCGAATACATATTGATAGAGCCCTTAGGATCTTGCTTGACTACCAGCGTTGTGATGGCAGTCACACTAGTGGGGGCTGGGTAGTCGACAAGCACATCCTTTTTCAGGTCCCTAGTCGTAGGATTATCGAGACATGGCATCGATACTCTGGGGTAGACTAGTGTATACGCTTCTCGTCCCAGTAGGGGAGATGGTCTGTCCCACAGCTATCAGTACGTTGTACTGGAGATAGTATGCAGGTGCTCGTTGGGTTACGGGTACACCGGACAGGACTCGCATGGAACTGTTGGTTGGTATTATACCCGTCATCAGTTAACAGTTCCCATATGACATGAGTACAACATAGTCCGTTGACTTGACACCGCTGCTTCGCCTCAAGTGTGTTCCCACTGTTCTTAGATTGCTACCCTACCACGGCTCGACTGAGTCGTGAAAATAGGTAGCAGTTGGGTGCAGTCCCGAAGCACTTGGAGGCAGTGGCTGTTAGATAAGATTTGTCTCTCCCGGTATTGGAGGTTGATATCACACTGTGTTTGGAGAGCCATTACGCAAGGTCCCTGGCCAGGGCAAGCAAGATTTACCGGTAGATGTTCCGGTAGTTTCTCAAGGTGTAATGGGCTTTACTCCGACACGACTTATACCGCTATTAGGGGACTGACGCTTGCCGCCCCCTAGGCCTGATATGCGATAGACCTAGAAGAACAGATCGGACTGTACGGAGATTGTCACATCAGGCTCAGTAGGAGTTCGGATGGGTTTCCTCATCAGCCTTCTTTTCGACATCTACCTGGGGACCGTTACGTATAGCTAGTACCGCTTGCTGCCTGTGGTTAAACCCACTGCCAGCGTAGTGTAGAGTCTTTCGAGTCCCACACAGAGGGTTTCTCTGCTTCGGGCGAAACGATATAGATGTCGTATGGTTTTACGACAGGGTTCGGACATATACGTGTATTTGTGCACTTATGATATTCGGACAGATTATACTAGCAGGCTTTGGTTTAAGCCAGATTCTAGTATTGGATTATTTGATTTATGCAGTCTCAGTATATCCGTGTTTTTCATAAATATGGATGGGAGGGGCATTCTCGTAATTAGTCGGGAAGCTTCTTGAAGAAAGGTGACTCATTAAGTTTTAATTCATTTGTGAATTAAACTAAATGAGGTGGAGGAGATGAGGTGTTATTATCATTAATTGCACCATGACTCACGAGATGATTCATCTCAACAATTAAATGAAGCATGGATGATATTTGTGCAAGATATTTGTGCAAGATATTTTTATGCTTCATAATATTCAAAGTGAGTAAGGTTCAATTCATTATCACAAAACAGTTCTCTCTCCTCAAGCTCTCTCTTCTTCACTCTAACCCTAATCCTCTCATGAGTTGAGAACCCTAGGGTTAGTAAGACTAATCAATCCTTAATCCATCTCTATATTCTCTAGGTCACTTAGATTAGCACTCTAAGTCACTTAGTTACCTCAAGTTAGAGGTTAAAGCTTGTAGTAGGAACTTTCAGGTGGATCTTCTATCACATCGAGGAGCCGAAGAGGAGGTGCCATCCTTTCTACTCCAAAGGAGTTCTAGTGGTCAAGGAGGACAGCAAGTAAAGAAGAAGGACTTGGAACTTTAGGTATAATCTTCTTACCGAGTAGATAATACCTCTAATTAGTTGTGTTAGATATGGTTTAGCAAAGATCCGTATGCTTAGTCGATGTTACCTTGTTTAAAATGATTGTTTTTTACTTATTCCGCCTCCCCGCTTCATGTGGGGTGTGTAACGTCGACTTATAGTGGTAGCAGAGCCTACTAAACCATAGCTAATAGTTTAAACAACAAGTTAAACTACGAAACCGAAATGACACGAAAACAACAAACCCCAAGATGTAAGTTTCTTTCGATTTTCAAACTTGCTCTGAAAATTATTTAAACAAGTACAGAGTGATATTTGAATAGTAAAAAGAACACCAAACAAAAACGAGACACTTCCTCGAAATTTGAGCTGGCGACATACCTAGGGATTCCGGCGAGCTCGACCCCTTCATGGAGGAATTGCTTCGATATTTGTGTGTGGTCTTTTGACTTTAATCTTAGGTTTCAGGAGTTGTTTATTTTTTCCAATTTTGGTTTTTCTGAAAATTCTTTACTGTGGCAAATATCATGTGTTTCGAAGTCGCAGTTTGAAGTTGTTTAATGTTTCAAGTTCAGTTTTATGTGTTCGTAAACCTCTCCTAATTGCTATATGTCAGCTAGCAGGGGGTTGCACATTTCTGTAATGGTTACTTTATGTTTATGAATATGAACTTGTTGAATTGTCGTGAATAGATAGCCGGGGATATGAGACGAGTGTTTCTTTCATTCATTTATAAATTGTAAATTGTTGTAATATTCTTTTGCGGGGCACATCCGGGTTGAGATTGTAGGCACCGTTGTATTATTTCATTTACTGTTTTTTGCTCCTAGGATAGACCCAAGGTGGGGTGCACAAACTACCGGGTAATTGAAGTGTTTAGTGGCCTACTCACGTTGTTGAGGTAGACCGCTTCACTTAGTATATTTGGCGGGTAGTTTGCCATACCCGTAGGGGTCTAGGGTGGGGTTGGCTATTCATCACGACTATGTAATCCGTCTTTCATTGCAGGCTCAAAGGAAATGCGGATTCCTAAAATATCCAATATGTTCATCTGTGATCTGGAATGCCTATTATTGCGTCTAACGAATGTATAATATCTATATATGATATCTAGTAGGCGTTTCTTATGTTTTGCATCCGCGCTAGCTCAGGCCCCGCTCTTTCGTTAGTTAAGTAACCTAACGGGTGAATCACGGGGCCCAGTGGCGAATGCGGATGGCATAAGCGGACATTGTATTTTCGTTTTTTTCTGCAATGATAGGTTAATTGATGGGACGCATTATATTAATGCAAAGAAAAAAAACCAAAGTTGAATCGTTGGAACAATTTAAAAGAAACCACTCGGTTATTTTAAAACAGCAGATATTTTAATTGCGGAGCTTAAACCACTCCTTTTAAAAGCTATCAGGTTTCTTCGATTATATCAAGTTCACTACGTTCACGATTTTGCCAAAACCATTCGTAGCCCTCCATCATTTCATTTGGGTATTCAGTAGTATTCAAGCTATGTATTTTGACCAACGCCAAGGCATAGTGTTTGGTAGCTGCTGGGTATTCATCTGTTGCATAGATAGATGAGTTGGTTTGGGACAGTCATACTGCCATTTGGCCAACGTCAGGGGTATGTATGGGTGGGTTCAAATTAACAAGATAATGATGGGTAGAACTTGAAATGTGACTTATGATATTTTGGCCAACGTCAAGGTCATAAGAGCATGGGGCAAAAATCAATATCGGGAGTTTCTAAAGAAACTGAAACTTGCTAGAGTTGCATACCATTTGGAGTGTGATAATTTTGGTAGGATTCCTTCAGCTTTATCACACGATGATATTTGGATCCCGATCCTACTGTGAGTATATGCTACTCATCAGGAGATTCTTTCACTTAACGATCAATGGTATAAACCAAGTAGGTGTCGAGAAAGGTGTTAGCGGGGCTACGCTCTAGGGAAAAGAGGTTATTTAATTAAGGAACTTCGTGAAAGCGTCGTAAAATCTCCCTCGAAGTACCGACACTTGCCTGGCTGAACGGTTAAGAAAGTATTGTACGGTGAGAATGGTCCTGACTAGTTCTTCTTTTATGGTTTGAGGAAGGATTCGAGAAACAGTGGGAGCCATCCTGTTTAGATAAACTAAAAACCACTCTAAACTTGCAAGAGCATCATGCTAAAGTGTTTTCTTCTCTCTCTCCTAATTGCAACGACCAAGAACATGACGGGCCTTAAGTTATTATTAGATAAAATTATTTTGACAGGGCCAAACATAAAGATTGGTTCCGGAATGTCAAGATGGAAATGACTTATGACAAATTGGGGTATGTCCTTACTGCTAAAGCCCCTGCCATCCCAGGTCTAAAATCTAGTGTCATGGAAAAAGGAAATCCACAAGACCTGGGAAATTGGCTGCGCGAAGGCCAAATGCATCGTGCTTGCCTCTATGAATAATGAACATCAGAGGAGGCACGAGAATATGGATCTTGAATCCATATTTCTCCACACCAAGGAACTGTATGGAGAGCAATCTCGTATAGCTAGATACGAGACCTCGAAGAACTTATTTCAGTCGAGGCTGGCCGTCGGATCATCTATAGGAGAACATGTCCTTAAGATGATTAGCTACATTGAGGAGCTCGCAGACCTCGGGACAACATTAGAGAACGAGCTGTATACAGACTTGGTTCTCCAGTCCCTTCCTTCCACCTACGCCCAGTTTATCTTGAATTTCAATATTCAAGGTAAAGAAGTTGAACTTCCAGAACTCCTTAACATGTTGAAGAGTGCTGAGGGCACCTTGCAGAAGCAAGGGAAACACCCGCTATGTTTGTTCGTGGTGCTTCTTCTTCCAGGTCCAAGGAAAGGGCCAAAGGAAGGAAGAAGAAGGCCGCTACCAAACCAAGAGATAGTGTTGGTAAGGTGGGAGTCATGGGTTTGGCAAAGGTTGCAGTGTCGGTAGTAGAAAAGGACGAGTGCTTCCACTGTCGTAGAAAAGGCCATTGGCAGAAGGATTGCAAAGCTTGGAATGCCAAGAACTAGGACCCGAGGCAAGTTGTGGTTTCGGCTTCAGGTGTGTTTGTAATTGAAAATTGTATGTCAATCAACTCTACTTCCTGGGTATTGGATACCGGATCAGGATCTCATATATGCAATTCATTGCAGGTACTGAGAAGCCGTAGAGTACTAAAGGCTGGTGATATGACCCTCCAGGTTGCTAACGGAGCGAGCGTAGATGCTGTGTCCGTAGGGGATTATCATCTTGGATTGACGAGTGGACATATTTTGGATTTGCGCAACTGTTTTTGTGTACCTAGTTTAATGTGTAATATCATATCAGTATCGTTGTTATCTAAAGAAGGTTATGATTTCACGTTTGTAAGCGATGTTGTTAACATCCACCTTAATCATGGTTTGATTGGGTCCGGTACACTAGATAACGGTATATACGTGTTAAACCAATTGCGAATTTTCAATGTCCAGAACACACTAAAAAGAAAGTCTCCAGATATAAATCAGGCTTTCTTATGGCATTGTAGACTAGGTCACATCAATGAGACAAGGTTAACTAAGTTACATAAAGAAAGATACTTGGATCCGTTCGAATATCAATCTTATGCCACTTGTCAATCATGTCACAAAGGAAAGATGACGAAGACTCCATTCATTGGACATGGAGTAAGAGCGAACGAGCTCTTAGGACTCATACACAGCGATGTATGTGGTCCAATGTCTACACATGCAAGAAGCGGTTTTTCATATTTCGTTACTTTTACGGATGATTTCTCTAGGTATGGATTCATTTTCTTGATGAAACATAAATCCGAGGCTTTTGAGAAATTCCGAGAATATAAGAATGAAGTAGAAAACCAAACTGGCAAAAGTATCACGACACTGAGATCTGATCGAGGTGGTGAATACTTAAGTGCCGATTTCCTGGGTTACCTAAAAGAGAATGGAATTCTCTCTCAGCTTACTCCTCCATACACTCTACAATACAACGGTGTATCGGAGAGACGGAACCGAACCCTATTGGATATGGTACGTTCCATGATGAGTAATGCTGAGTTACCGCGATCTTTCTGGGGTTATGCACTAGAATCAGCTGCATATCTTTTGAACAGAGTTCCTACCAAGACTGTGCCTACCACACCATATCAGATGTGGAGTGGGAAGAAACCCTATCTTCAGTATCTCAAGATATGGGGATGTCCAGTTTTTGTTAAAAAGAAGCATGCGGACAAACTCGAGGCACGCTCAGTACAGCATAAGTTTGTGGGATATCCAAAGAACTCCAAGGGGTATTTTTTCTATTACGCAGAGGAACAAAAGGTTTTTGTTTCTCGTAATGCCCATTTTCTAGAACAGCAGTTTTTAGAAAAGGAAACAAGTAGGAGCGCAATAGAACTGGAAGAAATTCCAGAACCACAAGCTACTACTGAAAACATGGTAGAACCAGAAGTTCCAGAAGAACAGGACATTTCCGCACCCCTCCGCAGGAGTAGTAGGCTATCTCATCTGCTTGAGAGATAATACGGTTTTCTCATAGACGGGGATAGAGAGGATTGCGTCATTGATAATGATGAACCTACTAGCTTCCAGCAAGCCATTCAGAGCTGCGACTCGGTAAGATGGCTGGATGCAATATGGACCTAGATGGAGTCCATGTACACCAACAATGTATGGACTTTGGACTTTGCTCCAGATGGGGTAAAACCCATAGGTTGCAAATGGATCTTCAGAAAGAAGATTGGTGCAGATGGACAGGTGGAAACCTATAAGGCTAGACTTGTTGGAAAGGGTTTTCGTCAAAGGCCTGGTTTGGACAATGACGAAACTTTTTCTCCAGTGGCTATGCTCAAATCCATTCGGATCCTTCTTGCCATTGCTGCCTTCCATGATTATGAGATCTGGCAGATGGACATAAAGACGACTTTTCTAAATGGAAATTTGGACGAGTGCGTCTATATGGATTAGCCAGAAGGTTTCAATCAGAGTGGGAGCAGCGGGAAGGTGTGCAAGTTGCTTAAGTCCATTTATGGACTGAAGCAGGCATCGCGGAGTTGGAACATCTATTTTGATGAAACGGTCAAAGAATATGACTTTATCAAAAATCCAGATGAGCCATGTATTTATAGTAAGATTGTAGCACGAACTGTCGTATTTCTCGTCTTGTACGTGGATGGCATTCTCTTGATAGGAAATGACATTCTTATGCTACAATCTGTCAAAGGATTCTTGTCACACAGGTTCTCCATGAAAGACCTGGGTGATGCCTCTTACATTCTGGGGATCCAGATCTATCGTGATAGATCTAAGAGGATGTTGGGACTTTCACAGTCCAGGTATATCAACACTATACTGAAAAGATTCAGTATGGAAGATTCTAAGCGCGGTAATTTACCGGCTTGTCACGGAATCACCATCTCCAAAGAGATGTCTCCCAAGACTGATTTGGAATGGGATCGCATGTCGATTATACCCTACGCTTCTGCGGTAGGCTCTATAATGTATGCGATGTTGTGCACCAGACCAGATGTAGCTTACGAACTAAGCGTGGTAAGCCGGTATCAGTCAGACCCAGTGGAGAAGCACTGGATAACAGTAAAGAACATTCTCAAGTACCTGATAAGGACTAAGGATATGTTCTTGGTTTACGGCGGAAAAGACCTCCAGATCGAGGCTTTTGCTGACTCCAGCTTCTAGAGTAACAAGGATGACTCCAAGTCCATGTCAGGTTATGTCTTTACCCTCAATGGAGGGGTGGTGTGCTGAAAGAGTTCCAAGCAGGACACCGTTGCTGACTCGACGATGGAAGCGGAGTATATCGCAGCTTCTGATGCCGCAAAAAAAGCAGTCTGGGTAAAGAAGTTCCTAACAGAACTTCAGGTGGTTCCATCCATTGTTGATCCAATACCTCTGTATTGTGACAACAACGGGGCTATAGCTTTAGCGAAGGAACCCAGGTCCCATCAAAAGTCCAGACACACCTTGAGGCGGTATCACCTGATCAGGGAGATCATAGATCGCCGGGAGATCGAGGTCCAGAGAGTTGCTACAGAGGAGAACACTGCAGATCTATTCACAAAGGCCTTACCTCAGACAGAGTTCGAGAGGCTGTTCGAGATGATAGGTCTGCGATACGCCAGTACATGGCCCTAGTGCAAGTGGGAGATTGTTAGTGTATGCCCTAGGGGCCATTATTGTATCATACTAGCTTGTATATTACTTAATGGAAGCTTGGGATATTCACAGTTATATTAACAGTCTTGCTCAACATAGTAGTATGCTACTTGGTTTATATCTATCTTAATATATGTATATGTTTCTTTTAGCATATCACGAATACATATTGATAGAGCCCTTAGGATCTTGCTTGACTACCAACGTTGTGATGACAGTCATACTGGTGGGGGCTGGGTAGTCAACAAGCACATCCTTTTTCAGGTCCCTAGTCGTAGGATTATCGAGACATGGCATCGATACTCCGGGGTAGACTAGTGTATACGCTTCTCGTCCCAGCAGGGGAGATGGTCTGTCCCACAGCCATCGGTACGTTGTACTGGAGATAGTATGCAGGTGCTCGTTAGGTTACGGGTACACCAGACAGGACTCGCAGGGAACTGTTGGTTGGTATTATACCCGTCATCATTTAACAGTTCCCAGGTGACATGAGTACAACATAGTCTGTTGACTTGACACTGCTGCTTCGCCTCGAGTGTGTTCCCACTGTTCTTAGATTGCTACCCTACCACGGGTCGACTGAGTCGTGGAAACAGGTAGCAGTTGGGTGCAATCCCGAAGCACTTGGAGGCAATGGCGGTTAGATAGGATTCGTCTCTCCCGGTATTGGGGGTTGATATCGCACTGTGTTTGGAGAGCTATTACGCAAGGTCCCTGGCCAGGGCATGCAAGATTTACTGGTAGATGTTCCGGTAGTTTCTCAAGGTGTAATGGGCTTTACTCCGACACGACTTATACCGCTATTAAGGGACTGATACTTGCCGCCCCTTAGGCCCGATATGCGATAGTCCTAGACGAACAGACCGGACTGTACGGAGATTGTCAGATCAGGCTCAGTAGGAGTTAGGATGGGTTTCCTCATCGGCCCTCTTTTCGACTTCTACCTGGGGACCGTTACGTACAGCTAGTATCGCTTGCGGCCTGTGGTTAAACCCACTGCCAGCGTAGTGTAGAGTCTTTAGAGTCCCATACAGAGGGTTTCCCTGCTTCGGGCGAAACGATATAGAGGTCGTATGGTTTTACGAAAGGGTTCGGACATATACGTGTATTTGTGCACGTATGATATTCGGACAGATTATACTAGCAGGCTTTGGTTTAAGCCAGATTCTAGTATTGGATTATTGGATTTATGCAGTCTCAGTATATCTGTGTTTTTTGTAAATACGGATGGGAGGGGTATTCTCGTAATTAGTCAGAAAGCTTCTAGAAGAAAGGTGACTCATTTAGTTTTAATTCATTTGTGAATTAAACTAAATGAGTTGGAGGAGATGAGGTGTTATTATCATTAATTGCACCATGACTCATGAGATGATTCATCTCAAGACTTAAATGAAGCATGGATGATATTTGTCCAAGATATTTGTGCAAGATATTTTTATGCTTCATAATATTCAAAGTGAGTAAGGTTCAATTCATTATCACAAAACAGTTCTCTCTCCTCAAGCTCTCTCTTCTTCACTCTAACCCTAATCCTCTCATGAGTTGAGAACCCTAGGGTTAGTAAGACTAATCAATCCTTAATCCATCTCTACATCCTCTAGGTCACTTAGATTAGCACTCTAAGTCACTTAGTTATCTCAAGTTAGAGGTTAAACCTCTTAGTAGGAACTTTCAGGTGGATCTTCTATCACATCGAGGAGCCAAAAAGGAGGTGCCATCCTTTCTACTCCAAAGGAGCTCTAGTGGTCAAGGAGGACAACAAGTAAAGAAGAAGGACTTGGAACTTTAGGTATAATCTTCTTACCGAGTAGATAATACCTAGTTAGTTGTGTTAGATATGGTTTAGCAAAGATCTGCATGCTTAGTCGATGTTACCTTGTTTAAAATGATTGTTTTTTACTTATTCCGCCTCCCCGCTTCATGTGGGGTGTGTAACGTCGACTTACAGTCAAGCCGCCAGTGCTCATCATCTATGAAAAAGAAGAGACTTCATACCCTCTGCAAGCCCTTTCAACGGTGAAAGAGGAGATGATCTCCAAAGAAAAGCTGGACGAATATATCGCCCAACAAATTAAAGCTCATCAGGCCAGCGAATCGGCGAACAAGTTAGTCAAGACCGGTCGGCCATATTCAGCATGGTACGACCAGAAACAATACCTTCCTGGATATGTAATCCCGAGATTCAACTAATTCAAGGGAACCGGAAATCCACAACAGTATATCACATAGTTCAGAGCACGGTTTTGTAATATGGGAGGTGGCGACCTGTTACTCCTCTGGAATTTCGTTAGCAGCCTGATGGAGACTGCCTTGGAATGGTATTCGGAGCTCCAAAATAAATCCGTAGAAACATTCGTCGAGATGGAACAAATCTTCACTCGAAGGTTTGTTAGCGCAAGTGAACATACCACTATCTCTGCGTTATTCAGCAAGATGGTGAAGCCAAATGAAACTTTAGTGCAGTATGCCACCCGGTAGAGGAATCTTGCTTCAAAATGCGAGTAGCCCATTACTGAGCCCTCATTTGTCGGGATGTTCATAAGAACTCTCGACACGCGATCGAAGGTATACCCGTTCTTGGCTTTAGCAAAGCCTTCCACCCATCAAGAACTCCTTGACATATTGGTACAATTGGAACAAATTCGCCGGGTCTCTTATCCCGCGTAATAATAAAGGTGGGGGTAAGGCAGCGATTTATATTCTGAATAGAGTTAAGACTCTGAATTTTCTGTAGGAATTAAATTCCTCATACATATGAAGAACTAAATAGGGTTAGACCCTAATAAAAGCTTTTAAGGAATTAAATTCCCATTCTCTGTTAAATTATGATCAAGGGAATTAAATCCCCGCTGTTCCAACAGAACTAGGTTCTTAATTAGGGTTAAACCCTGTTTCTTTTTGTTCTGAAGGAATTAAATTCCCATAACACAGGGTCAAGCCCTACTTTTATCTTAAAGGAATTGAATTCCTATAGTTCTGTGAGAATTAAATTCTCATATCTCCATTCCCTCTCTATGTTTTGGATCTGCATGGCAGGATCTCAACCCATTGAGAATTAAATTCTCAACCTAAAGGGGAGATGTGCACTTTGCAGATCCTCTATCAAGGAGAGAAGAAATATGTTCTTCTGTTTTTATATATCAGAGTTAAACTCTGTTGAGAATTAAATTCTCCTTCTTTCAAAAAGCCTTCCCTTTCTTACCTAGGGTTTTCCTTTGCAGAAGCTCCAAATTCCTCAAAGTATCAAGGCCCTCTCTTTTTTCCTCCCTCTGCGTATATCCTCTTTTTTGTATCTCTTGGCTCCTATTTATAGGAGAATCAGCCGAGTCAATTAGTTTTTGACGAATCTTCCTTGAGATATTTGATTTGCATCCATCATTCGTTTTTGACCTTAAGATTATTAGGTGAATTTTATTCACCATTGGATTTCAAATCCAGGGATTCTCCTTTGTTATTTCTGTTAGATTTAAAGGGGAAATCTTTCCAAACTCGAGATTTTCCCATAGATAGATGATATTTAATCACCTCTGAATCTTTAATTCGATCGGTTCCAGATAGTCACTTTCCTTTGGAAAGATTTGAATCTCCTTTAGCATTTAATTCTGTTGACAAAATGGTCTTTGAAAGCCGGTCACGTGTGACCACGTGACCCATGGTCACGTGTGGGCACGTGACCCCCTTGGAACGAGCCTTCCTCTTTCTTTTTGTTCTCTGTCTTCTGGTTGCTGCTCAGTCATCACGTGTCAACACGTGACCATTGGTCACGTGCGAACACGTGATCCTTGTTTGGAGCCTCTTTCCTTGATTCAACTGGAGAACGAGTCTGCTGCTTTGAGCGTCACGTGCCAACACGTGACCCTGGTCACGTGGGAGCACGTGACCTCTTCTGAGGCTTTTTCCTTGACTTGATCAGGGAACCAATGTGCCTTTTCCGCTGCTTTTATATGTCACGTGTCAACACGTGACTTCTGGTCACGTGTAAGCACGTGGCCCCCTTCTGAAGCTTTTCCCATAAGCTTTTCTGATTTTAGATCAGGAAACAAATGCCCCCACAGCATTGTTCTCACGTGTCTGCACGTGAGTGCAACGCTGTCACCTTTGTGACCGTTGGATTCCCTTAGGGATTTGGGGAGATGAAACGTTTCCATTGCCTTCTATAAATACCACTGTCTCTTCAGAAGGGCCTTCACTTTGCTCATCTTCTTCTTCTTTTGAAAACTTTTTCTGAGAATTTAATTCTCGTTTCCAGAGCTTAGTTCTCTGCCTCAGACATTTTCCAGAGTTTAACTCTGTTGACGGATCCCTTTTCCTCAGGTAATGTTTTTGGACAAACGATGGACCTTCACATTCCTCTGGATTTTAAATCCAAAACAAGGGTTTTTACCCTTTTTTCTTCATGTTTTTCCATAAGAACAGGAAACCGCTTAACCTTCAGACTGTAGATCTCTTAGGGTTTAGATGATCCTTGGGGAAATGATGATGGCGTTTCCACCCCATGGAATTTAATTCCATCAAAAATGTTTCTGGGAATTTAATTCCCTTTTCTTAATAAGGAATTTAATTCCAATGAAGAACTCAGTTTCTTTACACGGAGGCTTCCTGGGGTCTCTTGGCCCTAGGTTGTTCTTCCTGCAATTAATGCAATGGGGCTTTGTAATGATGTCTTTTTGTGGGAATTTAATTCCTTTGATTTTGTTGGATTCATTGTAGAGCCCGAGACAGATCCTGTTGGGGGGATGTGCATGGTCATCATTCTTTATTGAATGAGGATATTCCCTTTGTTTTATTGTAATGATTTGGCATCATTATTAATGAGCCGTCATCCGGATTCTGTGGGGCCCATATGTTTTGTAGCCAATGGTCCCAGAAAACTCTGCTGTTGCTTTCTTTAACTAGTCCTCATGTTCATGCATGAATATATATCGCTGACTTTTCTTTTAACGGTCCTCCTTTATTGGATTTCAGGTGCGATGGCTTCTGTTCCACGCTTTCCTTTTTCTCGCTCGGAGGCGGCTTTTCCTCAGTCACCATCTGATGAGGAAGCGATGGCGATGATTCGGGCCCATGACCCGAACTGCACCAACCTTCTTCAATGGGGTTCTTGGTATAGTCAGATTATTCAGGGTCGCCGGAGTTTTCTTTGCGCGGTGCCAACGGAGCCCACTTTCCCCTTTTTACCGATGGATCCTCCAAGGACAGCTTTTGCTGTGGAAATGCCCAACTGGACTCCAACGGGGAGGCTGGAGCCTTCGACGACCGGCATTCCGAACCATCCGATCCCGGCCATAGACATCTTGGGACGGCGTATTTGCCAGGGTGAGGCCCACCCGTGGGGGCAAATTTATAAGATAGGGCTCACTCCTAGGCATCCTACAGGCTACCTTCTCTGGGCTCGCTACATCCTTTCTGCCCATCGGGCGCGGTTGCAGAAAGTCGGGCTTTACCAGGCCATATACGCGTCACTATTCCATTACAAGTCCCCGCATGTCTGGTGGGTCAAGGCGTTTTTGAACCAGTGGAATCTTCCCACTAATAGTTTCATTCTGGGAGATCGCGAGGTTTCGATTTCTCTGGCCGAATTTTATGATATCTCGGGGTTGCCGATAAGGGGTAATCTGTATGAGGAGTTGTTGCCTCCTGACGAGTACGTTTTTGAACCCGATCCCGCCCCAGTTGACGGCCTGTCTGCTGAGAATGCTGTTCGCCACAAGCGCCCCAGTTTAATTAAGGCCCTAGGCATCTTCGACCGATTATTCACCGAGTCCGAGGAGCAGGGTGTCACTTTCAAGAGCTTCATTGCCCGTTTCCTTCGTGAGGACGCTTTATCGAAGACAGCCCCGAAGTTTGCCAACATTGGGGACCCCTTTGGGTTCGGTCCGAAGAGGTTGCCGGCCAACGAATCAGATTTACCTCAGTATTACATCCCTATTATATCGCCGATATCTTTTGAATCCATTGCTGTCCCAGGCATGGACGAGGAGACGTTCTTTGTGGGGTTTGTTAGTGTCTGGCTTAGTTGGTTCGTTATCCCCATGCATCGCCGCTTCATGAGAGCCTCGGTCATCTACCCGGCTCATTGTATTGCTGAGGGGATGCGGTTGGCTATCGGCATCCCGGCCTTGGCGCACCTCTATAACGGATTGGGCACCGCAGCTAATACCTCTACGCCTGGCGTGGACGTAGTGAACTTTTCGCTTCATTATTTCACGTCGTGGATCGAAATGCATGTGCTGGGGTCTTTTGCTATGCATTAGAGGCCTGCCTTTTACGACGCCTATCCCTTCCCGCAACTTATGCGACTGGTGGGTGCTTCTGCTGCCGACCTAACTCAATTTAGGGCTATTCGGGTGCTGATTTCTCCTCATGCCACCGCTGGCGGGTTGGTTTTTAATGATTGGGTTTTGTCTACTCCTTCGGGTCCCGTTCAACAACTCTGGGACCGGTCGAAAGACAACGCGCCTTCTCTGAAGCCCCGGGAGGCCACGCATTTGTATACAATTAGACCGGGCTACTTGGTGTTTCGCCAGGACAGTGCAGCTCTTTTTATGCGGTACAATCCGCATCGATTTGCCCGGCAGCTTGGATACGACCAGGGCGTTCCTTTTGAGGCTTTTATAGTCGCCCCGATCCCTTCACTCGATGCTGTTTACGATGCCGCTCATCATTTCATGAGGCTGAACACCGGCTCTCATTTCATGGTCCCTGAAGCCGAGTACATCCCCCAATGCGTAGGTGCATTTACGGGCTGGTATCTTCATCGGATTACCCCAATTATTGCTGAAGAAAGAAGGGTTCTTCTTGGTCACGACGCCCCTCCTCAGGTTTCGTGAGTTAATCTGCGACCGAGGGTTCCAGTCCGCTTCCCTTTGAGGGAGATTGGCACCGCCCTCATTCCGGGGGAGTCAGGGGTAGACCTTACTCCAACAGCTGGTATGCCCTTGGGTTCCCGATCGCGGGGTAAATGGGCTCCAGTAGTAGCACCTCTGTCGGTGGCGGCACCGCCCCCCGTGGCGTCGACAATGGCGATGTCGTCCTCGGTTGTGGCACTGAGCGAAAGTAACAGGGATGAGGGCGCTGAAGGCGATGTGGGCCAGCGCCGCCCTAAGGCTTCGCGAGGGAGGAAGCGGTCATCCTCAGCGACCGGCTCTGGGTCTAAACGGCGGAGGAAAGCGGCTACCATCCCGCTTGATTCTGTGGTGGAGTCTGAGCCTATCCTTGAAGACGAACCATTGGCCTTGCAAGAGTCAAACGCTGGACTTCTCTTCCCGGGTTCGGCTGATGAGGAAGCTGCGCAGTTGGCTGAGGCCATACGGCGTTCAAAAGACGCGTCCCATAACGCCAAGGTTCCGAAGAAGTCTTATCCCACTGTAATTTTTTACGAAGACCCTTCGTGGATTCGGCGGCGATTTATCGGCCCTTTGGAGGAATGGGGGGAATGGGCTTTGAAGCAGGCCGCTTCAGAAGACGCCGCTGATGCGCTTTCTTTATGGACCGGCGGTCATGAATCTACCCTTAAACCCCGGCGAGCTCACCTCCTTGAGAAGGAGAAGCGGCTTGAAGAAGCCATATTGAGGGCTTCTTTGCGTATAGGTACGCTGTGCTTCTTTTGTAGTCTTTTCGATTATTTATGCTCGTGGGTATGTATCATTATTCTCATTTGAATTGTGCAGAATCTTCGACGCTGGGGGAGCTCCCTACTGGCCCATTAAAGCTAAAGCCCGCCGAAATTCTCAATGAAGCCTTGCTGAATGTGGAGGGGGCTGATGAGGCTGCTCCTCTCATGATAGAACCTCCAGCGGCGGTTCTTGATCAGGGAGTGCTTGCCCCTTTGGGGGAGGCTCCCTTGGAGGCCGCCGCCCCAATGACTCTTACTGAGGGCGGCCCAAAGGCTGGAAGCGAGGTAGTGGGGACTACTCTCCCTTTGTTGGAGCCTGAGGTCACAGCGGAGACCGTTGAAGCTGCTATCCCCCCGACTCAGAATGGGAGGAGTGTTGAAGGTATCCCTCTGCGTTTTAATTTAGCAACCCCTTCATAGTCTGAACTCTTTTATCTTTCCCAGAATTGCGCGGCTTGGCGGCCACGATCGCGGATCTGTCGCCTCACCAGTCATTTCAGCGTTTATTGGAGATGGTAGCTCCGCAGGCGATCTCCCCTCAGCGTATTGTCCTTTCCTCTGGGCAAGGTTAGTGTCATTCGCCATTTTTTACCATAGCATTGTTACTATTTTGCGAAATGACGTTGATGTCTCTTATAGTTTTAGAAGCCGACGATGAGGTTGAGGTCGTTGAAGGGCCAGGGGAACCTTCAGCTCCTACTTGCATGACTGTCGGTGAGTGACATTTTATTATAGTCCCGTTCATTCTGCGTTTAGAAGTTTTACTAACATTCGCCAAATTTGAACAGCCCTTCCAGTCTCCATGGCTTTGGAATCGTGCATTGTGATGCCGCCCGGCCCCTACGCTTTGCGGGCTTCAGAACACTTGGCCCAATTGAGCCTTGTCTCCCTATCTTCTTTCATCGAAGAGCTCCGTGCTGGTAGTGCGACCACAGCTGAAGCGTTTGCCGCTGAAGCTAACGGCTCCCTCCCTTTTCTCGCCACCTATCATAGCGAGGAGGTGGTGCGGGTCTGGGTGGAGTTCTGTAGGAAGGTGGAGGCTTGTTTGTACGCTCTGGAATGTTCTCGCCTTTCCTCGGAAGCCGTGGCTGCAAAAGCGGAGTTACGAGGTCTGATAGCACGATGTGCGGCCAACATGACGTCGTGCGAGAAGAGACTTGGCCGCAAGTTCTCGGAGAGGGAGCTAGCCTCCAAGGCGCTGGGTGAGCTTCAAGCCAACCTCACAGCTAAAGCCAACAAAGCGTATGAACTCTGGCGGGTGCTTCAGGAGTCTATCAAGGAGGTGGTGGCTCTCGATAAAGCCGCCACGTTTACTCGCGAGAGGGTTGAGGCTCATAAAGCCACTGAGAAAGAGCTTGAAGCCCGACTTGCTTCATATCAGGCCCAACAAGCTCAGGCGAAGGCTCGCCTTTTGGAGATCTTGCGTCATGAAGCCGTGGCTCAGCAACAGAACGATGAGCTGGTGAAATTATTGCACCGCCCGCCGGCTTGAGGACTTGTATCTTTTCTCCCCTTTTTTTGTACATACTCATGGATGAGAGTATCTCTTTTTTTGTTTCTTTCATAAATTGTACTTTGTATCCATTTTGGTTTATGAATAAAAGATACAATTTTCCTCTCAATGGTGTGTCCCCATTTTTATTGAATGTATTCTGCGGATATTCTATCTTGATCTCCTCGCAGGACAGCGATGGCTCAGGATTCAGGGTTAAGATCTGCTTCCTAAGACTTTTGCATCTTATGAGCCACGAGGGTCCCATAAAGAGTTTTTCTCCCTATAGGTCGAGAGGATCCCATAGGCGTAAGTTCTTCTTAAGAATCGTGAGGACTTGAAGCGGGTTTTCCCTTGAGAGTCGTAAGGATCTCACAAGGGAGTTTTTTTCTTCCTTACAGGTCGTGAGGTCCTGCAAGTGCTGGATGTGGTCACCCTTATCCGTGTTTCACGGGGTCAGAGGCTGCTCCGGGTATCGTAGTTTAAAGACGTCGCGGTCAAGGTTAAGGACCTCATAGTCAATGGATTTAGGGACTCCACCGTCCGCTCTTAGTTTTAAGACATCACGGTCAAGGTTAAGGACCTCATAGTCCGTGGATTTAGGGACTCCACAGTCCGATGTTAGTTTTAAGACATCACGGTCAAGGTTAAGGACCTTATAGTCCGTGGATTTAAGGACTCCACAGTCCGATGTGTGGTTGCAGGGACCCTTCACCTCTTTGAAGACGTTGAGGAATTACAACGCCAGGTATCAAAGGAGTGAAGAGATGTACCCTTAAACCGAGGCAGAATCCGTAGGGAATCGGGGTGGTTGATCGTTAGTTTTAAGACATCACGGTCGAGGTTTAGGACGTTATAGTCCGTGGATTTTAAGGACTCCACAGTCCGGTATTTGCTCTGGATGCTTCACACGGGTTCACTGCCGCGCTTGGCGAGGACCAGGCTCCGCTCTGGATGCTTCACACGGGTTCACTGTCGTGCTCTGCGAGGACCAGGATCCGCTCTGGACGTTTTTCACGGGGTCAAAGAGTGACATTATCCGCGTTCCACGTAACCAGGAATTTTGCACTAGATGCTTCACACGGGTTCACTGCCGTGCTCGGCGAGGACTAGGCTCCGCTCTGGATGCTTCACACGGGTTCACTGCCTTGCTCTGCGAGGACCAGGATCCGCTCTGGACGTTTTCCACGGAGTCAAAGAGTGACATTATCCGTGTTCCACGTAACCAGGAATTTTGCACTAGATGCTTCACACGGGTTCACTGCCGTGCTCGGCGAGGACTAGGCTCCGCTCTGGACGTTTTCCACGGGGTCAAAAAGAGACATTATCCGCGTTCCACTTGACCAGGAATTTTGCTCTAGATGCTTCACACGGGTTCACTGCCGTGCTCGGCGAGGACTAGGCTCCGCTCTGGATGCTTCACACGGGTTCACTGCCGTGCTCTGCGAGGACCAGGATCCGCTCAGGACGTTTTCCACGGGGTCAAAGAGTGACATTATCCGCGTTCCACGTAACCAGGAATTTTGCACTAGATGCTTCACACGGGTTCACTGCCGTGCTCGGCGAGGGCTAGGCTCCGCTCTGGACGTTTTCCACGGGGTCAAAGAGTGACATTATCCGCGTTCTACGTAACCAGGAATTTTTCTGATTGTATCCGAATTTCACGGGATTGGTGTTTGGCTCTCTGTGGGAATACATCGTCGAGTCATGGAACTGGGAGTTGCCGCTGTTCCGTTTCGCTTGATGTTGTGTCTGCTGCCATGAGACGAACGACGAGATGATCTCTAGGCTATCTGTGAACCGTCGAGATTTGGCTTCTCCTTATGATGAAACCTAGGGAAGGAGTATGATCCCTTCTTTGTTTGCGCCCCTGGATTGTATACAGGGGTAGATGTAACATCACCTGTAGGGCGAGGATTTCACTTTTATTTTATTTCTTTTTCCGCGATGCTCTATCATTTCAGCTTTTATATCGCGAAGGTCGCGATTGCCCCATCATTTCGGCTATTTTTCGCGGTGCCCAATCATTTCGGCTATTTATTTATTTTCTGCTCGCTGCTTTTTATTGCGAGTTGCCCCATCATTTCGGCTATTTTGTAGGCATGTGTGGCTTGCTAGCTTTTTCGCTGCAAGCCTGGATTTTAGGCACCGATTTCGACATCAGCACCGCTACAACTGGAATGTTGCCAGGAGCGAATCATCATTTGCCTTTGTCGATGACGAACGAAGGTGGCTCAGCAAACAGGGTTAAGGGTCCTGTCAACCAAGGCTTTTGACTTCATGAGCCGTAAGGGTCTCACAAAGGTATTTCTCCCTATAAGTCGTGAGGATCTTGCAGGTGTATTTTCTCCTTAGGGATCGTGAGGATTCCTAAGTGTGTGCTCCTCTGTAAGTCGTAAGGATCCTACAAGAGGGCTTTCTCCTTATGGATCGAGAGGACCTACAAGGGTTGGACTTTGCTGGGGAAATGTTTATTCGCGCCCGTGGATTGTATACAAGGGTCAGTATTGAGTCCCTTGTAGGGCAATATCGAAGGTTGTGGAGGATTTGCTTAAGAACAGGTTTAGGTTTCTGTAACTTAAGACTTTCAAATCTTATGAGCCGTGAGGGTCCCATAAGAGAATTCTCCTTACGAGTCGTAAGGATCTCGCAAGTGCGTTTTCTCCTTAGGAATCGTGAGGATCCCTAAGTGTGTTGCTCCTTTGTGAGTCGTAAGGATCTCACGCAGGTGTTTTCTCCTTACAAGGTCGAGAGGACCCTATAAGTGTCTTTTAACGAGGTTGCGCCCTTTCGGGTTTTCACAAACGCTCGCCGGTGGTCCTGCTGTTTTTACTCACGGAGCCCTTTCGGGTTTTCATCCGTGCCCGTTTTGCTCGTGGACGCACCGTTCTTTATTCTTTTTCTCTCTTTTTTTTTATCTCGTCAGCCTAAGGATGCCGCGGTATTAGTTTAGAGACGTTTCGGTCCGTCGTTAGTTTAAAGACGTTTCGGTTCGTCGTTAGTTTAAAGACATTTCGGTCCATCGATAGTTTAAGGACGTTTCGGTCCGTCGTTAGTTTAAGGACGTTTCGGTCCGTCGTTAGTTTAAGGACGTTTCGGTCCGTCGTTAGTTTAAGGACGTTTCGGTCCATCGTTAGTTTAAGGATGTTTCGGTCCGTCGTTATGGGAAGGCCAGCTGCTGCTTCTGAAGTCTGAGCCTAGGAAGATAGCGAGCGGACATAGTCGTCGTCATCTATCATTGACTCAGGCTATGGCTCATTAAGCATAGTATTTCTTTAAGAAGCGGCCGTTTATTGGCCTGAAAGGCCTTTCACCGTGCATGTCCATGAGTGGATAGGCTCCACCCTGGTAGACCTTGTCTATGATGTAAGGGCCTTCGTAGTTTGGCTCAAATTTTCCCCGCTTGGCACGATTGGGGATCATAGGTCTCTTGACTACTAGCACGAGTTCGCCTTGGCGGAATGTCCTCGGCCTGGTCAATCTTTCGTACGAGCGCGTCATCTTCGCTTTGTAGGCTTCTAGATGTTGTTGCGCTATGAGCCGGGTTTCGTCGAGGGCATCAAGCTCCTCAAGCCGAAGGTGAGCATTTTCTTCGTCCGTCTGCTCGTGGTGGACTGCCACTCGCAGAGAGGGTAACTCTATCTCGAGGGGGAGTACTGCTTCCGTCCCAAATACCAACGCGTACGGCGTTGTGTTCGTGGCCGTCTTGAATGTAGTTCGATAAGCCCAAAGGGCCTCTTGCAGCCTCTCGTGCCAGTCTCTCTTATTCCGGGAAACGGTCTTTTTTATGATCTTCATCAAGGTCTTAATGAAGGCATCGGCCAGACCGTTAGCTCGTGGATTGTAAACTGAAGAATATCTCCAGTCTATGTTGTGCTGCTGCGCGAAGCGGCTAATCTTATGGCTTCTGTAGGCTGGCCCGTTATCGGAGATAATCCGCCGTGGGGTTCTGAACCGATAGATGACGTGCGTCTTGAAGAAATGGAGGATATTCTCCGTCTTCACTTCCCTCAGCGGTACTGCTTCCGCCCATTTGGAGAAGTAATCAGTTGTCGCCAGGATAAAACGATGTCCCCGGGATGATGCTGGCTCGATGGGGCCGACTATGTCAGTCCCCCACATTTCGAATGGCCAACTAGCCACCGTTGGATGTAGTGGATTCGGATGTTGGTGGATAAAGTCTCCATGAATCTGGCACGAGTAGCATTGCTTCGCATACTCGAGGCAGTCCTGGATCATCGTGGGCCAGTAGTAACCCATCCGTTTAATTTTTAACTTCATCTTTGGGCCTGCTTGGTGAGAACCGCAAAGTCCGTCGTGAACTTCCTGAATGTCTCTTTCCGCTTCGTCAGGTCCTAAGCATCTCAGCCATAGAGAATCAAACGATCTCTTGTATAGAGTATCGTTGACGAAGGCGAAAGATAGAGCTCGTTTCATGAGTTGATGCCTTAAGGATGTATCTTTGGGCATTTGGTGGGACTTAAAGTAGTCTATGAAAACTTCCCTCCAGTCCTCAGCCTACTCACAATCTTTTATTTGTAGGGTCGTCTGCTCAGTCGCTCCCTTTTCTTTAGATAATTCCGGAGGTATTTCTGCCGGGGCAAGCACTCGACGGCTTTGTACCACGATTCTTACATCATCGAAGTTTTCGTCCGCCAGTTCTTTAGCAAGTTTGGCTAACGCGTCTGCTTTGCTGTTTTCCGCGCGTGGTATGTTCTCCAAAGTATAGGAGGGAATTTGGGTCAATAGTTGTTGCACCTTTTCGCCGTACTTCACCAACTCCGGTTTGCACATTTGGTAATCACCATTTACTTGACTAACAACCAGTTGAGAATCCCCGTATATAAGAAGGTCTTCAATTCCCAGGTCGATGGCGATTTCGAGGCCTGCTATCAGAGCTTCGTATTCAGCTTCATTGTTTGTCCTCGGCTCTGTTAAGGAGAAGGCGAAGCGCATTATCCCTCCTTGTGGAGTTGCAAAGACGAGGCCTATCCCCGATTTGATCATTGGGATACCTTGTTTCTGTTTCTTTACGGAGGACGCTCCATCGAAATAGAGTTCCCATCGGGTGCTACCGCCGCCAATCGCATCAAATGCATGCCCGTCCGGCAAATCACAGTTCAGAGGAGAATCGGCCGGTATCGGATGCTCCGCGAGGAAATCGGCAATGGCCTGGCCTTTCACTGCCTTGAGAGGTTGATACGCTATCGAGAACTCCATCAAGAGCAGGGCCTATTTAGCGAGTCGTCCCGTCAATATGGCTTTCGACATCAAGTATTTAAGGGGATCCACCTTTGAAATGAGACGGACTTCATGCGCCAACGCATAGTGCCTGAGCTTTGTTATCGCGAAGATTAACGCCAAGCAATGTTTTTCAATGGGAGAGTAGTTGCTTTCTGTCCCCAGTAGAACTCGACTTAAGTAGTAGAGTGCTCTCTCTTTTCCCTGATCGTTCTCTTGCGCCCATAATGCGCCCAAGGAACCTTCGAGGACGGTTGTATAAAGAATGAGGGGTTTTCCCTTGACCAGCGCGGCTAACACCGGAGGGTTCTGCAGGTACTGCTTGATCTCGTCTAGTGCACCTTGGCATTTGTGATCCCAAACGAATGGAGTTCCCTTTTTCATCAGGTGGCTGTAAGGACGGCATTTGCCTGAAAGATTGGCGATAAATCGCCGGATGTATGCGAGATTCCCTTGGAGAGACCGCAACTGTTTGAGGGTTCTTGGCGGAGGCATTTCCATGATCGCTTTAATCTTTGACGGATCTATTTCGATACCTCGGTGTCGAATGATGAATCCCAGGAATTTGCCCGAGGAGACTCCAAACACGCATTTGAGGGGATTCATTTTCAAATTATATTGCCGAAGGCGTTGGAATACAGTCTCCAGATGGTTTAAATGCTCTTCGTACGACATGCTCTTTACTACGAGGTCATCAATATAGCACTCGACGATGTCATGTATGAGGTCGTCGAAGATCTTTGTCATGGCCATTTGATAGGTAGCTCCAGCGTTCTTTTGACCAAAGGGCATAACCCTGTAGCAGAATATACCCAAAGGGGTTCGGAAAGCGGTGTGTTTCTGGTCTTCGGGATGCATCTTTATCTGATTGTATCCTGACGAACCGTCCATAAAGGAGAAAACCTCGTGAGTGGACGTGTTATCTATTATTAGCTCGGTTACCGGTACTGGGAAATCATCCTTTGGACAGGCTTTATTGAGATCCCTGAAATCCACGCATATGCGTACCGTCCCATTCTTCTTCATTACCGGGACGATATTGGCGATCCAGTCGGGATATTGGACTTCTTGGATAAATCCAGACTCGATCAGCTTCTTGACCTCGGCGTTGATGCTCATTTCAAGCTCGAGTCGCATCCTTCTTGGCGCTTGCTTGACTGGCTTGATATCTGGGGATATTGCTAATTTATGCACAGCAACCTCCGGATCTAATCCTGGCATCTCGGAGTAGTTCCATGCGAAGCAGTCTTTATGCCGTAGAAGCACGTTCTTTAACGCGGCCACCCTTTCTTCAGAGAGTAGCTCGCTGACAAATGTCGGTCGCGGGACATCTGCCGATCCCAACTCAATCTTCCTGAGGTTATCTGCAGTAGTATGTATACTATCTTCCAGTTCTTTCGGAGCTGGCGGAAATTCTGAGATCACCTCATCATCGCTGTTCTCAAAGCACTGGGGAAGGTCATCCACGTTCTCGCGCTCTTCTTTTAATATCGCGATCGTATAACGAGTGCGAATCCGCTCCCAGGACTGAGGTGGATCCGGTTCAACTCTTGCGGCCTTGGGTTCATGCTTTTGTGGCGGCGTTACCCTCCAGCTGTTGGATAAAGCGAATCTGCCCCGTTGGTACTGGTCCTCGACCCAGTTCTTGAAGGTGAAGCAGTCTTCGGTAGGATGTCCTATGGCTCGGTGATAAGAGCAATAGCTCAAACGAGAAGCCTTGTTAGCTTGCTCAGGGTTTCTAGACTCTGGAAGCGCGATCATTTGATGTTTTAGGGCGAGCTTGAGTAACCTCTCCGTCTTGTCTCGGGGGAAGGAGTACGCTCGACTCATCTTCTCCGTGAGGGACGAATCCGAGCCGTGCAGTACCCGATCACGTAACCCTCTAATCCTGCGTCGTTGTTGTCGGCTCCTCTTTCCGCTTCTTAATTTATTTCCGTCTCTGCGTCGGGCCTTCCGTACAACGGACTGACAAGGATGAGCATCTTTGTCTTTTGCAGCCTGTTGAAATAGACGTTGCGTCCTGGCCTTCTCGTAGATGGCCATTTCGCGGGTGTGGTCTTCCCGAGCTTTCTGACCCACTTTCCTGATAGGTTTGCCCATTCGTTCTTCAGATGACGGACTCGGCGCCTCAATCGCAGGGTCTGGTTTTGATGAGGGGTTGGCATCTCCTGACGGGGCGTCCTCTTCTTCATCAAAGGTGTATATGGCGTAGCTACTGTGGGCCCGTTCCCGTTTTCCCGCTCTCGCGTATCCAAGCCCGAGTGTTTCCATTTTCCCGTTGGGCAATTTGCGTTGAGTCCCGGGGACATCCCAAATCTTGTTGTAGAACCGAGCCTGCCGAACAGTCTGTTTTAAGGGTACTCCATGGCGCTTTAATAGCTTCTTTAATCCATTTGTATAGTATCTAGGCAGACGGATGGGTTGGAGCCTGTCAAGTGTAGCATCCGCGCCATGCCAGATCTCTTTCTCTACTTTCGACTCTGAGGATCGGTAGAATAGGATCACTTTCTCACCCCTTTACCTGGGAGGGACGTAAAATGTTTGCAGGTCCTGCACATTGTGAGCTTGCAGCGTGTCGAGATCCTTGTAGTGTTCTCGCGGTACCATGGTGATTTGCAGACTATGGTCATCGCCAGGGGGTGCTTGTATTGACAGCCGATTGGAGAACACAGCATTAACTTCATCCTCTGAATCACTTCCGAAGACCAACATGGAGGCGGGCGTCCCCAGGTTGTTGCGTTGAGATGGCCCTGCATAAACTATCTCTTCCTCTTCTTCAGTATCGCTCCCGAAAACAGGGATGGTGGCGGCGGTTTTGTTCTCCGGGTCGCGACACCTTTCTGTATCCTCGAAATCTGGCAAAAAGTACTTCGCATCTTCGTACTTGCGGACTTCGTTCACGGAAAATGGGTTCAACTCACCTGTTACAGTATACTCGAAACCATCCTTAAAGTACTTCATACACTGATGTTGCGTAGAAGGGATGATGTTGTACTCGTGTAGCCAAGGACGACCGAGCAAGGCGTTGTAGCAGGTCTTGGCGTCGATGACATGGAATTTGATGTCTGTGACGAGAAGTCCAAAGCGTAATGTTAGTATCACAGATCCGAGAGTCCATGACGATTGTGAATCGAAACCGGAGATAGTAATTTTGTCACGAGCGAGGTGTTGCACACTCATGCAGATTTCCTTCAACACCCGAACATTAAGGAGATTGACGGAGGATCCATTATCCACCAGGATCTTGCCTATCTTGATATCATGGCAGTATCAGGAGACATATAGGGGACGGTTGTGGTCGCACGTCCTGAGAAGGAGGTCTTCATCACCGAAAGTGATATCGGCCGTATGCACTTCTTCCGGTTCATCCTTCATCTTTTCAGTGGCGAGGAAGGCTTGGAATTGCTCAGGTTCTTGTAACGCCTTAATTAGTGAGTCTCGCGCTTCTTTTGATAATAGGAGGGCATCGAGAATGCTAAGCTGAGAAGGTAGCTTCCTTAGGTGCGCGAGGATGTTATAGTCCACCTTACCCTTCCTGGGAGGGTTTTTGGTAGTTAGTTCTTTCATGACTTGGTCATCTAAAGTGATATCCTCAGTGACCCTTTCCTTTCCCTTATCTTTTCTATTCGCGGGCCCGAGATTCTTTTCTGGGAGTGTGCGGTTGCACAGCTGAATGTTTTCGCAGGCTTCCGATTTCTCCTCTTTCCCTAAAACGGATTCTTTAAAGAGAGGGCCCAGAGCCATTTCTTCATCAGAGTCGCTCCTAAAGGTGAGAACTTGTGACCCCTCGGCGTGAGCCATATAACAGTTGCCAGTAGTTCTGTTGTGCCCATCGACAGTACTTCTTTGCTCCCGACGGATCTTGCGTTTCATGCGCTTAACATGTTGCCGACGAGCAACATATCCTTGCCACCATATCTTAAAGGCGTCGCACTCCTCCGTGGGGTGTGAGATCTTCCGATGATATGCGCAATAATCAGGGTGCCTCTCCACCCTATCGTGCGTGTTTCCTTCCGAGGGTGTTAGCTTCATTCCCATTGACATGGCTTTAGCAAACCTTTTCCTCGTCTTGAATATCTTCTTGTCTACTTCAGATGCCTTTCGCTCTGGCAGGGGTAGTTCAACTGTTTCGTTCAGTCGCCCGCCTTTGGTTCCTTCTGACGTTGCCATCTCACGCTCCTGATCCGCTTTACTCTTTAGACGAATCTCGTCTAGAAAGGCATTGATCATTTCATTTGTTGGCCACACACGCTCTGGTTCAGGCTCTGCCTCCAGCTTCTTAGTGCCAGGAGTTTTCCCATTATCGGCAAACGAGTGGGAGATTACGTTACAACTCGCCACATATCCTTCGGATTCATCCGACGAGCTCTCTCCATCATCTTTCTCTTGAAAGATGTGGTTGAGGAACTCTCGCAGTGTGACGGGAGTTCGCGCCTTTTGATTGTATTCTTCCAGCGCGTCGATTTGCTTCTGCAAGTTCGTGTGCTCGTTTCCAAGCTTCACGGGCTTCTTGGATTTCTTCTTTTTCTTCGAAGATTTTGACGGTTGGGCGTGAGTATTTGGGCCATTATCGCGAGTCTTCGTAGTTGGGCGGGGCTTCAACATCCCTTCGATAATTTGAGGTTCAAGAGGGTCCTTCCATTTGATCGTAGGGCACGCATGAAGGTCTCTCAGCATTCTTTTGGTTTTAGTTGATAGCACGACCTCCCATGGAGCTTCTTCAATAAAGGAGCAGGTTGCCCCTGGTGTATCTGTTTTCTTAGGAGTATGCGGTTGTGGTGGGTTCACCTTCCACTTTTCGGATAGTATAAACTTCCCCTGGAGGTATTGATCTTCAATCCATCCTTTGAAGACGAAGCAATCTTCAATCAGATGACTTACCGTTTGATGGTAAGGGCAATAGTTAGGGTTATTCACCTCGGTGGGTTGCGGCGGTCGCCTTGGATTTGGTAGGTTTATAAGTCTGTTACGTATTGCCAGCTCGAATAACCGTTTCGTCTTGTCTCGTGGGAACGAGTAGGGACGCTTCATCTTCTCATTATAATACCGGCGTCTTTCTTCCAGTTGATCTGTCAGTTTCGGGGCGTTAGGTTGCTGTTGGGCATTCGCGACGAAGGTTGCTCTTCCTTTACCCTTGTCATTCCGAGGTTCCGACTTCGGGGGAGGTGGTCTATGACCCATCTGGTCCATCTGAGCCAACTTGTCGATTAAAGCCTGGAATGTGGTTGGCATGAAGAACATCATAAACTGGGAGATAGTTGCGTGGGGGTCTAGCGTTCCCACGAACATGCCCACTGCGGGTGCTTCCTCAATGCGTTGCTCGCATCTCGACCACAAATTCCGCCAGCGTATAGCATACTGGACCCAGGTTTCGCCTGGTTTAACCCTGGCGTTAATCAATGCAGTTATTGGAGTGCGTTCGCTGGCACTTGCGAATCACTGAGTAAACAGCAGCTCCATCTCAGCGAACGTTTTGATAGAATCGTTCGGGAGTTCCGAATACCATTCGAACGCTGTTTCTGATAAGCTGCCTACGAACTGGCGGAGCAACAGTTTATCATCACCGCCGGTGTTACCGCAGAGGGCCCGGAACTGGGCGACATGTTGATGGGGGTTGCCGGTCCCCTTATACACGTGGAATTTTGGTATCGTATAGCCTTGCGGGTATTTGATTTGGTCGTACCAGCTCGGATACGGCCGCCCCGTTTTTACGACTTGACCAGCTGCCTCAGTCGCATGGTGAACCCGGATTTGCTGGGCTATGTAGTCAACCAAGTCAGCCTTAGAGATTGCCTCCTCCTTGGCCGTTGAGAGGGCTGGTGGTGGATTTGACGTCTCCCCTCGGTCGTCTTCAAGAACGATTGGGGGATCCTCGGCGGATAAGTCCTGCTGAATCATCATGCCTATCATATCTTGGAAGAGAATGCCCATACGTTGTATGTTGGTCGCTTGTTCAGCAACTTCTTTGTCCTTTTTCTCCAGTATCCAGCGAAAGAATTCAGCATCGGTTTCTTCCTCCTGGCGCGCGTCCGAGGACGTTTCTGGGCTTTCTTTTGGCCCGGTAAGTGCGGCCATAGCATTCATCATTTCCTGAAGCTTTTGTTGCTGCTCCTGGGCTTTCGTCACGGATCGGGTAAGCGGTCGGTGGCCTGTAGAAGTGCGGCTTTCCTCCTTTCCAGAGGCCATGTAAACAGTGTGCACCACCATGCCCCCAGACTTTGGGCGTCTGGACTTAGTGCTTTTAACCGTTGTTGCAGGCTGGGGGATCTTCTCTGGCCTCCTCCTTTTATGAGCCATGGAGGTTGAGGGGGCCGTTGAGGTGGGCGTCCAGACAGCCTTTTGGGGTTTAGCCTGGTGACCAGCTTCCGGTTGGATTTTCAGCTTCTTGTGTTGGCGGGAGAAGTTTGGATCGATGATCGAGTCTCGGGCCTGCCGCCAAACCTTATAGATTTTGGAAGACAGCCGTTGAGGGGATCGGGGCTGTTCTGATTTTATTTCCACAACCTTTTTTAGTGGGGGAGGAGACCTCTTTAGCACTGCAGCAGGAGAATTCCTTCGCACCTTATTTAGCATCTCGAAGCTGTTCCCAGTTGGAACAGCAACATTAACTTCTGCCATCGGGGCTGATGGAGTCAACCCGGAGGGGGAGTTGCCCCCAGCCTTCCTCACTCGGCGCCAATGACGACGTCGAGCGTGTCGAGCGGACGGCGTAGGGTCAGCGGTAAGAATGGTTTCGTCTTGCCCCCTGTGTGGGTGGGGGGTCGCTGTTGGTGTTAGCCTGTCAAAGACCGATGTCCTTTGGGTAGCACGAGCGGGAGATGAAGCCGTCAATCTTGTAAAGACCGACACTGTGGCAGGGGAAGTCGCTTTGATGTCTTCAGGAGCAGGACCGGTCACTTTCTGAGAAGCAGCCACCTCTGAGATTGTAGGCCCCATGATGAGTTCGCAGGATTTCTGGCCCAATCTAGAGAAGACCGAGGCGTTGACGTTGGGCGACTCGCTGAGAGGAGCCGCGGCAGGGGTAAGACGATCAAATACCGATTTCTTGAGAGCTTCCTTTGTCAGCACCGGCGCCGCGAAGCTTGTTGGTGGGAGTATAGTCCCAAAGAACAATCCGGTAGTGGCCTGAGTTACCTGCTCCACTGGCATCTTGAAAAGGGAGGCCGCTTGGGGCCCATAAGTCACTCCTCCAACAAGGACCGAGCGAGAGTTGCAGTTGCAGGCAGTGTAGTTTGAAGCCATTGATCTTCTGTTTTCTGCACGGAGCAAGAAACCAAATCTTAGTACCTCGAATCCACAGGCAACCACAGTAAACCGCGATTCGTTCGCGAACATGACACACGAAGTGTGGAGTGGAAAGAGGAAAAGGTCCCACCGGGCGTGCCAGAATCTGTTCCCCTCCGAACGGCGGCCTGGACTCGGAGGTCCGTGCCTGAGGTTCGGGGCAGATGCTAATTGGTGTTATCCGTCTACCTCTCCGAAGATGCCGAGTCGATCCATGGCACCGTATATCGGAGGCTTAGACGGATGCGGCCGATGTAAAAGACTTCGTCAGATTCCCCCTCGTGGAGGGGTTTTTTGATTGTGGGGACGCTCTTCCCTGCAGGCGCAAGCCCCTGCAGTTAATTACGCTACCGCATCGCAGTAACAACTTTCTCCTTCTCCAGCTGGTCACTTCGTGTCGTGGGTGTTTGTTTCGTATTTTATTGCCCGTGGATTGTTTACGGAGACTGAGTTATGTCGTCGCCCGTAGGGCGTGGACTAGTCTAAATCCGTGTTTATCTTAGATTTGGGTTTGGGGATTTGGTTTGAGGATACGTCAGCCATACTTGAGGCTAAGATCAACTCAAACGTTTGTTAAGGATACGTTAGTCTAACGTTGAGACTAAGATCAACTTAACGGGATCATTTAGATCCGACAAAAGAGCATTTGGGCTCTATTGTTCCATTTTAGGGACATAGTGGTCCATCGTATGTGTGGCCGTCGGGACCCGTCACCTCTCTGACGACGTTGAAGGATTACAACGACGGATGTCAGAGGAGTTCAGAGATGTACCCTCGAGCCAGAGTTAATTGGGGGGATTCATAGTCCTGTCTGTTTGAAGGTTTAAGGATACGTTAGCCATCTTTGAGGCTAAGATCAACTTAAACGGGACCGTTTAGATCCGACAAAAGAGCATACGGGGCTCTATTGTTCTAGTTTAAGGACATTGCGGTCCACGGGTAGTTTAAGGACATTGCGGTCCACGGGTAGTTTAAGGACATTGCGGTCCATGGGTAGTTTTAAGACATCTCGGTCAAGGTTAAGGACGTCATAGTCCATGGGTTTAAGGACTCCACAGTCCGGTATGTGCTCTGGATGCTTCACACGGGTTCACTGCCGTGCTAGGCGAGGACCAGGCTCCGCTCTGGACGTTTTCCACGGGGTCAAAGAGTGACATTATCCGTGTTCAACGTAACCAGGAATTTTGCATTAGACATGGGTTTAAGGACCCCACAGTCCATATCATGGGTGGTCGTCGGGACCCGTCACCTCTTTGAAGACATTGAGGGATTACAATGCCAAGTATCAAAGGAGTGAAGAGATGTACCCTAGAACCGGAATGGCTTAAGTAGTCCTTGGCCCAATTCGGGATCAAGACCGATTAATTATGTTATGAGCCCATTAGCCCAGTTAATTATGAATTGAAGACTCATGGCCTAGCTTGGGCTAAGTCCTATCATGTCTGGGATATTGGCTTCTTGTTGGTCCATTGAAGGAGAGGCTTTGCCTCTATCCATTTAGCCAATTGGGCCAAAGCCTAGTGTTAAACACTACAGAGCAATCAATGTTGAACACTGGGAATGAGGTTGACAAGTTAGTATTTAACACTAAAAGATAATTGGTGTTAAATACCAGCAACAAGGCTTTCAAATTATCATCAACACTAAAACAGATCAGTGTTGAACACTGGCAATAGAGATCTCAGATTAGTATAAAATACTAAGGTAATCAGTGTTGAACACTGCGAATAAGATTCTTTGATTAGTGTTGAATACTAAGGCTCAATAGTGTTTCAATATTGTATTCAAGAGTTCCAATTTAGTGTTAAACACTAAGGCAAGAGGGGTCGCGTGGCAACACGTGAGAGCGCCCCCCCTTCATTTATTCTGCTGAGATTATCGCATCACGTGCCCTCACGTAAAGGGCATTTAAATGCTTATATGTTAAAGCTTCCGCCGAGGGTCACGTGGGGTGCTTCCTCAAAGGGGTTTTCTGTAGATCTCTTGGGGGGTCACGTGGTGACACGTGGCCCTGCCTCTATGTATGTTGTTTAGAGAATCTGTTAATCTTTTTCCAGGAATTAAATTCCTCGTAGGGTTAAACCCTGACAATAATTTCAGAGGAATTAAATTACTACTTCCTTTTGAAGATTTATATTCTGAATAGAGTTAGACTCTGAATTTTCTGTAGGAATTAAATTCCTCATACATATGAAGAACTAAATAGGGTTAGACCCTAATAAAAGCTTTTAAGGAATTAAATTCCCATTCTCTGTTAAATTATGATCAAGGGAATTAAATCCTCGCTGTTCCAACAGAACTAGGTTCTTAATTAAGGTTAAACCCTGTTTCTTTTTGTTCTAAAGGAATTAAATTCCCATAACACAGGGTCAAGCCCTACTTTTATCTTAAAGGAATCGAATTCCTATAGTTCTATGAGAATTAAATTCTCATATCTCCATTCCCTCTCTATGTTTTGGATCTGCATGGCAGGATCTCAACCCATTGAGAATTAAATTCTCAACCTAAAGGGGAGATGTGCACTTTGCAGATCCTCTATCAAGGAGAGAAGAAATATGTTCTTCTGTTTTTATATATCAGAGTTAAACTCTGTTGAGAATTAAATTCTCCTTCTTTCAAAAAGCCTTCCCTTTCTTACCTAGGGTTTTTCTTTGCAGAAGCTCCAAATTCCTCAAAGTATCAAGGCCCTCTCTTTTTTCCTCCCTCTGCGTATATCCTCTTTTTTGTATCTCTTGGCTCCTATTTATGGGAGAAGCAGCCGAGTCAATTAGTTTTTGACGAATCTTCCTTGAGATATTTGATTTGCATCCATCATTCGTTTTTGACCTTTGGATTATTAGGTGAATTTTATTCACCATTGGATTTCAAATCCAGGGATTCTCCTTTGTTATTTCTGTTAGATTTAAAGGGGAAATCTTTCCAAACTCGAGATTTTCCCATAGATAGATGATATTTAATCACCTCTGAATCTTTAATTCGATCGGTTCCAGATAGTCACTTTCCTTTAGAAAGATTTGAATCAACTTTAGCATTTAATTCTGTTGACAAAATGGGCTTTGAAAGCCGGTCACGTGTGACCACGTGACCCATGGTCACGTGTGGGCACGTGACCCCCTTGGAACGAGCCTTCCTCTTTCTTTTTGTTCTCAGTCTTCTGGTTGCTGCTCAGTCATCACGTGTCAACATGTGACCATTGGTCACGTGCGAACACGTGATCCTTGTTTGGAGCCTCCTTCCTTGATTCAACTGGAGAACGAGTCTGCTGCTTTGAGCGTCACGTGCCAACACGTGATCCTGGTCATGTGAGAGCACGTGACCTCTTCTTAGGCTTTTTCCTTGACTTGATCAGGGAACCAATGTGCCTTTTCCGCTGCTTTTATATGTCACGTGTCAACACGTGACTGCTGGTCACGTGTAAGCACGTGGCCCCCTTCTGAAGCTTTTCCCATAAGCTTTTCTGATTTTAGATCAGGAAACTGTCAGCTAATAAAAAGATTATACGACCAAATATTCATCATTAACATAGTTTAAACATGAAAGCAAAATTTTCAATGAAATTAAAAATTGCAAACTGCTACTACAATAATTATTAAAGTTCAAGTCTATCGGTATCTATACCCTTAAAATATCTGATGAATTTTCGCTCTAATTTCTAAAGAAAGAACATAAATCTCATCTTTGCCATGAGATCGGATTTCAATCCAACAAGGATATTATGCAACGAATTCCTGCCACAAAATTTTTTTAACGCAAATTAAAATTTGAGACACTAATGATAAAAAATTTAGAAAGGAAAGGGCAAAAGAAAATACCTGAGATTTGATCAATCCAATAAATTCTCACATTTACTATGAGATCGAACTCTAATCGAACAAGGATAGTAATGGAGGCCTGGATTTCCTTCAGATGTTATCTTCCGTTGATCTCTTCGCGTAATGGCGGACGGCTGAGAATTGATTTGGGGGTTGATTTCTTTATCGTGTGGATCTTAATGGGCTTAGATTTGAGGTTGAGCCGAGCTACCTGCAAGGAAGTCCTGGGATGGTTGTACCACCGAGGACCCTCCGACGATCAAGTTAGTGGTGCAAATCGGGTAGAGTAGCGGCTTAGTGGAAAGAATTGCGTACCTAGATCGTCTGAGAGAGGGGTTTATATAGCGTCAGCAATGGGCAGGCAGACGCGAGAATCTCGCCGGCCGTTACGCCCCTGACGTCACGCCCGCGTGATAGGCGGGATCCCGCATTAATAGCGAGACAAGCTCGTTAATGGGGGATCGTGATGACGTGGAACGTGGGATTATGGGCGGAGGATATCTCGCACATGGCGAGATTCGCGAAGCCGTGGCTAAGGCGCCTGCGGGTCGGTCAGGGTGAGACCGAGGAAGATCACCTCGGCGGGAGGCTCGGGCACGAGCGGGAGGCCGAGGTGTCTTGGTTCTGTGATAGCTCGGAGGCGATCCGGGGGTGGTCTGGAAGGTCAAAAAAGGTCGGGAAACTCCTCGGCACAAGGGGCCGGAGGTGTGATCCCAACTGAAGTTCTTGATTCCTTCCTGTAGTTCTGGGGCACGTCATCTGCCACATGTCTGTATCTGGAGGGTCACGATACCGAGCCTCATCATTAGCCCCCCTACTCTCGTCTCGACCCTCTCCTGGGTCAGGTCGAGAGTGGTCTGACCGATCATCCGAGGTGAGTTATCGTTCGAAGATATCATCGGTTGTGCATTCCCGGGCAGAGAGTGGTATTTCGTTGATGGCGTCAGCGGATCACGGGAGAGATCTCGCATCAAAGGGGAAGCGCCGGATCGTGAGCACGCCTGTCGAAGTGACGGCCCACGTGTCTGGCGTTGGTTGGCTGGCGAGACACGTCGCAGGCGTCCTTGCGCTCGAAGGGACGCGTCCAATGCGAGTGCGACAGGTGGAACGTAGTCGGTCGTTGGTTGCGAAACGTTGTTTTGGCGGGAGTCAATCGGAGTCCTAGGATGCGTGCGCCGGCAGCTATAAATAGAGGTGGGATCCCCATCAGGGCCCATACCTCTTCATAATTTCCTCGTCCTTAGTCCTGTCAGCTCGACGCTCTTCTCCTCAGTTCGGATTCCGTGTTATCAATCTCCCGGGGATACCTTTCTTCGATCAGGTTAGATGTCTTCTTTAGAGGAGTCTGTAGATGTAGTGCGGGTAGATTCTAGGGGGTCTTCTGAAGCTTCCTCTTCTACTTCTTCCTCTTTCCCCCTCTGAGCTGGAGTTCACCCGAGAAGATGGGTGGTCCCCAGAGTTTAGGCCACGGGTGTTCTTAGCGTGCAATCCCCGCTGAGGCATGCGGAGGAGCTCGCTAACATCAAGACCCATTTCTTCATTCCTCCCGGCTATTCGCTTCGTCTGGCCAAGGAGGGGGAGAGGTCAAACCAGGTACGGGGCAAGGAGATTGCCTTATACCTGGAGGTCTTTTGGGTCGGGGTGCGTCTGCCCCTCTCCCCTGAGGTGAGTAAGACGTTGAGTTGTTTTGGGTTAGCTTCGGACCAGCTAGTGCCGAAATCTTGGAGGATCCTCCTCGGGTTCCTGGTCCGGTTGAAATTGTATCAGATCCCTTTCAGCCTGAACCTTCTTTTCTCTTCTCTTTACTACAAAAGCCACCCAAGCGCTCGTAGGGGCGAGCCGAGCTGGGTACACCTCTCCTTTAAAAGGAAATGGGGGGACGCCCCCGGGTTGTGGGTCGTCGTAGTACCTTCTTCAATTCACGAATGGAAGAAGATGTTTTTCTTTATCGCCCCGCCCGAGGGAGAGGATTGGCCACCCAGTGGAAAAGGGCCAGCTGTCCGCGGGTGAGTTGGTCGAAAGATCCCGATGCAGTGGCAGTTTCAGAATGGGAGCCCCTTCCTCGGGCTGATGTGCTGCTGTCTGAGCGGGCCGTCAGTTGGGCCGGGCTCAGCCCCGCCCAGTACGTGGATAAGTTAGGAATTTTCGGTCGGCTTGTTTTAGACTTGAGCACTCTTTTACTTTCCCGACGTCGCTGACTCCCCTGTATTTTGTCTTTCGCAGCACCCATCGACCTAAACAAGTTCCGTGTGGCAGTGGTTGATGTGAAGAAGGTGAAGAAGGCCAGAGGCGCCGGCTCTTCTCGCCCGACGTCGGCTCTGGCCCCGCCGGTATCATCCCCGCCGGCGGCAGCTCCATCCAGGAACCCAAGCACTCCATGGGCCCCCGAGTCCAGCCGAGCGCCGGTCCGTAAGCGTGCTCGGGAGCAGGAGACCCGGGTTCCTGAGGTGGGAGCCGAGACTAGTTCCATCACGTCGCTTCTCAAGAGGTTTAACAGGACGGAGCCTCGCTCCCCGGCTTCCCCCATCCCCGTGGACGATGGGGAGCTTCGCTTCGAGGTGCCCTCGAGGCTTTCCGTCGCTGACAGCCTGCTCTCTGAGATGAAGAGAACGGCCGGAGGTAGAATCCCTCGATGGACCCTCTGGGCCCAAATGGCGGCCATAGCTCAAGAGGCCGTTCAGGTTAGTGTTTGCACTCCACCTGGTTCTTTATTCAGCATTTTCGTTCACGTGATCGGGTGTTTCCCTTTCCTCTTTAACCCTTTTCCTACAATAAAGTTCATACTTTTTTTAAAAGCAAAACTAAAATAAGGATATTATGCAACAAATTACTACCATAAAGTTTGAAAATTTTTAAAGCAAAATTAAAATTCAAGAAGCTAAAAATAAAAAATTTAGAGAATAAAGGGTAAAAGAAAGTACCTCAGGAAACAATCCGGGTTTGATCAATCCAATATATTCTCACCATTGCCATGAGATCAAACTTCGATCGAACAAGGATATTATGCAAAAAAAAAATTCCACTAAGTTCAAACTTTTTTTAAAAGAAAAATTAAAACAAGAATAAGGTGCAACAAATTCCTGCAATAAAGTTCAATTATTTTTTAAAGCAAAATTTAAATTCGAGAACTTAAAAATAAAAAATTTAGAGAGTTAAAGGATAAAAAAAAAGTACCATCGGAGATAGTCAGATTGGGATTTGATCAATCCAATAAAATATAATCTTTTCCATGATATTGGACTCCGATTGAACAAGGATACTATGCAACAAATTCCTGCCAGTTCGAAATTTTTTTGACGCAAAATTAAAATTCGAGAACCCTAGGATAAGAAATTTAGAGAATAAAGGGAAAAGAAAATACTTTCGGAGACAATATAGGGTATTGATGGACAGTTCATTTCTAAATTAAATCAATAGAACAAATGACAATTTCAGATTCTTTCAAACCTAGATAAAAATCGCACCTTTAAAGACAAACACACACTAAAAATTAAAAAATTAGAAAGGAAAGGATAGACGATAGTACCTTCGGAGACAATTTACGGTTTTGACGGAATTATGATTTAATTCGTAACCAAATTAGATCAACAAAACAAATGACAAGTTTAGATTCCTTCAAACCAAGATAAAATTTACACTTTTAAAGACAAATAAAAACTAAAGATCAGAAATTTAGAAAATAAAGAGTAAAAGAAAGTAACTCAATAAACAGCGAGATATTACGAATTCTATGCCAAATAAAAACCGAATCATACTGAATCACCAAAAAGTTAAAAAGGTATCATCTTAGACAATTGCTGCTTCCGTCTTCAAATCAGTGATCGCTTGGTCTAAAACCTCTTAAGGTTTGATCGCTCAGCGTGAGAAAGTAAAGGGAGGATCACTGCATGCATCTCCTTCTTTCATTGGGGATTGTCGAAACGTGAGAAAGCAAAAGGGAGATTTGGGAGAAAGAAGAAGAATTTTATATTAAAATAATAGTGGATGAGTTAAAAAAAAGATAAATACATCATGTATAATGATTTTCTATATTATGTTTATTATTTTAAATTTTATATTTGAATTTGTTATGATAGTGATATTTGTAGTTTATACCAAATTTTAACTTAATATACGGACCAAAAATAGTGTCAATTTGTTTATAGGAGTACCCTCTCTCTCTCTCACACACACATATTACTCCTTAAAGAAAATTGCACTTTTGTTGTTTTTCGTCGTACAAAATCTAGCTCCTCCCATACAATCAATCAAATATCAGATTAAAATATGCATATACCATATAATATCTAATCGGTTAAATCAAATCAAATATTTCAAAAGAATAAAGTAATAACAAATTAAAATAATAAAGCATATGATTTGGTTCACAAAATTAAATTAACATCTAAATTTATTCCATAAATCATAAATTGTAAATAATTTAGAAAATTACCAATAAATTTATTCTATAAATCTTATATTGTAATTAATTTAGATTATATATAGAGAAAACACAATAGAAAATTATATTACCCACTAAAGCTCCCCATCATACAATCAAATCATGATCACAAAATTAAATTAACGATTAAATTTTTTCTATAAATTCTAAATTGTAATTAATTTAAAAAATATCTACAAAAAAGCATAATAGATATTAAATTACTGACTAAATTTATTCTAGTCTTAAAAACTATGCGATTTTTTTCATCTATTCTCTGTCAATTTTGTTACGATCTCAACAAAATCAAAACAACCTTAAAAAAATAAAAATCAATATCTTACTTTTATAAATAGGAGATGGGAAGGAGATAAATCTCAAAGGTTGCGTTGTGAAGGGGTGCATCTACAAGATTGATAGTGACTTTAGCCCTTCAATCCATCGTGTGAGTATATTTATTTTGATCGTATTATTTATTTAATTTTTGTTCAATTTTTATTTGTTATTGAGGCAAACGTTGGAATCTTGGGGGTTCAGGTTGAGCAAGTCCAAAACAATATATATGCATTGCAAATTTAGAAAACAGAGAAGTCGAGACCATATTGGTATAACACTGGAAGGACAAGAGATAACACTGAGCGATCAGTTTAGATATCTAGGTTCCATCATCCAAAAGAATGGGGTGATCGATAGCGATATCAATCAAAAGATCCAAGCTGGTTGGTTGAAACGGAGGAGTGCAATAAGGATTTTGTGCGATCGTAACTTTCTGTTAAAGCTGAATGAGAAGTTTTATCGGAGCGCTATTCGGCCCGCCTTATTATATGGTACAGAATGCTGAGCTCTTAAGAAGCATCATACACGGAAGATGCACATAGCGGAGATGCGCATGCTTCGTTGGATGTGTGGTAATATTAGAAAAGATAAAGTGCGAAATGAGGATATTCATGAAAAAGTTGGTGTAGCACCTGTGAAGGAGAAGATGCGGGAAAACCGGCTAAGATGGTTTGGTCATGTGCGACGCAAACCCATGGAAGCACCGGTTCGACGAATGGATACTCTTAATATAGGCAATGTCAAAAAGACGAAAGGGAGACCGAAGAAAACATGGATGGAGCTGATACGAAAAGATATGATTGCCAAAGGCCTCAATGAAAGTATATTGTTCGATAGGAGTGAGTGGAGGCGGAGGATTCATGTGCTGGACCCGGCGTGATTCTCATGTTGGTTCATGTAGCCTACCCCATATGCTTGGGAGAAAAAGGCTCAGTTGTTGTTGTTGTTCTATTTGTTGTTGAGACGTTTGTTTAATTTTGATTGAATAAGAGTTTTGGTTTTCAGGATCTCCTCAATTATATCAAGAATCAAAGTTGAAGTTTCTTTAATTGTCATTGTTATTTTTTGTTCGATGTTGAGAAGTAGGGTTGGGTTTTTGATTAAATGAAAATTTTTGTTCGCAGGAATCTCTGTTCATCGAATTTGAATTTTTTCCAGTTTGGAATCGATGGTACTTTGATATTATTATTTTTTGTTAAATTTATATGGTTTGTTGAGGGGTAGGTTTGGGTTTTTGATCGAATTTAAAGTTTCTTCTCCATGCTCAACTGTATCCAGGAATAATTTAAATAACTAATTTCGATTTAAAAATTATTACATATCTAAATCCTTAATTTAAGTCACTAATTTCTCTTTACCCGTTAATAATCTTCAAAATCCTTAAATTAATACAACTTTGCTCTTTAGTCTTCCCTATTTTCCTGCCCATTCGCACCCATCCTTCTTTCATGGAGAGAACAAAATAACTCATAAGATCAATCTAGAGATGAATAATAAAGGAAGAAAACAAATAAACATAACTTTATTAAAATTTTAAAATTCTTGTTCCACATTTCTTTAACATTTTAAAATAAGTTTTGAGTTTTTTTAAAATTTTAAACTCCTAAATCTTATTATTCTATTCTGTTAGATTTGTTATGAATAAGTCAAAAAGAAGAAAGAAAACTGAAAAGATTTACAAATATATAAAGAATAATGCATTCTAAAGAGATCAACAAGATATGGAATTATATATTTATTATTTTTCTTATAAAATACACATAACAAGTTCTTTTTAAAGACTGATTAGGAGACTAGACCTCCCTAAAAAAAATTGTGAAAAATTATATGCCCTTTCTGCATAAGCGACAATTCAGTGTGTATGGCTACGCTAGAAAATAAAAAATAATAAAAATATTTTTAAATATTTAGTAGATTCAACAATAATAACCAAAAAAGATTTATAAACATCTGAAACTATCTAAAAATATTTTCAAAAAATATATAACCCATAAATAGAAACTGAAAACAGATAGATTTAAAAAAAATAATAAATAACAACTAATATGATTTGAAGCCAATTTGTACAAATGTACCAGAACTTGTAGAGATTGTTAAGTTCAAAAATAAAGAAAAAATGCAATATTTTTAAAGATATAAAAATCCAAAAATAAACCTAAAAAGGCGAAATGCGAATAAATAAATAAAAGCTTAAAATAATTGAAAAGAATATACTTTTTATTTCTAATACATCTAAAACTAAAAATATAAAAATGGTTACAAATACTTGAAATAGATTTTTACTGAAAATAAAAAAAATTCAAGATTTTCAAAGATTTAAAAATAAAAAAACCAAACACTAAAAAGATTTACAAAGATTTTTGAAAAAATATAAAAATCTAGACGATATGAAAGATATGATTTTTTATTTATTAACTTTCTTATAAAACATATTTAAAAAGTAAGCAAAAATTTAAGGATACTTCAAATTTCTTTTTAACAGCTGAATAAAACTCTCTAACATTTATTTTGACAAGAATTATGTGTATAGAAAAGTCCGAAATAATAGAAAAAAGTTAAATTATTTTAAAATTTTAACAAAAATATATTAAATAAAGATTTGAAAATTTTAAAAGTCTAGAAATATTTGCAAGATTTAAAAATCCAAACACATAAAAAGATTTGCAAGATTTACAAATGTCAGAATAGAAAAATATAAGGAGACAGATTTGAGAAAAAATATTAAATAAAAGTTAAAATGATTTGAAAATGATTTTTTTTATTTCCAGCATCTAAAAATAGATTATAGAATGATTTAGAAACATATGAAAAGACCATTAAGCCCAAAAAATAAAAAGGCAAAAGATTTTTAAATTCTAAATTTAGAACTAAAAACCAACGGATTTTAATAATAACATTAAGCTGCTTCTTCTAGAAATATAGCCATCTTAATTTTTTTTAATTGTATCACATTTAAAATTATCAAATAATAAAGAATTTATCAAATTTTCATGTGTGTAGCATGTGCAAAAAACTAGTATATAGATAGATAGATAGATTATTATATATAGCAAAAATCATATATATATATAGAGAGAGAGGGGGGGAGGGGGAGAGAGAGATCATATAGGGTGGGTTCGCGTTTTTAAAAACGCGATCTTGAATGAAAGCCGTTGGATTGTATTTTTAATCAACGGTTAAAATTAATGCAGCTTAATAAATTGTCAATAAATGGAAGTTAAATATGTTAGGAAGTTTGTGCTCTCTAGTATGCAAGGAGGAAGACAAACAATGGTAAACAAAAATTTCTAGCAAGCACAAACTATCCAAAACTCATAAAACACCCAAAAGACTACAACTTGCAAACATACAAAGCTAGACTAGGAGTTCAGAGCGGCTAGCTACCTTCGTAGCGTGTCCGCCTACTTATGAAAGACCCCTACTTGACTCCATGAACTCTAGTTAGGCTCCTTAGATTCGGAAACACGCTTGCTCTCCGATTGCACTTGCCGAAGATGATCCACACGAAGAAACCCTAACTAAGGCGACAGCTTCACTAAGTGAAGCGACTTTCTCTCACACTTGCTAGGAATTAGAAGTAAGATGAAGTAGTGGAGCTCTCCTGCTATCTCTCCCTCTCCCGCTCCCTCTCCCTCTCCCTCTCCCTTCTCTTTTCTTTTCTCTTTAAAGGATCAAGGGAAAAACTCAAGAAAGAAATGAGAAGAGAATGGAGATATACTCTCTCAATTTCTTTCTAGCTTCTTCCAAATTCATGAGGTGGAATTGCAATCACACGAGAATACAAACACAACCCACACCCTCATCACACGGCTTTTAAAGATAGGTAAAGAGATAAGTATATGTGTGTGTATCAAATACACATACCCATATTCATAGCGAAATACAAATACCAAAAGAGATAAAATGAGAGATATAATACCAGAGATATTAAATCAACACTTGATTTAATAATTTGACTATCTTTCAAACCGGCTAGTATTATCAAAACGCCCGATTAAAGTACGTGTATCAAATACACGTGTTTAATCAAACTCCTGCATGTATCACCATACGGCCACTACATCGTTTCGCCTGAGCCGGAAAACCCTCTGTGTGGGACTCTAAAGACTCAAAAATACGCTGGAAGTAGCTTAGGATCATATCCAATTGATCTGAAACACTTTCAGATCAATTCCCCTATGGGTTAACCTATAAGCACGTCAGCGGTACTAGCTATACGTAACGGCTACCCAAATATTGAACGAAAGGACGGTCGACAAAGAAGCTCATCCATATCCTGCAGAGCCTATCAGCGAATCACCTTACAGTCCGATCTCTTCATCTGAGCGTGTCGCATACCGGGTCTGGATGATGGAAGCCGTCAGACTTCCAATAACCCGATAAGTCATACTGATGTCTGACTCATAACCATCTGAGATACAACGGATAACACTTATCAGTTTATCTCAACCGCCCTGACCAGGGACTTATGGCTATCGCCAATCTAGCACTGCGCAACATCAACTCCCTATATCGGGAGAGACGAATCCCTTCGATTGCTCACTGCCACCATGTGCTTCGGGACTGTACCCAACTAAAATCTATTTGCACGGTTCTTTAAAACTGTGGTAAGGTAGTAATCAAAGTATAGTGGGAACACACATAAGAAACTGTGGCGATCTTAAGTCTATAGACTACCTTATACTCATGTCACCAGAGAACTGCTATCTGACGATACGTATACAACCATCCAGGAGTTCTCGGTGAGTCCGTTCGGTGAAACTCATTCTCCAATGAGTACATGTATACAATCTTTGGTATCAAACACCAACGTCTGTGGAAACAACCACCGCCCCGGTCGGGATCAAGAAACGTATACACTAGTCTACTTTAAGTATCGATGCCTAGTCTCAATACTCCTATGACTAGGAACATTTAAGGATGTGCTTATAGATTATACAAGCCCCACTTGTATGATCCTTATCATAATCCTGGTAGTCAAGAAAAGATCCTACGTGCTTTATTAACATATATTAGCGACAGTAATAACAAGTAAAACTATACACATGAATGGTAAAGACAAACTAAATAGCATACTATTATATCAAGCAAGATGTCATGTACATACATATGTCCAAGCATCCACTATAATATATAATAATGGCCACTAAGACGTACATATCCAACAATCTCCTACTTGCACTAAGGCCAGTTATTGGCGTATCTCATATCCAACATCTCAAATAGCCGCTCGAACTGCGCTTGAGAGATACCCTTGGTGAATGGATCTGTTGTGTTGTCTTTTGTGTCTACTCTCTGAACCTCGATCTTCCAGTGATCAATTATCTCCCGGATCAGGTGATACCGCCTAAGAATATACCTGGATCGCTGATAGGATTGGGGTTCCTTGGCTAGCATTATAGCCCTATTGTTATCGCAATACAAGGGCATTGGATTAACAATGGTTGGAACCACTCCAAGCTCAGTGATGAACTTCCTCATCCAGACAGCCTCTTTGGCAGTATCGTTAGCAGCAATGTATTCAGTCTCCATCATCGAGTCTGTTATGGTATCCTGTTTGGAACTCTTCTAACAGACCGCCCCTCCGTGGAGGGTAAAAACATAACGCGAGACAGACTTGCTGTCATCTATGTAAATTTGGAAGCTCGAATTGGTAAATGCCTTCATTTGAAGATCGCCATTAACATACACCAAGAACATTTCTTTAGTCCTCCGCAGGTTCTTAAGAATGTTCTTCACAACTGTCCAATACTTCTCCCCTGGATTCAATTGATACATACTTACCACATTAAGTGCGTAAGTTATATTTGGTTTGGTACATAACATCACATACATACTTACCACACTAAGCGCGTAAGCTATATTTGGTCTGGTACATAACATCACATACATGATGGATCCCACAGCCGAAGCGTAGGGAATATCATTCATGCGAGCCCTCTCCTCATCAGTCTTGGAAGACATCTTTTTAGAGAGGGTGATTCCGTGACAAGCAGGTAAATTATCTCATTTGGAATCTTCCATACTAAATCTCTTTAGTATGGTGTCTATGTACCTGGACTATGACAATCCCAACATCCTTTTATATTTATCCCTATAGATCTTAATCCCTAGAATGTAAGAAGAATCGCCCAGGTCTTTCATAGAGAATTTCTGTGATAAGAAGAGTTCAACCGATTGTAGCATAGAAATATCATTTCCTATCAAGAGTATGTCATTCATGTACAATACGAGAAATACGAAAACACTCTCTACAACTTTCTTATATATACACGGTTCATCTATATTTTTGATGAAGTCAAACTCTTTGACTGCTACATCAAAAAAGATGTTCTAATTCCGCGATGCCTGCTTCAATCTATAAATTGATTTAAGCATCTTGCACACTTTTCCGCTGCTCCCATTGTCTACGAAGCTCTCTGGCTGTGTCATATATACGCTCTTTTCTAAATCACCATTTAAAAAGACGGTTTTGACATTCATCTGCCAAATTTCATAGTCATGGAAGGCAGCAATGACAAGTTGGATCCGAATGGACTTAAGCATAACTACTGGAGAAAAATTTCGTCATAGTCCACACCTGGTTTTTGACGAAAAACTTTTGCTACAAGTCTAGTTTTGAAGTTCTCAACCTTCCCATCTACACCGATCTTCTTTTTGATGATTCATTTGCTCTCGATAGGTTTTACCCCTTCAGGAGCAGCATCCAAAGTCCATACTTTGTAGGTGTATATGGATTCCATTTCAGATCGCATAGTAACCAACCATTTTACAGAATCACTACTTGTGATGGCCTACTCAAAACTAGTAGGGTCATCATCTTCCATGATGCAATCCTCACTTCTGTCGTCTATAAGAAAACTGTAATATCTCTCGGGTGAATGAGAAACTCTATTAGATCTGCGGAGTGGCTGAGCTTCGTCCGGGATTATCGAATCTTGTTGTTCTACCAAATCTTCAGTTTCAGTTTGTGTTTCAAGAATTTTGTCCAGTTCTACCGTGCTCCCAATATTTTCTTTTTCAAGAAATAGCCTTTCAATAATGGTGGCGTGTCGAGAAACAAATATCTTGTGTTCTTCAACGTGGTAGAAAAGATATACATTCGAATGCTTAGGATATCCCACAAACTTACATAAAACTGATCGTGCCTGAAGTTTGTTCGGATTCTGGTTTTTAACATAGGTTGGACAGCTCCATATCTTAACTTGTTTAAGACATGGTCTCTTACTACCCCATATTTCATATGGAGTTTTAGGCACGGATTTGGATGGGACATTATTCAATAGGTATGCAATTGTTTCAAGTGCATAACCCCAAAAAGATAGAAGCGACTCAACACTACTCATCATAGAGCGCACCATATCTAATAGGGTGCGATTTTTCCGCTCTGATACACCGTTGTGCTGTGGTGTATACGGAAGAGTAAGCTGAGAGAGAATCCCATTCTCTTTTAGATAGACTTAGAATTTCGTGCTTAAGTATTCCCTTCCTCGATCAAATCGTAGGATTTTAATACTTTTGCATGTTTGGTTCTCTACTTCGCTCTTATATTCTTTGAATTTCTCCAAATCTTCAGATTTGTGTTTTAACAGGAACATATATCCGAATCTAGAGAGATCATCAATGAATGTAATGAAGTAGGAGTACCCATCCCTCGCATGTATAGACATTGGACCACATACATCACTATGTATGAGTCCCAAGAGCTCTTTGGCTCTTTCTCCGTGTCCCTTAAACGAAGTTTTAGTCATCTTTCATTTGAGACAAGACTGACAAGTTTCATAAGATATAAATTCGAACGGATCCAAATATCCATCCTTATGTAACTTAATTAGTTTGGTCTCACTGTTATGACCAAATCTACAATGCCATAAGAAAGCTTTGTTTATTCCTGAACTCTTCTTCTTGCGTATGTTAAACTGCATTTTGATTTAGAACATATAAACCTTTACTGAATGTACCAAACCCAATCAACACTTGATTTAGGAAAATGTTCATAACATTTTTCTCTAAGTCAAAGTTATATCCATCTTTATCTAATAAAGAAATGTATATGATATTCCAAAGCATAGACGGTACATAGTAATAGTTGTTCAAAATTAATGTATTGCCATTCGGCAACACAAGGTGATATTTACCGACGACATCAGCAGCAACAATTGCTCTGTTCCTTACTCTGAGAGACATATCACCATTTCCAAGTTCTCTACTTCTTCTTAACCCTTGTAACATATTACAGATATAAGATCCTGATCTGGTATCCAATACCCAGGATGTAGAGCAAATTGAGAAACAGTTCTTAATAACCAACACACCCGAAGAAGATACATCAGAATACTTCTTCTTCATCAGGGTTTCGTGGAAATCCTTGCATTCCTCTAAATCATGCCTATACTCATGACTGTTGCCACAAGTTAGAGCGGAACCAACGTTCCCCAATCCAGTGTTATAAGCGGGTTCGGTCAAGTTATACATATTAATATCTTGATTTAGGCGTGAAATAGCCGCTACCTGGAAAGAAAAAAAAAGAAACACTTAGCGTGCGCTCTTGTAAGATTAGATTGGTTTATTAATTTATCTAATCAGGATGGCTCCCACTGCTTCGTCGAAATCTCTTTCAAACCTTAAAAGGAGAACTAGCAGGGATTATGTACACCCCACAAGTTCACTAACCGTTCAGCCAGGCCAGTGTTGGTACTCCAACGGAGGCTTCCCGTGCTTTCGCATGTACCTAATTAAATAACCCCGTTTCCGCATAGGCATAAATCCATGAACACATTTCTATAGACCTAATGGATTAGCTAGTTGTGAAGCGAAAAATCTCCCGTGGGTAACTCTTGCTCACGGTGGGAATCAAGATTCAACTATCACATAGAAGGTATGCAATCTCATTACAAATTTCAACACTTGAAACTCCCGATATGGTTTTTTTCCCAAGTGGCTTATGGCCTTGACAGAGGCCAACGTGCCATAAGTCGTTCTCAAGTTCAACCCTTCATTTCGTGATTAATTTAGATCTACCCGCACAAGTTCTTGATAAAGACCAATGTGACTATACGACCGTCCGAGATAATCACATCACTATACTGCAGATAAGCAACAATCGGCTACCACACACTATGCCTTGATAGAAACCAACGTACATAGCTTGAATACTAAGTGCCACTCATCTAAAATGACAGAGGGCTACAGCTGATTTTGATGAAAATCATTAACGTAATGAACTTGATATCGTTGTAGAAACCCAGTGATTTAAAACGGAGTGGTTTAAGCTCCATTTTTAAACGAGTGGTTTTGAAGAAAACAAAGCGGTTTTAAAGTTTGTATCTACAACATCATTTTAGGTTTATTTCTTTGCATTAATACAAATTAATGCAGTCCCATCATTAAGTTCCTAGTCACACAAAAAACAACGAAAATACAATGTAAATATATGCCATCCGTATTCGCCACAGGGTCTCGGGTCTTCACCGTAAGGTTACTTAACTTACGGCAGGACGGAGGCAGGGCTAACGTGGATGCAAAACATATTAAAGCATTTATTTATATATATCATCATTACAAGAATGTAATAGCATCACAAGCATGCGGTAAACATCAAGCAACATAGAATAGCAGATAAAGTAGGAGCGTCGCGTTTCGTTTGAGTTACAAACGAAATGCGACGTTCCCTGGTCGTGTGAATAGCTTGTACATCATCGATTCAAAACCCCTATAAGTGCGGCAAGCCACCTGCCAATTCAAGAAGCGAGGCAACCCAAACTCAATGGCGTGAGTGGGCCACCCAATGCATTCAAGAATCCGGTAACCTGAGTACCCCTCCGTGGATCGAACCTAACCCCTACAAGTGCGACGAGCAACCCTACCAATTCTAAAATGAGATGACCTGGTCTCAACATCTTGAGATGGCCACCCGTTGCATTCTAGAACCCGGTTACTCGTGCACTTCTCCATGGGTTATCCTAGTTACATGTAATGAAACACACACACAAAGGCGACCACGATCACAACCTAACCGCGTCCCAAAAATAATAAACATGCACATGGCAATGACGGCCACAATTCGGCTGTTCTTCCTGAATAAATGAATACACACACACACATATTGAATGTACAAACATATCACACACTTGGGGCTATCCATCACGAAAATCCCGCTATACCATCACAATATATAACTACCAAACACAATAACATCGCAAATAACTAATATGCAATGCTGTCGAATTGATCACACATCAATTCGGTGACGTTTACCAACATATATCTTTAAATGTGGAAATCAAACGAAGTGATAATCTAAACCAAAAGTTTCTTGATCTTCCCAACATTCCAGGGAGTATAAACAAATTTCTGGAAACTTTTAGGGTATTCTAAAAATCATGATTCTATACATTTAAGCCCCAATCAAAACATGGGGGGAAATGTTGTGTTTGGGCTGACCCAAGCGGCCAGGAGGCTGGCCTGGTTGGCCTGAACACAATATTTTTATCTCATGTTTTAGTTTTAGCACTCTGTTAAAAATTCATGTCCGAAAATACATGCCAAAAAATTTTCAGGTCGCCTTTTCAGAAATGGACAGTGGCTTAATATATAGAAACAATCCCGGTTAAAGTTTCGATTTGTAATTACCGTATCATCTAAAGCAAGTTTTAGTCTATGGGCCGGCTCTAATACTATGATAGGAAGTTTGTGCTCTCTAGTATGCAAGGCGGAAGATAGAACAATGGCAAACAAAAATTTCTAGCAAGCACAAACTATCCAAAACCCATAAAACACCCAAAAGACTATAACTTGCAAACATACAAAGCTAGACTAGGAATTAGAGAGGCTAGCTACCTTCGTAGCGTGTCCTGTTACTTGCAAAAGACCCACACTTGACTCCATAAAATCTAGCTAGGCTCCTTGACTTCGGGAACATGCTTGTTCGCCGATTGACCTTGCCAAAGATGATCTACGCGAAGGAAACCAAACTAAGGCTATAGCTTCACCAAGTGAAGCAACTTGCTCTCACACTTATGAGGAATGAGAAGTAAGATGAAGTAGTGGAACTCTCTCGCTCTCTCTCTTTACTCTTTCATTTCTTTTCCATTTAAAAGCTCAAAGGAAAAGATTAAGAAAGAAAATGAGAAGAGAATGAAAATATACTCTCTCAATTTCTTTCTAGCTTCTTCTAAATTCATGAGGTGGAATTGCACTCACACAAGAATACAAACACAACCCACAGCCTCATCACATGGATTTTAAAGATAAGTAAAGAGATAAGCGCGCGCGTGCACACACGTATATGTATCAAATACACATACTGGTATTCGTATCGAAATATAAATACCAAAAGAGATAAAATGAAAGATATAATACCAGAGATATTAAATCAACACTTGATTTAATAATCCGGCTATCTTTCAAACCGGCTAGTATTATCAAAATGTACGATTAAAATACGTGTATCAAATACACACGTTTAATCAAACTCCTGCATGTATCACCATATGGCCACTACATCATTTCTCCTGAGCCGGAAACCCTCTATATGAGACTCTAAAGATTTGAGAATACGCTGGCAGTAGGTTAGGATAAAATCCAATTGATTTGAATACTATTAGATCAATTCCTTCACGGGTTAACCCACAAGCATGTCAGCGGTACTAGCTGCACGTAACGGCTACCCAGGTATTGAACGAAAGGCTGGTCGACAAGAAAGCTCATCCGTATCCTGCAGAGCTTATCAGTGAAAGTCATCGTACAGTCAGGTATCTTCGTCTAAGAGTGTCACATACCAGATCTGGGGGGTGGAAATAGTCAGACTCCCAATAACCCGATAAGTTATGCTGATGTCTGGCTCATAACCATCTGAGATACAACTTATAACACTTATCAGTTTATCTCAACCTTCCTGACCAGGGACTTATGGTTATAGCCAATCTAGCATTGTGCAACATTAACTCTGTTCCCTCATAAAAAAATAAGGCAGTGTCTCACATTCTGGTCACGTGAGCGTCAGCGTGCAAAGCACACGGACACCTGTCTTTGTTAGGATTAAATCCTAAGGCAGCGCCTTACGTGCCATATACCTGAGCACCGGTGTGCAAAGCATGTGGACGCCTGCCTGTGCTAGGATTAAATCGTAAGGCAGCGCCTTACGTGTTAGGCATGTGAGTGCCGGCATGAAAAGCACGTGGATACCTATTTCTATAAGAATTAAATTCTTGGGCTACTCCCACGTGCTTAGCACGTGAGCGCCAGCATCTAAGTTGAAGCAGATTTGCTTCGGGTAGAATTAAATTCTACATGAGAAAATATTTCCCTAAAATAAGAACAATATTCTCTGTTAAATAGAGAGCCATTGGATCAAAGATCTAATGATAGAATAAAATTCTATTAGGAAAAAATATCTCCTTGATCAAATAAAATAAGAACAATATTCTCTGTTAAATAGAGAGCCGTTGGATCAAAGATCCAATGGTGATTTTAAAATATCATCTCTAATCTTTCTAAACTAGAAAGATATACTCTGTTAAACAGAGAACCCTCGGATTAAAAAATCCAATGGTGATTAAAAATCACCGTTTGGATTAAAAGATAGAATTAAATTCTCCGCATGGGAAAATATTTCTCTGATCTTGTTAAAAATAAGAAAAATATATTCTGTTAAATAGAAAACCTTAGATCTAAGATCCAACGGTGATTAGAAATCACCATCTGATTATGAAATCAGATTGAGATCTCTCAAACAAGGGATTTTTTAAACTAACCAACAAATTTTCCTCATATATATAAAGGACCCGAGACTTCAAGTCTCAGGAGGGGAATCAATCCCATAAGGTGATAAAAAATCTACAATCGAGAATTTAATTCTCTTGCTGAAGGAAATCTTCCTGCTCCTCTCAAACCCTAGGTTGAAAAAAGCAGAGATTAAATCATCTCCTTTACCTATCGTAAAAAAATATAAGGGTTTAACCTTTTATAAAGAACTTAGTTCTTTCTCTGGATCTGAGATCCATAAGACAAATCTCTCATAAGTTGAGAATTTAATTCTCATCGGGAAGATTTTGTTCTTCAGACCCAAGATCTAGGGTAAAAACTAGATATGAGAAAAGAAATACGAAGAAAAGAAGTGAAAATTATATCCCAGGAATTTAATTCCTCTAAAAAAATAGGGGTTAACCCTTCAAAGATCTTAGTTCTCACAAAAAAAGGAACAGAAGAACTTAGTTTTCAAAAATCCGATCCTAGATCTTCAAAACAGAGATCTTGGTGATCATGAATGGCCAAAACACCATTAACAGAATTTTAATTTCTTTCAAAAATTAAACAGGGATTAAATCTCTAAAAACCCAGCGCCTCACATGATATCCACGTGAGCGCTTGAATGATTCTATAAAGTTAGCGCATCACGTGCCTTACGCGTGAGCATTTAAAGGAGCCCTTAAAGACGCAGCGTCTCACGTGACTCACACGTGAGCGCCCATAAACTCAGTGCCGCATGTGACTCATGCGTGAGAACCATCGGTAAGGATCTGGCGCCTCACATGAAACCTATGTGAGCGTTTAAAAATTGACAAGCTGGAGCGCCTCATGTGATACCCACGTGAGCGCTAAATAAAAGTGCTTAGCACTATATATTCCAAGTGTTTAAGTGTTTAGCACTGATTGGGAAACAACCAAATCTGAGCGCCTCATGTGATACTCACATGAGCGCTAGAGCAGAATTTGGACATCATATCCGTAGTCAAAAGGCTAAGTGCTTAGCACTGCTGAATGATGGAAAAAGCTCAAGACTGAGCCTAAAATTGGCTAAGTCTCTGAAATTTTCTTGAACCTGTATTGTTCATTGCAGCCGAGCCCATATGCTCTGTTGGTGGATCTTAACAAATTTTAACGATCCTCAACCATATTTCTAAGTTGATCATAATCTTATATGAGACTAACGTATCCTTAGTTAAAATAAATTGAGCTCATATGCTAACATATATTTAAGTTGATCTTAATCTAAAATCAGATTAACGGTCCTTGAATAAAACAAAATATCCCTTGAACTGATGGAACATACAACCTAGGTTCAAACCCAAATTTAATATATGGATTTAGACTAATCCGCACCCGACGGGCGACGACATAAACTAGTCTCCGTATACATCCACGGGCAACCCCAAAATAAACCAAATATAACATGACACGAAGTGATCTGCCTGGAGCAGGAGAAAGTTATTATTGTAACGCGATAACGAAATTAACTGCAGGGGCTTGCACCTGCAGGGAAGAGCCACAATAAAAAAAACCCTCACAAATGAGGGGGAATCTAATAAGTCTGCTATATCGGTCACATCTATCTAAACCTCCGATATACGGTACCATAAATCAACTTAGTATTTTCGGAGAGGTGGATGGATATGTTTCATATAGCATCTTTCCCCAAATTCAGGCTAGACGTCTCCGCGTCTTAGTCCTGCCTTCGGCGGTAAACAGATTCTGGCACGTCCGGTAGGACCTCTTTCTCTTTCCACTCCATACTTTGTGTCGTTTTTCGAGAACAAAATCGTGGTTCCCTATATTCATGGTTGCCCTTGGGTGCGAGATACTAAAACTTGGTGCTTCGCTTCTGTGCAGAATCAAAGGCCTCTCATTGCACTTCCTGTAAAAGTAACTCCCATTCCATCCCAGCCAGAGGAGTGACGTACGGGCCCAACGCGGCTTCCATCTTCTCAATGCTAGTAGGGCATGTCACTCAAACCATTACTGGGCTATTCTTCAGGACCATGCTCCCGCCCATGAGCTTCAGCACTTCAACACCTTAAGAAGAAACTCCCGAAGGCCGGACTTTAATCGGCTAGTTACTGTAGCGGCTCCTATTAGCAAGCCATCCAACTCTGAAGTCTCAGTCTTCAAGAGGCTGGCAGAAAGCTCAAACGGGCTCATAAAGAAGCCCATGATTCCAGAAGGGGTTGCCCTAAAACAGCTAGCCCTCCCTGCTCCTTGCTATGCGTAAAGCCGGCAAAAGTGCTTCACCTCCATGATGGTTAGTCTTCGACAGATTGACTAACTCTGCTCCAACTCCGTCAAGAGTGTCCGTCTTCAATAAGCTGACACCAAGTGAAGCTCCCCAGCAATGCCGGGGGAACAATGAAGACTCTTCTAATACTGAGGCAGTTCCTACTGTACGACATGCTCGACGTCGCTACTGGTGCCGAGTGAGATCGGCTGGGGGCAACTCACCCTCTGGGCTTACCCCATCAGCTCCAATGGTGGATATTGACGCTGCTGTTCCAAGTCTGAACAGCTTCGAGCCGATCAAGAGAGTGCGCAAAATCTCCCCGATGGCGGTACTAAAAAGATCACCTCCGTCTGCAAAAACTAAAGCACAGGCAAAGCCGGAGCGACCTTATCATCGGCTCTCCTAGCAAATACACAGAGTCTGGCGGAAAATCCAAGACTCAGTTCTTGATGAAAGTTATGCTCGTCGACCGGAAAATTCCAAGGTCCGACGAGACGACGATTGCTCCTCCGCCATACAACGGGAGGTTTCTTACAAAGAGATGCCTGTCATAGCGGCCCCTTTTGCTCCAACCTCTCATAAAAGAGTGAGACCGGAGAAATTTTTTTCGCCAGCGGAAAAATCCAAAGGCGAAAGCTCCAAACGCCATAATTCTAGGGGCATAACTATCCATACGGTCTATATGACTAACGGCAAAAAGGAGAGCCATGTTTCTGTGAGTCACAGGCCGCATACCCGGTCGTTGACAAAAGCTCAGGAGCAACAGAAGAAGCTCCAAGATATGCTTTTCCAAGATGGCAACACTCACCAGACCCAGAGAAATTCCGGACAAAGAAACCGAGCAACGCCAGGAGCAAGAAACCGATACAGAGTTTCTGCGAAGTGTGCTAGAAAAGAAAGATAAAGAAGCTGCAGAGCAGGCTGCTAACATAAAGTAGATGGCTCTTCTCTTTCAAGATATGGTCGGGATGATGATCCAACCAGAATCACCGGCTGAAGATCCTCCGGTGATTGTTGAAGATGATAGAAGGGAAACATCGAATCCTCCCCAAGCCCTATCAATGGCCAAAGAGGAGACGAACTCCAAGACAGCCCTGGATGATTACATTGCTCAGTAAATCAGAGCTCACCAGGCCAATGAAGCCGCAAACCGGCCGATCAATACCGGGCGACCCTATTCGTCCTGGTACGACCGGATAAAGCACCCACTGGGATATACGATCCCGAAGTTCCATGTGTACAAAGGAACATATAATCCCCATCAGCACGCCGCACAATTCATAGCTCTGTGCGGCAATACCGGAGCCAATGACAAACTTCTGCTTTGCCAATTCATCGAAAGCTTATCAGAAATAGTTTTCAAATGGTACTCGGAGCTCCCAAATGACTCCGTGAAAACCTTCTTTAAAATGGAGATGCTATTCACTCAACGATTCTCCAGTGCAAGTGAATGCACTCTGATCACAGTGCTAATCAATGCCAAGGTCAATCCAGGGGAAACATGAGTCTAATATGCAATCTGATGGCGGAACCTGTGGTCCAAATGCGAACAGCACATTGAGGAGTCTCTAGCTGTGAGAATGTTCATTGGGAATATTGATCCTCAATCAAGCGTATCCCAGCTCATGACCTTCTTTAAGCCCACCATGTTCCAGACGCTGATTGATATGTTAGCACATATGGATCAGACGGGTCATAGCCTTCCTCCTCAAGCAAGGACCCTCAGAATAACAAGGGAAAAGGGAAAACAACATTTGTTTCCAATGCGCAGCGACAACCGGGTGGTCCGAAAGCACCTATCTGCCAAAACAAAACTCGTACGCTCCCGTCCTTAGAAGAAAGGTTGGGACATGCTTATTCATCCCCTCACGATAAGACGAAAAGGTTGTTTGAGCTGGCGATGTGAAATAATCTGATCACAATACCTGACCCGAGGCGACCCGCACAAGCCAACGACGTCAAGAATCCCAACTACAGCTCCTATCTGTAACATTTCAGAAAAATAAAATATTATTTTGGGAATTTTTATAATTTAATAATAAAATATTGAAAATTTTAATAAGGCGGTATAATTAAATACCGATAAATTGGGAAAAAATCGGAAAATTATGGAAATTACTGAAAAGAGGGTGTTTATGTGATTTATGCAAATTATGAATTTTTATGATTATTTATATGCACTGTTAACGCTAATCGCGATTATATATCACTAATCGCGCATTAAGCGTCACATTTTTCACAGTTGTTACATTTTTCTATCATGTCTTTTTTTCTTATGGTTATCATGCATGGCTTTATAAATAGAAAAGAGAACAAAGAAAAGAAAAGGAAAAAGAAAAGTCAAAAGGGACACAATGATTGCATGAGGGATGAGCATGAGAGAGAGAGGGTGAGGGGTCAACCAAGCATGGCTCACATTTCATTTCCATTCATCATTCATCTTCTTCATCTTCTTCATCTTTTCTCTCCTCTCTCAACTCCCATGGAAAAACCTCCTCCCTCATCCACTTCAAGCCTTAAAACACCCCCAAGACAAACCCAAAACCCCATCTCATTTTCATTAAAAATGTTCACTAGCTCAAGGGAAGCACATTGGACCAAGAAAAATCGAATTTTGAGGACTTTGGGCAACTCAAAAAAAAATTTGAGTTGCCAATTGAGGTAATTTCTGCACCATTGTTATTGTTTTTCACTCACCTTAGCTTCTATTGTGAGTTAGAACCGATATATCGATATTTAGTGAACTTAGAAAATTCATAGAGAGGGTTTTGAGAAATGTTGAATTGTGAAGTGTAATTGAGGTTAGTAGAGACCTTATGACCCCTGTAGGGACTTTATCTTAGACTGAAACCACAGAATAAACCCGGAATACGAATTTAGAAACCCCGACATCGGAAAAACTGTGAAATTTTGATGGTATTTGGAAATCTGCTAACACTCGGGGACCTGAAAAATTATTTAGCAAGGACAGTGATGCGTGCAGGAAACCTAGGACCCCCCACAGAAACCTTAGCCCCTAATTCCCCAACCTGGCCACATATTTAACCCAGGAGGCCACAATTTGCGGCCTGGGTCCCACCATTTTTGTTCGCGCTTCATCTGTGGCTCCAGTATCTGTAATCTAAACCCTCGACATATGCAAAATTGGATAATTTGACCTAGGGTAAAATCTAGGACCATTTTCATGAGTTTCTGTTTTGATTCAGGTTTATATTGTCCGTATTTTGGATTCTGAATTTCAGTAATTGTGTTTTACCTCGATTACTTGACGTTTGTATGACGATATCGAGGGTTGGTGGTGGTTTTGAAGGCGTGGTCCATACGTTCTAACCTATAGGCCTTTAGCGTGTCGTTTTGGTTTTCCGATGTGATTTTAATACGCATTTCCGATTGGATTATATGTGTAGGTACCCCACATGATGTGGAGACATTGAAGATGAAGATGGCGACATCGGCAGCGGCACACAAGAAGCAAGGTGAGTAGATTTATATCTACTGGGGTTTATATCTACTGGGGAAGTCGGGTGGATGGCGTATAGCACCCCCGCAAAGTTGTGAGAAATGATGGGATATGATATATATACTTTTATATGTTAGGGTGTGATATGAACCTTAGCAAAAGGAGCTTTAGGAGATCATGGTTTTAGTGTTAGCGAGATTTGAAGAAAGGACTCTAGTCAATTTCTTAGTCCCGAAACCCTAGAGTAAAGGTTTGCATACACGCACATACACATACTCGCATACATTGATATCCTTGTGCATATTGGAGACATATTTATATTGGTATATTCATATGCTCGGATGAAGAGAATATTATATGATACTTGGGAATGAGTCGATCTGATCGGGCATGATGCCGTGAGATATTTAATGCGCGACCGAGATATGTCATGATGTTATAGAGGGTCGTTGGACGACGATACTATGTTGATGATATATTTATGATGTTGACATGTGATCGAGATATGAGATAAGATATGTTAAGATATTTATAATGGATCGCTTGGGCGATGTATACTTCTATATGATAATATGTGTTGATGACATCGGATTGTATGAGGCTGTAGATCAGTAGCCGGATCATGATATTGTTGATGATATTAGTATTGTACTAGACTTAGATCAGTACCCCTGTCACGATTATTGATGATAAGGATATCAAATGACTAATAAGATGAATATGATATTTGACTAGTACCCAGATTTTGGATGCCGTACGATAGATGTACCGTACCAGAGATAGTTATGAGGATAGATCCGCACTCTTGACTCGAGAATGTCATATTATTTATTGTATCGTATGTGATACTGTTGAGGCGAGATCACCGACTACTAGGTATATATGTATAGATTAACTCAGACTTAGGCGGATTCACTTACCCTTTTGACTGGGCATGAGTCATACTCATTTTCAAAAGTGGGGAGTCGTGAGTATGTTATTATACTAAACTGTATGACTCGTATATTGGGTAGTTATATTTTCAGTGTTGTTGTTACTACATCACTTTCTGTACATTTCATGATGTTTCATCGCATTGCATGCTTATACATATGTTATCTGTAATTATCATGAAACCCTGCTGTCAGGACACCAGCACCATTACCGATGATGCGTATGTTCCACGTACACTTGCTTGCCGGCTCACACACATCATCATCGGTAATTGCCATGTCACGTACAGTTTAGAGAATACTATTTCGTTGACATAGCGTGCTAGCTGATACTTGCAATATGTTATAACTTCCATATGCTAGTTTAACTATTGCATTTATTGCGTGTTATCAGATGCATCCATATATATTCATTGGTTATACAGTATTATGGAGATTTATGCCGGTTTTCATTTTTATTGACATGGTGACTTGATGATTTCGGATTATTCTTGATATTTTCTGGATTTGGAAACCACATGTGAAAGTTTTGTAAAACTGATGAATTATTTTAAAGAGAAAAATGCGGTTTTACTTGATATGTTGAGTATTGTCTACCATGATGTTTTCTCGGTTCTGAGATATTTTCGAGACCTGATTCGAGGAGTTGGATGAACCGTCTCAGGTACATAGTGGACCCGGTAAGGTACCCCAGGGCAAGAAGCTTGAGGTGTAGACGATGAGCCTGGCAGGGGCAGACTGCATACCGGTGATTTTACCTAGCGCGGCGGATATCCGGAGGATACCGTTCGTGGTTGTGTGATTGATGATATGGGCTGATCCAGACAGATGGAGCCCGAGTTACTGAGATATTGGGACTTGAGACACTGAGATATTGAGATTTGATGATACAGGCCAGTCTGGCTAGCCAGAGCCTGAGGTATTGAGATACTGAGATTTATGTTTTGTGTCGATACTGGACACTGTTTTATCTGTCGATTTCATTGATGATACGCGATTTATATACATACAGAAATCTCATAAAATAAAGGAAACAGTTGTCTCATTCATGATGTATTCTGTTTCATTTGTAATGCATTCATACATCATGTATCTGATATGTTGCTATCTGAGGTGCTGACTCGAGCATGTAGTATTACACTTATACATAGATGGACCAGGATTTTTATTTGAGGATATTACTTGATATGACCTAGGATAGCGTTATGCATGCGATTTCTACTCGTAGATGTTTTCTACTCACGAGTTGCAACTCACCCCCTTGTGCCATAGTTTCTTGCAGGTTTTGCCGCACAGGTTTCGTTGTGGTTTTGCTGGTACATTGCCCCTTCCCGGTGATTGGTTTGGTAGGTGGATTCTTTTGCATCATGACCATTATTGTGTATTTGTTATTTCAGTTGTATCTAGTATAACTCCATCAACCCGACTTGTATTATTTGATAGATATAGAAACCAGTGTATATTATTTCGACCTTATAGTCACGCTTGTAGTATTATGGATTTCATGTTGTTTTGAGTTTCCTTTTAAGTTTGATCCTCACCCTTCGACGTTGTATATTATATTGCTTGCGTGGTTGTGACCGTCAATTGACGAAGAGCTATCTCCTGCTTGGGGATGCCTTTATTCATTATATATGCTTTATCAGGTTTGTACCCGTTTGGGGTCCATTTTTACAAAGGAAACTCTGCCGAAATTTTCAGAAAAGACTTGATATTTTAAAAATGCATATTTTGGCTTATGTTATTAAACTTCTTTCTTTTAAATTGGTTTTCCTTCACTCTACTGCTTTACTTGGTTTGGATTTCTGGGTTTTGGCTTACTTAGATTACGTACGCCTCGAGACGTTTCATAATTTAAGTGCCGGTCATATTCCGTACTTTTCGGGTCATGAAAAAATTGGTATCGGAGCGTTAGGTTTTTACCTTCGGAGTGTAGGATAACCCTTGGTTGATAGAGTAGGTAGCTTGAGTAGAGCGACGTACCTTACGTATGTTCCGCGGCATACTTACGATACGCTACGTCGCTTAAGAAGCCTTAGGATGTATATTTCCTTGCATAGTATTATATTCCTTCTTATGATCTAGCCTCATCGATACCAGTTATGGTTTTGTTACCATGTTTGTATAGGCATAGAGAGCTACGGCTAGAGTTGCGGTCAGCACGAGCTCGTCACGAACGAGGACTGACCAGGGTGTGATTCCAGGGACATACGATTTGCATAGATGCGCCGTGTTATTGTGTTTTCGCTCCATGAGCGTTTGATGGATCGCTTCCACGAGATTGCTCGGACGTGCAGATTTGCACCAGAGAATTGTGCCACTGATAGAGGCCAGCCAGAATGTGATGACCATTGTTGTGTCGCTTATTCATGATGATTGAGGCAATGTTTAGTGTGCAGGCGAATGAGCCAGTTGCTGCTGCGAATGACGAGATATCGCTCCAGATGCTTGGAGCTATTGCAGTACGAGTTGTACTTAGAGATATGATAGAAGGTCGCTAGTCACCCGAGGATGAATGACTAGGACATGTTGTTCGTTTGCTCACCCCGATGCGAGGTCATCAGATAGATTGATTCCAACTAGAGACGACTTCACGTAGGTACGTTGAGAGTCGGTAGAGGCGATCGAATGTCAGAAACCCATTATTCCAAGTTTAAAGTATTCGGAAAGACATGCAAGCAATTCTATGGACCCTCTAGAAGAATGAAACCCTAACTCGACATAATGACCGTGTGAAAGCCTTTGAACCTTAGGATTTGCGGCAGTTTCGCGGTACTATTAGTGAGGCTCGGGTTTGCCCTTCTACGGCTGGTCCACTGATGCTGTGGTATGTACTCGATACTATTAAACCATACCCAAGATGTTGAGATCTTGGGGCATTATGAGGTTTTGACGAATCGATCGAATGGTTCGACTTCATTCGGATGCTATGCGGTGGGATGCATTACTTTGGAGACTCCAGATACGAGTATAGCCGTTAGAGCGCAGTCCATACAGCCACGATGAGACGAGTCCGAAGCAGTCGATAGTAGAGAAAATTGGAGTAAGAGGTTCGTCCGAGATCTTGATGAGATGACGTTCCACTCCGCCGGCATCAGAGATGTGATACGCATGCAGAGGCGTTGTATATGGATATATCTTCCAGACGGAGTCGCGATGAGTATGCAGCCGTTCCGGAACAAGAAACAGATTTAGTGAAGGGCGATAACTTCCGGACAGTTCGGTAGAGACGAGATTTGGGAGAGACCTCGACAAGACCTTTCTGAAATAAATTACGAGGAGACTTGGACCCAGGAGTGGTCATTTTACGTACACCAGCAGGCCAGAGTTCGGCATCGTTGACGAGATATGTTATGAGTGACCACGACAGTTAGCCAGAGACTCTTAGAGGATGTGCTTGGGCGGGACTATTCCGCCAAACTTGATTTTGGTATTTTAGGCGATCTATTCGTATGATTGAGTTTTGATGATTGAGTTTCATGATATTTGTTTTTGTGCACCATGGTTGCACCTACTGAGTATTTACGATTTGTGCACAGTTATTGCACTCGATATTGTTTTCGTGCTTTGGTTGCACATGTTTATGATTTCATGAGTTTCATACAGTTGAGTTGATTTTATGCATATTTACGCACACGATTTGGTTTTGCACTCGGTATAGTTCATATATGCTTGCAGTGCATTGATACGTATTTGTGCACCGCAGTTGCACTGGACTACGATTTGATATCATTTGAGATATGGATTTTGATTGTGATACACGATATTTGTTTTGTGCACCTGATTAGATTCTTGCGCATATTTGACGCGCTTGGATTGGATTTTGCGCATGTTCGGCGCTTGATATTGGATTTCATGATTTCGTGCATGTTGCATGCACATGATTTAGATTTTATTCGTGCATGATGGATGTACCTGATTTGGATTTTCACCCATGTTGGGCGCATGTTATGAGATACGATTTTGGTGCACGCCAGATGCACTAAATCGAGATTCTTCATGCATGTCAGATGCATCTGATTTTGCTGTCAGGCACACATGTTGCCTCTGACAGGTTTTTCGTGCACACCCGTTGCACTTAGATGTTGTTTTTGTGTACATGTATGGCACATATATGGATTTTGATTTCCGTGCGCACCAGACGCACGTAGGTTTCATATGCACGTTTTGGGATTGATTCCTTATGGAGCAGTACGTTTTTATGATTTTGCTAATTGTTTTCGTACTGAGCAGGACTAGTCAGAGGACATAACCTGGATATATTTTGCATGCATTGAGAGTTATAGAAGGGATTTCCCAATAGGGAGCTATAATCTCAGTATTTACCTACGTGTCCGATATGACACGAAACGTTTAAAATAAGAAAACCCTTCTAAATTATTTTAAAACGACGGGACGTAAATATTAAACAAGGGATATGTGTATGTGTGTGTGTGTGTATGTGTGTGTGTGTATAGTTATTTTCTTATATTAGACGTCCGCCACTGTATAGTGATATGCGCATTGCACAGCGACTTATAAGGGTTTGGCATACATTTCCTTCAGATGTTTACATGGATAGTTTTGATGTATATCATATTGGTTTCGTTTTGGATTTGAAATTTGTGTCTTCCCCATGACTCCGATGATTGCGGGATGCTTGACGGAGTTTTGTTTTTGAGTTATCTGCTCATTGTTCATGCGCATGCATTGCGCTACGATGCGTTTTATGTATTTATGATTTCGGAACCCCGACGAATGGATATTTTACTGAAATGTTCTAGAAATTGGGGGAGTTTAAATTTAAATTCGGGGACCAAATTTCTTTAAGGGGGAAGACTGTAACATTTCAGAAAAATAAAATATTATTTTGGGAATTTTTATAATTTATTAATAAAATATTGAAAATTTTAATATGGCGGTATAATTAAATACCGATAAATTGGGAAAAAATCGGAAAATTATGAAAATTACCGAAAAGAGGGTGTTTATGTGATTTATGCAAATTATGAATTTTTATGATTATTTATATGCACTTTTAACGCTAATCGCGATTAGATATCGCTAATCGCGCATTAAGCGTGTTTTGTGTACATGACATGCACATGTCACATTTTTCACACTTGTTATATTTTTCTATCATGTCTTTTTTTCTTATGGTTATCATGCATGGCTTTATAAATAGAAAAGAGAACAAAGAGAAGAAAAGGAAAAAGAAAAGTCAAAAGGGACACAATGATTGCATGAGGGATGGGCATGAGAGAGAGAGAGAGGGTGAGGTGTCAACCAAGTATGGCTCTCATTTCATTTCCATTCATCATTCATCTTCTTCATCTTTTCTCTCCTCTCTCAACTCCTATGGCAACACCTCCTCCCTCCTCCACTTCAAGCCTCAAAACACCCCCAAGACTAACCCAAAACGCCATCTCATTTTCATTAAAAATGTTCACTAGCTCAAGGGAAGCACATTGGACCAAGAAAAATCGAATTTTGAGGACTTTGGGCAACTCAAGAAATTTCTTGAGTTGCCATTTGAGGTAATTTCTGCACCATTGTTATTGTTTTTCATTCACCTTAGCTTCTATTGTGAGTTAGAACCGATATATCGATGTTTAGTGAACTTAGAAAATTCATAGAGAGGGTTTTGAGAAATGTTGAATTGTGAAGTGTAATTGAGATTAGTAGAGATCTTATGACCCCTGTAGGGACTTTATCTTGGACTGAAACCATAGAATAAACCCGGAATACGAATTTAGAAACCCTGACATCGGAAAAACTGTGAAATTTTGATGGTATTTGGAAATCTGCTAACACTCGGGGACCTGAAAAATTATTTAGCAAGGACAGTGATGCGTGCAGGCAACCTAGAACCCCCCACTAAAACCCTAGCCCCTACTTCCCTAACCTGGCCCCAGATTTAACCTAGGAGGCCGCAATTTGCGGCTTGGGTCCCACCATTTTTGTTCGTGCTTCGTCTGTGGCTCCAGTATCTGTAATCTAAACCCTCCACATATGCAAAATTGGATAATTTAGCTTAGGGTAAAATCTGGGACCATTTTCATGAGTTGCTATTTTGATTCGGGTTTATATTGTCCGTATTTTGGATTCTGAATTTCAGTAATTGTGTTTTACCTCGATCACTTGACGTTTGTACGACGATATCGAGGGTTGTTGGTGGTTTTGAAGGCGTGGTCCATACGTTCTAACCTATAGGCCTTTAGCGTGTCGTTTTGGTTTTCCGATGTGATTTTAATACGCATTTGCGATTGGATTATATGTATAGGTACCCCACGTGATATGGAGACGTTGAAGATGAAGATGGAGACATCGGCAGCGGCACACAAGAAGCAAGGTGAGTAGATTTATATCTACGGGGGAAGTCGGGTGGATGGCGTATAGCACCCCCGCAAAGTTGTGAGAAATGATGGGATATGATATATATACTTTTATATGTTAGGGTGTGATATGAACCTTAGCAAGAGGAGCTTTAGTAGATCATGGTTTTAGTGTTAGCGAGATTTGAAGAAAGGACTCTAGTCGATTTCTTAGTCCCGAAACCCTAGAGTAAAGGTTTGCATACACGCACATACACATACTCGCATACATTGATATCCTTGTGCGTATTGGAGACATATTTATATTGGTATATTCATATGCTCGGATGACGAGAATGTTATATGATACTTGGGAATGAGTCGATTTGATCGGGCATGATGCCGTGAGATATTTAATGCGCGACCGAGATATGTCATGATGTTATAGCGGGTCATTGGACGGCGATACTATGTTGATGATATATTTATGATGTTGACATGTGATCGAGATATGAGATAAGATATGTTAAGATATTTATAATGGATCGCTTGGGCGATGTATACTTCTATATGATAATATGTGTTGATGACATCGGATTGTATGAGACTGTAGATCAGTAGCCGGATCATGATATTGTTGATGATATTAGTATTGTACTAGACTTAGATCAGTACCCCTGTCACGATATGTGATGATAATGATATCAGATGACTAATGAGATGGATATGATATTTGACCCGTACCCATATTTGGGATACCGTACGATAGATGTACCGTACGAGAGATAGTTATGAGGATAGATCCGCACTCTTGACTCGAGAATGTCATATTATTTATTGTATCGTACGTGATACTGTTGAGGTGAGATCACCGACTACTAGGTATATATGTATAGATCGACTCAGACTTCGGCGGATTCTCTTACCCTTTTGACTGGGCTCGAGTCATACTCATTTTCAAAAGTGGGGAGTCGTGAGTATGTTATTATACTAAACTGTATGACTCGTATATTGGGTAGTTATATTTTCAGTGTTGCTGTTACTACATCACTTTATGTACATTTCATGATGTTTCATCGCATTGCATGCTTGTACATATGTTATCTGTAATTATCATGAAACCCTGCTGTCAGGACACCAGCACCATTACCGATGATGCGTATGTTCCACGTACACTTGCTTGCTGGCTCACACACATCATAATCGGTAATTTCCATGTCACGTACAGTTTAGAGAATACTATTTCATTGACATAGAGTGCTAGCTTTTACTTGCAATATGTTATAACTTTCATATGCTAGTTTAACTATTGCATTCATTGCGTGATATCAGATGCATCCATATATATTCATTGGTTATACAGTATTATGGAGATTTATTCCGGTTTTCATTGTTATTGACATGGTGACTTGATGATTTCGGATTATTCTTGATATTTTCTGGATTTGGAAACCGCATGTGAAAGTTTTGTAAAACCGATGAATTATTTTGAAGAGAAAAATGCGGTTTTCCTTGATATGTTGAGTATTGTCCACCATGATGTTTTCTCGGTTCTGAGATGTTTTTGAGACCTGATTTGAGGAGTTGGATGAACCGTCTCAGGTACATGGTGGACCCGGTAAGGTACCCCGGGGCAAGAAGCTCGAGGTGTAGACGATGAGCCTGGCAGGGGCAGACTGCCTACCGGTGATTTTACCTAGCGCGGCGGATATCCGGAGGATACCGTTCGTGGTCGTGTGATTGATGATATGGGCCGATCCGGACAGATGGAGCCCGAGTTACTGAGATATTGAGACTTGAGTCACTGAGATATTGAGATTTGATGATACAGGCCAGTCCGGCTAGCCGGAGCTTGAGGTATTGAGATACTGAGATTTATATTTTGTGTCGATGCTGGACACTATTTTATCTGTCGATTTCATTGATGATACACGATTTATATACATACAAAAATCTCATAAAATAAAGAAAACAGTTGTCTCATTCATGATGTATTCTGTTTCATTTGTAATGTATTCATATATCATATATCTGATATGTTGCTATCTGAGGTGCTGAATCGAGCATGTAGTATTACACTTATACCTAGATGGACCAGAATTTTTATTTGAGGATATTACTTGATATGACCTAGGATAGCGTTATGCATGCGATTTCTACTCGTAGATGTTTTTTTACTCATGAGTTGGCAACTCACCCCCGTTGTGCCATAGTTTCTTGCAGGTTTTGCTACACAGGTTTCATTGCGGTTTTGCTGGCACACTGCCCCTTCCGGGTGATTGCTTTGGTAGGTGGGTTCTTTTGCATCAGGACCACCATTGTGTATTTGTTATTTCAGTTGTATCTAGTAAAACTCCATCAACCAGTCTTGTATTATTTGATAGACATAGAAGACCAGTGTATATTATTTTGACCTTAGAGTCGCGCTTGTAGTATTATGGATTTCATGTTGTTTTGAGTTTCCTTTTCAGTTTGATCCTCGCCCTTCGGCAATGTATATTATATTGCTTGCGTGGTTGTGACCGTCAATTGACGAAGAGCTAGCTCCCGCTTGGGGATGCCTTTATTCATTATATATGCTTTATCAAGTTTGTACCCGTTTGGGGTCCGTTTTTACAAAGGAAACTCTGCCGAAATTTTCAGAAAAGACTTGATATTTTAAAAATGCATATTTCGGCTTATGTTGTTAAACTTCTTGCTTTTAAATTGGTTTTCCTTCACTCTACTGCTTTACTTGGTTTGGATTTCTGGGTTTTGGCTTACTTAGATTACATACGACTTGAGACGTTTCGTAATTTAAGTGTCGGTCATATTTCGTACTTTTCGGGTCGTGACACTATCACAGGATTGTGAGCCATCCAATCGAGAACTGCCACGTCTTCAAAAACTGGGTCGAAAACCAGTACCAGTAGGGGAAGTTCGCACTGTCTGATAGTTAGAGGGTAGATCCGCCCCAAAAGCACGCTTCCAAAAAAGTGGATGCGCAGGGAGCATCCCACTCGCTTGTGGAAGAAGCTCCATGTGAAGTATTTATTTCAGCAAAAACTAAAAAATGCGGAAAATTTACAACCATGTCCGGCGATCAAGTGGAAAAGCTCGCTTGAGCCTGAAATTATAGAATGGATGCTAAAACTGCCTCCCGCGCTGAAAGTCACTGACAATGGGAAAAGCCCCAAGTCAAACCTTTGAAATCTTCTAAGAAAAAGAATAAGAATAAAAAGCCTGTGCAGCCTGCTAAATATATTGACAAGCGAACATGCATCCAGAAACATATAGATGCGCTGGAAGAATATAATCAGAAAGCACGAACGCCAGTCACACTCAAAGAATGCCTCAAGCATATTCTTGAGGATGAGGATAATGACGATAATAAGGAAAATGACTTATCAGACGAAGTGGAGGAATGTGTAGCAAGCTGCCACATGATCTCCCATTCATCACTATATGATGAAGAAGCTCTGCCGGCATCGGAAAGTGACGTGGGTGAACTGGGGGCAGAATCGGCGCTAAATTCTCCGAAACCGTCGGAAGAAGATCCGATTGAAAGTATACTAAACGAAACTTTTCAAAAGAGCAAAAATGACCAAGAACGCGAGACGGCCATATATGAAAAGACCAAACGACAACGTTTGAATAAAGAAGTTGCGTTGAGGACAAGTCATAAAGCTCTCCGACCAAACCAAGAAATACCTGCAACAAATAAGAGCAGGATCAAAGCTGAAAAGCGGTTTTCCAAAGCCATATCGATGGGGATGAAGTTGCCACCTCTCATGATGTAAAAGCTTGGGGTCCTATATTTCGATGGTGGAGAATGATACCCAAAATACCGCGCATACCATGGAAGAATTGCTCATCCTATCGAGGAGTGCAACGCCTTCAAGAAGTGGTGGTAAGGATATGTTGCCCACAGAAAACACTTCAAGAAGAAGAGGCGTGAAGCTTGCGCTCGTCGAAATGAGAATGGCGAAACGGAAGCACACAAAGAAGCAACTGGCAGGTATTATATGGCCGGTACCAGTTCAGAAGGGGGAAACCCTGAGTTCTCACGTTCGGGAGCGATTCTGAGGATGAAATACCCCTCGATTCTCTATTTGAAAACTCCCCTTTGAAAAAAAGAGGAGAGAAAGATTGCGAGAAAATCCAGCTACGTAACCACACGCTGCTTGAAAAGAACCTTGGACCAGCAAATAAAGGTTCAAATAAAAAATATTAAAGGAAGGGGAAAATGCCCGACAAGATTGCCCTTGATGAAGAGGTAGCTAAAGAGCTCGCCATGAAAGACCTGCCTAAGAAAACTAAGGTAAATTATAATTTCCTTGCGCAGCTAAGGAAAATACCCTCACAATTGAGCATATTGGATGTTTTGCTCTTGTCCAAAGAGGCGCGAGACTCCTTGATCAAAGTCTTGGATGAGCTTGATCAGTTTCAAGCCTTCCTCGCAGAAGAGAAGATGAAAAATGAACTAGCAGAGGTCCATACGGCTGGCATCATATTCAGCGATGAAGATCTATTCCTGGGTACACATGAACATAATCGACCGCTCTATGTCATCGGGTACTGCCACGACGTCAAGATAGGGAAAATCCTTATCGACAACGGATCCTCCGTCAATCTTTTCAACGTGAGAGCGCTGAAGGAAATAGGTATAAATGTTCAGCACTTTGACCAAGACAAAATTACCATCTTGGGGTTCAAATTGCAGTCGTCACGGACGCTTGGGTTCATAGTATTGACGCTCCTCTTCGGGCTACTCGTCACTGACATCAAATTCTATGTCTTGACGCTAAGACTTATTATAACGCTCTGCTAGGCCGACCTTGGCTATACGAGTACAACGTCATCCCTTCTACACAATATCAGTGTATGAAGTATTTCAAAGATGGCTCGGAGTACACCGTCACTGGAGAACTCTATCCTTTCTCGGTGAACAAAGTGCAAAAGTATGAAGACGCAAAGTATTTTCAGCCGGATTTTGAAGACACTGAAAGGTACCATAAGCTGGAGAATAAGCAAAAGTCCGTAGCCACCATCCTAGTCTTCGGAAGTGATACTGAGAAAGACGAACTGTAACGACCGTGTTTTCTAATACCCAATAAAAGGGCTTTTAATTAGTACCAAGTATTTAATTTCATATTTACTCGAGGAAAAAATATTTTATCTTAATGATTTTATTTTAAAAAAAAGTGATCTGAGTTAATTCTTAAGAACATTGAAAAATAATTAAAGGAATTTTCAAAAAAAAATCTATTTATATGTTTCTAGGCTAAAAATGTTTTAATGAAATTTTATACTGCCTTCAAATAATTTATGAATTTTTTTATAACTTAAAAATAATTATTTCGTAATTAAAATATTTTTCGAGAATAAAATAGATTTTTAATAGTTATGATAACTAACAAAAATAATAGATATGAAAATATTATTTAGTTTTAGTCCAAAATCATTTTTAAACTGATATTTTCTGGGATTTTTCTCATATTTTCCCCGTATTTTTCAATATTTTTAACGTTTTTTTAAACCAAATTCGATTTTGTAAAAATATAAACAGTTAGATTTTTTTTATTATATATATATATAATATATTTAACCTGGATCGTTGGATGCTAGATCCAACGGCCCAGGAGCGATGACGGCTGCCCACGAGGGTGGGACCAGGCGCTTGCGCGTGAAACCACGCCTCGTGGCCACATGGCGAGCGGCGGCGGCCTCTGGGCCGTTGGATTCAAATCCAACGGCCATGAATCGTGGCAGCGGCGGCAGAAATCATGGGAAAAATCATCGGGTGCGGATTTTGGGGGGCGGGGGATTTGACAGATTTTTGGATTTTATGGTTGGGGAAAAGACCCTATAAATAGAGACCTTCAAATATTGATTTCTCACACTCCAGAACTTCAAAAATTCTGAAAAAATACCCAGGCCTTAGTTTCGACGACGCCAACGCTGTTGTTCCATCCAAACTTTGAGAAAAAATCCGAGAGCAGAGTTATTAAGGATTTAGTACGAGTCTCCGTTTTCAACCCCTTGACATCTAACTCAAAACAAAGGTAGGATCTGCCTCTCTTCACCCATCTGTCGCCTTCTTTCTTTTAATGATCTTAGTTTCAACTTCTAATCCCCAACCTTATATTAAAATGATATTAAAATATTTTTGCATGCCCATTATGGTACCTCCCAACCCATGTTTAAAATGGTTTAATTAGTTACCTTCGTATGTGTAAATATTGCACCATCATCCTATATGGAATATGACATGCTTGTTGCTATAATCTATGGGGTATCAGTCCACCCTATGTGTACACCCACTTACCCAAGTTACCAATGAGATCTCAAAATAGGTTACTTCTACAAAATACCCTCATTTTATTAAAATGTTATACATATTTAAAATACCCCTATGATATTAGATGTTTTGAACAAATACCTTAGGCGCCCTAAAACGATGTGTTTATGCTTGCACTTTTATTCACCAATTAATCTTGCTTTGTTAAAATCCCTTTTCCTTTTAAAAAGGGTTAATACTAATTTAAACAATTATGCTATGGTTTTCAACTTAACCCCTTTCCACATAGAGGGAATATTTTATATAAAATCTTCTTGGTTTATTAACTAAGGCTTAATAAGGTACCTTAATAGGGTAATACTTTACATGAATCGCCCCATGGTTATTAGAAAATCGTCCCTAAAAAGGACACAAATCCTGCTGCCCATATGCAGCGGTTGTCAACACGGAGTTATTCTTGTTGAATATCACCTTTAGTAAAATACCCTAATTTTATATGATAATGTTTTACGTAAATACCTCGTGGTTGATAGGTAATCGTCCCTGAAAAGGACACAAATCCTGCCGTCCATGTGCAGCGGTTGCCAACACGAACATATTTCTAAAATGTTACCCCTAAATAAAAACCATAACTTTATAAATTATTATTTACAATAAAATACCTCAATTCATCCTAAAAAGATATATTTTCATTTAAACACCTTGACCTTTACTAAAAGGCTATCTTTAACAAAAACCATAACCTTTATAAATGAAATTTTTCCAAAAGAATACCTAAAACCTTATTAAAAGATAATGTTCAAATAAATACCATAATCTTTCATTAAAAGGATATGTTTCTCATTATAAAACCATGGGTTTCCAAAATGATAAATATTCTAAATATTATGGTTTTCTTATAACCAATAAATATCATTAAACGCTTTGATTTTTACTAACTAAGCATTCTATAAAATAATATGATGCACCTTGCAGACTTTAAAAAGTAACAAGATAAAATGAGTGGTTGTGGAAAACCATATTAAATGAGATCAATTATTTAAATACCAATTACAACATATATGACACATGATACAGTTAGGGTTAGAATGCGCGGACCTAGGTATGGAATACTTATAAATGAGGTTCCCTGCAAGCAGGGTGAACAATCCAATGTGTGGACAACTACTAACCCGATATTCGGGTGAATACTAACCCTACTTTGGGGGTGAATGGTCCAATGTGTGGACGAATACTAACCCGATATTCGGGCAAATACTAACCCTACTTGAGGGCGAATGATCCAATATGTGGATGACATACAATGTGGAAATTCCATGCCTAGAGGTATACGCACTAACTCTAATTTGTCAAAACCTTTACACTGAATATCGGGGATGGGTAGTTTGATTAGGTAAGGAGATGCGGAACTCAGATTCCCCTACTACTCGATCATGATCCCGGGAAGTGAAATGGTACATTTCACTTCCCCAGTTGTTGTTCCGTGGCTACAATGGAATAATCACGAGTGTCCGAACCCTTGTCTAACAAACTAATGCAAACTTTTACCTTCACTTATACTTCATACCACATACCTTCATACAACATATACCTCATACAAATATACTCATATCCACATATACCTCGTCCAACATGTCTTATTTTTGTATACACCTCATACCCTTATACCCATATACATCATATCAACTCATACACATCATACTTATATACACTTGCTTGTTTCTATACCTTTACTTCCTTATGAGGCAATCCTAACCGAGTGTAACACGCTGACGGACTTTTCTTTTCTTTTCTATATCTCTGGAATGTTCGTTAGATGAGGACGAGTATTATGATGAGGATCAAGGCGTGGAGCCAACTAATGAAGATTATGCGGACTTGACAACGGAAGATTAGATAGTTTTATTCTTGTTGTTGTCCACATGTTTAGGGCTTTTTCTTCTTCTTCGATGTAATTAAACTATTTAGTTTATTTTACTCTTTTTTTGGGGATGTAATAAATTTTGGTTAATGTAACTAAATGCCTTTCGCTTTTATTATTTTTGTTTTGGTACATATCCTGCATATTATAGATTTTCATACGCTTAACATAACTATATTGAATAGACCACCTTCAATACAGTTAGGTTGCAGACCATGCCATGTCACATTCACCTTCTTTTGGGAAGTGGGGCGTGACATAAACAAATAGTCTACTCTGGACAACCTCAGAGGGAAAACGATAAGCCCGGACCATCGGCCCTTATCCTAGTCTTTCGCAGTGACTTTGAAGATGAGGCGAACATGGTGTTCTCCATTCGCCGATCAACACAAACTCTTACTGAAGTGGATCAGAGTCTGCACATTATGATGACTCCGCCTCGACACTATATAGAACTTGACGCGCTCAATACATACAGCGTGCAGGAACTGAAAACTTTCTACGTGCCTCCAAAATGAAGAGATGAAAATGCGATTCTCTTCTATAAATTTATGGAGACTAAGGTGGAAAAAGAATTTTGGCATGGTGCCAACTCCACTCTTGATAGGTTCTAGCCTATCCGTATGTCAAGATATTATGTGAAAGCATTAAAGAAGCCTTTAAAGCGCCAAGGCGTACCTCTCGAACAAACGGTTCGGCAATCCTAATTCTACAAAAAGATTTAGAATATTCCAGGGATTCAACGAAAGAAACCCAACGGGAAGATAGAAACCATTGGGCTGGGATATGTTCAATCCAAGAAGCGGGAGCGAATCTACAGCTGTCACACCATAAACAACTCGAATGGAGAAGAAAATGTTTCTCCAAGCAGCCATGTTGCCTAACAAGAGAAAAGTCTCTTAAGTCCGTCGCTCGAAAAGTAAATTGACAAGTTAATAAAAGAAGCTTGTTAAGCTAGCCGAGATAACTATAGCCATGAAATGACCATATATGAAAAGGTTAAGACGCAGCGTCTCAATCGGCAATCAGTAGGAGAAGTAGATCATGATACTTTCCATCCACGACCCGTTGTGTGCCTCCGTAAAAAAAGGAAAATCCAGAAGTGGAAATGATAATGAGGCAGCAATCGCGAGCAACATTCCAGGACAACAAAGCAAGTCCAGGATGCCTCCTAAACGAGGAAAGTTTGCTCTCAACCCGTCCCTCATAAAGAAGATGGGTCGAAAATACTCGTTCCCTCGAGACAAGACAAAAAAGATCTTCAGCCTTGTCATGAAGCATCAAATGATGATGCTATCGGAGTCTCGGCATTCTAAATAGATAAATGAAGTTCATCACCCGAATTATTATGCCTACCACCGAGTGGTAGGGCACCCCCTTGAAGACTGCTTCATGTTCAAAAAATGGGTTGAGGACAAACATCAACAAGGCAGGTTTATGTTATCCGACAGTTGGAGGATAAAACTCCCACAAAATCACGCGCCAAAGAAGACCTATAGTGTCAGGATAGGACCAGCTCGACCACGAAAATGGAAGCGGGCTCATACCTGTCATATGATAACACTCTCAAAAGAGGGAAGGAATGAGAATACGATTGACCTTTTCGGATGCTTTGCGAATGAAGACGATGATGAAGAAATCTCAGAATTTCCACTGGCACCAAAAGAGATGGAAGATGGAATACCTACCACGACGGACAATCTATGTAAAATCAACTTGGGAACGAAGGATGATCTGAAGCCGACGTTTGTCAGTGAGCAACTGTCCGAAAAACATGTAGCCACATTAAAAGATGTGCTTATGCAGTATAAAGACTGCTTCTCTTGGAACTACTCTGAAATTCCATATTTAGATCCAGATGTAGCGGTACACAAGCTGGCCATATCGCCAAACGTAAAGCCAGTCAAATAAGTGTCGAGAAGGATGCAGTTCGAACTTGATATGAGTATCAACGCTGAAGTCAAGAAATTAATTGACTCCGGCTTCATGCAAGAAGTTCAATACCACGACTGGATCACTAACATCATTCTAGTGATGAAGAAAAATAGGACGGTTCGCATTTGCATGGTCTTTTGGGACTTCAACAAAGTATGCCCGAAGGATGACTTCCCGGTGCCCGTTACCGAGCTGATAATCGATAACACATCCATCTACGAGGTCTTTTCCTTCATAGATGGATCTTCAGGATACAACCAAATAAAGATGGATCACGAAGACCTGAAGAATACTGCATTTCGGACTTCGTTAAGCGTATTCTTCTACAACGTGATGCCCTTCGGTTTGAAAAACGCTGGAGCTACATACCAAAGAGCCATGACGAAGATATTCGATGATCTCATACACGAGATCTTTTAATGTTATATCGATGACCTCATGGTCAAAAGAAAATCTCATGAGGAACACTGGAAATATTTGAAGATCGTATTCGAACGTCTTCGGAAGTATAATCTGAAAATGAACCCTCTAAAGTACGTGTTTGGAGTCTCCTTAGGCAAATTCCTAGGTTTCATCATCCGTCATTGAGTTATTGAAATTGATCCCTCGAAAATCAAGGCGATCATGAAAATACCATTGCCACAAACCCTTAAACAGTTGCGATCTCTCCAAGAAAAGCTCGCATTTATCTGGCGGTTCATAGCCAACCTCTCCGGAAAATATCGTCCTTATAGCCATTTGATGAAGAAAGGGACCCCGTTCATCTGGGATCAGAAATGCCAAAATGCATTGGACGAAATCAAACATATCTACAAAATCCGCCGGTATTGGCCACTCCAGTTAAGAGAAAGCCCCTTATCCTATATACTACGACTCTTGAAGGTTCTCTAGGTGCATAATGGGCACAAAAGAATGACCAGGGAAAGGAAAGTGCTCTGTACTATCTAAACCGAGTTCTCCTGGGGGTAGAAAGAAACTACTCCTCAATCGAAAAAGCACTGCCAGGCGATGATCTTCACAATAACGAAGCTCAGACACTATGCCTTGGCGCATGAGGTCCATCTCATATCAAAAGTGGATCCGCTTAAGTATCTGATTTCAAAGTCCATACTGACGGGAAAGATTGTCAAATGGGCCCTGCTGCTGATGGAATTCTCAATAATATATCGGCCCCTCAAAGCGGTGAAAGGACAAGCCATCGCCGACTTCCTTGCGGAACATCCGATACCAGCCGATTCTCCCGTAAACTGCGAGCTGCCGGATGAACACGCATTCGACACAGTCGAAGAGGAGAAAGAAGAAAATGAGTCTCGGTGGGAACTCTATTTCGATGAAGCATCTTCCATGAAGCGGCGAAAGAGGAACACCCCCATAATCAAAGCCGGGGTAGGTCTTATTTTCGTGACCCCGCAAGGAGGAATATTGCATTACGCCCTCTCCTTGACGGAACCCAGGACCAATAATGAAGCGGAATATGAAGTTTTGATAGCCGGTTTTAAGATTGCTATCGATATAGGAATCAAGGGCCTCCTCATATATGGAGATTCTTAGATGATTGTCGGTCAAGTAAATGGTGACTACAAGACATGCAAGCCATAACTAATAATGTATGGCAAAAGAGTGCATCAGCTGCTGACCCAAATCCCTTCTTATACCCTGTAAAGCGTACCACGAGTGGAAAACAGCAGGGCGGATGCGTTAGCCAAGTTGTCTAAAGAATTGCCCGACAAAAACCTCGAAGACATAAGGATCATTGTTCAGAGCCGCAGGATCCTGGCGTCAGCAGCTATCTTCGGAAGCCCTGATAGAACTATCCAAAAAAAAAGAAACGACCGAACATGAAGTTCTCTAAATAGAGAACGAAGAAGAGGTCAAGGACTGGAAATATGTCTTCATAGACTATTTTAAGTCCTAAAGCACTTCTGAAGATGCGTCATCTAGACATCGGCTCATGAAACGAGCTCTGTCATTCGCCTTTGTCAACGATATCATTCGACTTCGTATGGTTAAGATGTCTAGGGCTGAAAGAAGCAAAGAAAGTCCTCCAAGAAGTACACGACGGACTCTGCGGCTCTCATTAAGCAGGACCAAAAATGAAGCTGAACATAAAAAGGATGGGCTATTACTGGCCCACGATGATTCAGGACTGCCTCGAATATGCGAAGCAGTGTCACTTGTGCTAAATACACGGGGAATTCATTCATCAGCATCTAAACCCGCTACATCTAACAGTGGCCAGATGGACGTTCGAGTTGTGGGGAACCAATATAATCGTCCCTATTGAACCAGCGTCATCCAGAGGACATTGGTTTATACTAGCAACAACCGATTACTTCTCTAAGTGGGCAGAAACAGTGCCGCTAAGGGAAGTGAAGACAGAGAATATCCTCTACTTCTTCAAAATCCTTGCCATCTACCGGTTCGGAACTCTGCAATGGATAATCTTGGATAATGGACCAGCTTATAGAAGTTATAAAATAAATCGCTTCGCACAACAGCACAAGATAGACTAGAGATACTCCTCGGTCTATAATTCTTGGGCCAATGGTCGAGCTGAAGCATTCAACAAGACCTTGAAAAGGATTATAAAAAACGGTGTTCGGAAATAGAAAGATTGGCACGAGAGATTGCATAAAGCACTTTGAGCGTATCGAACAACGTTTAAGGTAGCCATAAATAAAACACTATACGCATTAGTGTTTAGCGCTGAGGCAGTACTCCTACTGGAAATAGAGCTCCCTTCACTATAAATAGTCGTTCAATACGAGCTAACGGATAAAGAAAATGCTCATTTTAGGCTCAAAGAACTTGATGCTCTCGACGAAACTTGCCTTACAGCGCAGCAAAACGTGGAGGCTTATAAAGTAAGGATGACGCGGTCATATAAAAGACTGACCAACTCGAGAACATTCCGCCAAGGAGAACTCATGTTGGTTATCAAAAGACCAATGATTCCAAATCTTACAAAACAGGGGAAGTTCGAGCCAAACTATGAAGGCCCGTACATCATAGATCAGGTCTACTAAGGTGGAGCTTATCTGCTTATAGATATGCGTGGCAAAACGCCATTCCGGCCGATAAACGGTCGATTCCTTAAAAAGTACTATGCCTGAAAAGTTGCGACTCAGGTTAATGATAGATGACGATGCTTGTGTCCGCTCGCTATCTTCCTGAGTCAAAACTTTGAAAGTGGTGACAAATAATATTCGTCCCAAACACGGGAATGTTGGACCGAAACGTCCCTAAACTAATATTGGACCGAGATGTCCTTAAACTAATATTCGTCCCAAATTCAGGAATGCTGGACCATAATGTTCCTAAACTAATATGATATCTCCTGTATGAGAAAATGAACCAAAACATCCCTAAACTAATATCGGACCGAAACAACCCTAAACTAATATCGGACCAAGATGTCCTTAAACTAATATTCATCCCAAATACGGGAATATTGGACTGAAACGTCCATAAACTAATATTGGACCAGAATGTTCTTAAACTAATATTCGTCCCAAATACGGAAATGCTGGACCGAAACGTCCCTAAACAAATAATGGACCGTAATATCCTTAAACTAATATATTGCCCTATGGTAGGTCTCCATATCGAGCACCGTATACAATCCACGGGCATAAAACAATTCACATTCTTCCCAGGTCCTATATGATGCGGCCCTTCAAAAAATGTCATGATCGACAACTGTTAGTGCGTTACCTTACGGGCCACCTAAAAAAAAGGTACGTCCACAAGCGGAATGGGCACGGATGAAAACCCGAAAGGGTGCCGTGAGTAAAAACAGTAGGGCTATCGGTGAGCTTGTGAAAACCCGAGAGGGCGTAAACTCCTTAAAAGAAATGAAAAGATGCACTTGTAAAGTCCTCATGACTTTGTAAGGAGAAAATACCTGGGTGAGATCCTTACGACTCACAAAGAAGTAACACACTTGGGAATCCATACGATTCCTAAAGAGAAAATACACTTACGAGATTCCCACGACTCGTAATGAGAATATATCCTCTATAAGACCCTCATGGTTTATAGAATTCAAAAGTCTTAAGTTACAGGGATCTAAACCTATTCTTAAGCCACCAAAACCGCAAAATTTATACCCTACAGACCGTTCAATATTGACCCTTGTATACAATCCATGGGCGTAAATAAATATATTCTTGACTAAGTCCGACCAAAAACGAGAAATATCACTCGACAAGGTGAATGACACTTGCAAGTCCCCTCCACTGGTAAGGAGAAAGTATTCTTGTAAGATCCTTACGACTAACAAGAGTAATATACACTTAGGAGTCTGCACGACTCCTAAGGAGAAAATACACATATGATATCCTCACGACTCATAGGGAGAAATATATTTATGAGATCCTTACGGCTTATAAAGTCAAAAATCCTTATTCGACAGGATCCTAATCCTGTTTGCTAAGCCACCTTTGTTCAAATCAACAAAAGCAAATAATGATTCGCTCCTGGCAATATCTCAGCTGTAGCGATGTTGATGCCTAAACAAGTGTCAGACTCCAAATCCTCTCACGACATATGATGATTCACTCCTGACAACATATCAGTTATAGCGATACTGATACCAAGATTAGTATCAGATTCCAAATCCCCAACTCGCAATAAAATCAACGAGTAAGGAAAAATATGCATATGAAATAGCCGAAATGATGGGGTAACTCGCAATAAAAAGCAGCGAGTAAAAACAAAAAATAACATAGCCGAAATGATTGGACACCACGAAAAAAAATAGCCGAAATGATTGGGAAATCACGACTTTCGTGATATGAAAAGCTGAAATGATAGATGTCATGCTCCGCTTCCCAAAATACGTAAATACGGTACGTGACAAAACCAACCATGCTGCCTATGGTGAGGAAAAATCTTTCCATAATCAGATTATGGCTTTCAATCAGATATCAAGAATAGTCAATAAAATCTAACTAACATATGTCCATCTGCCACAATAAAATAATAACAAGAAACTAGCGGAAAAAAAATAAAGATCCAATCGAGAAACAATATCCTAATCATGTCCCTTATGGGATCACATCATTAAACAATAACTAGAAAATAAAATAACTAAGTATCTCAAAACTATTCGGCACGGCTCCTTACCGTTCAGCTTGCCTGCCAAAATACTCTCGATCTTCCTGCGACAAGGTCAAAAGAATTGGGCCATGCAAAACCCAGATATCAGTATGTCATAAATATCAATAATAATTGTAAAGACCAGAACATGATGCTATAAAGAAGATATGAGTATAAACAATAATCACAGGTGTTATAACAGAGAGCTATAGGCATGTCACGGATATTCTAAATTCTGTGTTTCTAGGTTATCTATCCTAACGATATTTGAAATCAATTAATGGAATCGTCGATGTAATTCAATAGTATCCCGTGGGTGCCCGGGACCACAGTCATAACCCTCGGGGCTGAATCCGAGACATGCCGCTAAGCAGTAAAAATAATATCATGTATAAATGAATGATGTCAGCATCATCATTCCGGGGCCCGAAGCCCACATCGACTGATCAGTCTCTGGAAAGTAGTGAACTGTTGAGTTACAAGTCAGGTTTCATTATTGATTTCCCTTTTTCTTCCAGATTTCGTGTTCAAGTCAGATATTAACGATATCCACTCAATGCCAACACAGGAACAGGTCTTGTTTATCTAGACAACAAGTCACGTCCATCAGGACAACAAGTCAGTATTGTCGGCATCGATAAATTATCCAAGTAATAGGCAAGATAACGTGTCGTGAACTTGTCAGGCAGTGTGTATTAAACAAGATAAATACTTGATGGAGCACAATAACCAGTTTATTTAAAACACTGTAGAAATAACTAATATATATTATTTATTTTGTAAGGTATAATTAATTTATACACACACACACACACACCTATTTGTAATAACATTTTACGTTTACTACTAGATATACTGTAGTCTAGGAAAAAAACAATGAAACTATAGTGGAAATATATTAAAATTATAATGAACTAACACGTAACAAGATAAACTTGTTATTGATACGAAATACGGATTAATGCTATAAAAATGTATATTGATATAACCTGCTATATATTAAATACGTATATTATAAATAACTATATAAATATTGGTATATATAATGTAGCATGTTGCAAGTTTAGAAACTTGCCTCGATTGATAAACTCACGACGAAATACGGATATTTGCATGACGGCTACACTCGAAAACACGACATACTCACGACCTTGGCTAAAAATAAGAGAAAATAAAAAAAAAATTCGCCCTGCAAATAGGTCCATACCAACTCTTGTATACAATCCCTGGGCATAAATGAAAGAAAGTGAACAATATTTTCCCACCGTGCTTCGTCAAAAGAAGAATCGAGTTTTGATGGCACATCTACAACCTAGAGACTATTTGGACATCCCTGTTACTATAATAAAGTACAGACGTGGTGTCGACAAAGCTCCAAGGAGCCAAATAAAAGTAGTGTGATTGCAAAATCATAGCTCCAGCTCGACGTTCCTTCTCGGTGCAGATGCGACGTCAATAAGGACCTAAGGGTCAAACAAAAGTGGAGTGACGACATATTCTCAGCTCCAGACATCTACAGCCTAGAAATCATCTCCACATTCCTCCTCATTCAAGCAGGGTGCGGACACAACGGTCAAATAAAAGAGGAGCAATGGAAAAATCCTAGCTCCCGCTTGACGTTCCTTCTCGGTGCAGATGCATGTCAATAAGAACCCAAGGGTCGAACAAAAGTAGAGTGACATCTATAGCTTAGAGATCATCTACAGCTCAGAGATCATCTCGACATTCCTCCTTATTCCAGCAGGGTACGTACGTAACTGTTAAATAAAATCAAAGCAATGGCATATTTCTAGCTCTAGATCTCGATTGCGATACATACAGCATAGAGATCATACGGATGTCTACCTTACTTCAGTGAAGAATTGGTATGACACCATAGCGAAAGTGAAGTGGCGGCATACGCCTAGCTTTGGGTCTTGATGGAAAGTATAAAGACCATTGGATGTCATCCCACCCCAGAAGGGTGCGGTTATAACTCATCGGGGCTTCAAAACGAGCCTAACCTCAAGTAAAGTTCCACGGTAATACCTAACGCTTGATCTTCTGATGGTAATATGGATATTCCAACCTAAGAAGATTATTTGAAGACGCCTTGTCCAGCCCCAGAAGGGAACAGAGACACGACAAATGCGGGGCTACTCGAGCCGCAATCCAAGAGATTGCATATTGAGAATATATCAGCCAACGCGATGGTACGATGGGGTTAACTCAATACCACAAACCTAATGGACCCCTATCAGAAAAGGGGGTTATCTATAGTTAACGTTAAGATGAGTTTGCCTATAAACCTAAGGGAAAGGTAAACTAAATACTCCAGAACGAGTAAATAAACTAAGCTAAGCCCCTTCAGAACAAAAAGAAAAGAAAATTGCGGATATGAAAGGGAAAGATGCTTTTCATTCATACTTCAAAAAAAAGAATTACACACTGATGTTGGGGACGACCACAAAGGAAATAAAAAAAAGAAACAAAATTAAAAACAAACACTACCGCATCATCCAGGATCTATAGTGGCAAGATGTTAAATTCCGAACATGGATTCTCAAACTCAAAAGCAAGTTTTAGCAAAGCACCTTCAGCTTCATCATCCATCTTCTTATGCATCTTCTCTCGGATGCAAACTTCAGGATCGCCACTGATATCCTTTATCCTCTAGTACGATGATACTATTGCTTTTTGTTAGAAAACGTGTTACAAGATAGTGACGAGATCATCTATCCATTTCTTCAAGATTAGGCCCATCAGATATACTGAATGTATCTTGTCTTCAGCGTTATCAAGTGCTTAGAACGGCATAGCCTCAAGACACCCAGGTAATGCTTCCCAAATCGACCCAACAACGATCTTCAAAATGGCAAAGTGACGGGAGAGCAATCAGCCGTTGTGATCATGAAAGCGACGTATTGCATCATCGCACTGGGCGACAATATATTCTTGGCCTTGAAGGCGACCTTTAATGTGAATCACTTCGTAGGAGACAATCTCATCGATGTCATACAAACGACCGGCCATTATACCTAAAAAAGGACAAAAGAAGCGTTAGCTAAGGGACATGAGTTCATTTTATGGAACTACGGGTGGCTCATTCATGATTGGAATATGTGCCCAGTAGAGAAATCTAAAAAAGATTCTTTAAGGCTGGTTTTAATAATAATAAAAAATTTCAGAGTTGGGCTCTGTTTTATGAAAAAATGGTATAAAATACCAAAATTTTTCTAAAATAAAAATAAATGAGAGATGATGGGGAATTAAGCCCTAAAAATCCCCAAAATAGGGAATCTCGCATTAAAAATTATCAGAGCAATACCATGTTGAATTAAAATAAATTAAGAAATCCCCAAATAGGAGATGATCTGAAATTGAAATCGGAACTATGTTCTGTGATAACAAGTGAAGTCAAAACTTCAGAAAATCCGCAAATGGAGTATGATTTAAAATAAAAAACTAGAACTACGTTCTATAACAATACATGAGGTCAGAACTTCAAGAAAATTCCAAAGAGGAATATGCTAGAGCCAAGTTCCATTAATTTTCCAAAATTTCTGAAGAACAATGTCCCAAATACAAGAGCTAAACTTTGCTTAAGAAGATTCTTACCAAGAAAATTTTGGCAGAGTGAGTCTGCAATGCAGATTTGTGAAAAAATGAAGAAATAAGTTTCAAGACAGAGCTAAGCTCTAATGGAGAATAAAATTCTCAAAGAAGAAGAAAAGATGGAGGCGCAGCTGTCGCCTAGAGCTTAATGCCCTATTTATAAACTGATGGGGTCGGTTCAGATTCCCTGAATCTCAAGATGGATTGGACGGCTAAAAGGCTGGACACCGTTGCACTCACGTGCAAGCCACGTGAGACCAACGGTGGGGGGCATTTGTTCCCTCATAAAAAATAAGGCAACGCCTCATGCTCTTGGCACGTGAGCCTCAACGTGTAAAGCACATGGACGCATGTCTTTGTTAGGATTAAATCTTAAGGCAGTGCCTCATATGCCATACACGTGAGTGCCGGCGTGCAAAACGCGTGGACGCCTGCCTCTGCTAGGATTAAATCCTAGGGCAGCGCCTCACATATTAGGCACTTGAGCGCCGGCATGCAAAGCACATGGGTACCTGTTTTTGTAAGAATTAAATTCTTTGACTATGCCCACGTGCTTAGCATGTGAGCGTTAGCGCCCAAGTTGAAGCAGATTTGCTTCGGGTAGAATTAAATTCTACATGGGAAAATATTCCCTAAAATAAGAACAATATTCTCTGTTAAACAGAGAGCCGTTGGATAAAAAATCTAATAATAGAATTAAATTTTATTAGGGAGAAATATCTTCCTGATCAAATAAAATAAGAACAATATTCTCTGTTAAATAGAGAACCGTTGGATCAAAAATTCCAATGGCGATTTTAAAAAATCATCAAATGATAGAATTAAATTATATATGGGAAAATATTTCCCTAATCTTTCTAAACAAGAAAGATATACTCTGTTAAATAGAGAACCCTTGGATTAAAAGATCTAATGGTGATTAAAAATCGCCGTTTGAATTAAAAAATAGAATTAAATTCTATGCATGGGAAAATATTTCTCTAATCTTATTAAAAACAAGAAAAATATATTCCTTTATATAGAAAGCCTTGGATTTAAGATCCAACGGTGATTAAAAATCACCCCCTGATTATAAAATCAGATTGAGATGTCTCAAACAAAAGATCTTTTAAACTAACCAACAAATTTTCCTCACCTATATAAAGGACCCAAGAGTTTAAGTCTCAAGATGAGAATCAACCCTATAAGGTGACAAAAAAGCTACAATTGAGAATTTAATTCTCTTGCTGAAGAAATTCTTCCTGCTCCTCTCAAATCCTAGGTAAAAAAAAAACAGAGATTAAAACATCTCCTTTACCTATCGTATAAAAATATAAGGGTTTAACCTTTTATAAAGAACTTATTTTTTTCTCCGGATTTGAGATCCGCAAGACAAATCTCCCATAAGTTGAGAATTTAATTCTCATCGGGAAGATTTTGTTCTTCAGACTCATGATCTAGGGAAAAACTAGATATGAGAAAAGAAATATGGAGAAAAGAAGTGGAACTTATATCCCAGGAATTTAATTCCTCTAAAAATACAGCGTTTAACCATTCAAAAAACTTAGTTCTCACAATAAAAGGGAACAGAAGAACTTAGTTCTCAAAAATCCAATCCCGAATCTTCAAAACAGAGTCTTGGTGATCATCAATGGCCAAAACACCATTAACAGAAGTTTAACTTCTTTCAAAAATTAAACAGAGATTAAATCTCTAAAGACTTTGCGCTTCACATGATATCTACGTAGGCGTTTGAAAGATTCTATGAAGTTAATGTCTCATGTGCCTTACATGTGAGGGTTCAAAGGAGCCCATGAAGACTCAGCGTCTCACGCGACTCACGCGTGAGCGCCCATAAACTCAGCGCCGCACGTGACTCACGTGAGCGCCCATCAGTAAGGATCTGGTGCCTCACGTGAATCCCACGTGAGCGTTTAAAAATTTGCAAGCTAGAGCGACTCATGTGATACTCACATGAGCGTTGTATAAAAGTGCTTAACACTATATATTCCAAGTGTTTAAGTGCTTAGCACTGATTGGGCAACACCCAAGTCTAAGTGCCTTACGTGATATTCATGTGAGCGGCAGAGCAAAATTTGGACATCATATTCGTAGTCAAAAGACTAAGTGCTTAGCACTGCCGAATGATGGAAAAAGCCCAAGACTGAGCCTAAAATTGGCTAAATCTCTGAAATTTTCTTGGTCCCATATTGTTCATTGCAGCCAAGATCATATGCTCTGTTGGTGGATCTTAACAAAATTTAATGATCTTCAACCATATTTCTAAGCTGATCTTAGTCTTATATGAGACTAAAGTATCCTTAATTAAAATAAATTGAGCTCATATGTTCATATATATTTAAGTTGATCTTAATTTAAAATCAGATTAGTGGTCCTTGAATAAAACAAAATATCCCTTGAACTGATGGAACCTACAACCTAGGTTCAAACCCAAATTTAACATATGGATTTAGACTAATCTGAGCCCTACGGGCGACGATATAAACTAGTCTCCGTATACAATCCACGGGCAACCCTAAAATAAACCGAATATAACACAACACGAAATGAGATACCTGGAGCAGAAGAAAATTGTTATCGTAACGCGATAATATACTTAACTGCAGAGGCTTGCACCTGTAGGGAAGAGCGTCCCTACAATCAAAAACCCTCACAAATGAGGAGGAATCTGATATGTCTGCTATATCGGTCGCATCTATCCAAATCTCCGATATACGGTACCATAAATCAACTTGGTATTTTCCGAAAGGTGGATGGATATGTTTTATATAGCATCTACCCTCAAATTCAGGCTAGAAGTCTCCGCGTCTCAGTCCAGTCTTCGACGGTAACCAAACTTCTTATACCGGGAGAGACGAATCCCTTCGATTGCTTACTGCCTCCATGTGCTTCGGAATTGTACCCAACTAAAAGATGTTTGCACGGTTCTTTAAAACCATGGTAGGGTAGTAATCAAAGTACAAAGGGAACACACACAAGACACTATGACAATCTTAAGTCTACAGACTATCATGTACTCATGTCACCAGAAAATTGCTATCTGATGATAGGTATAATACCATCCAAGAGTTCTCGGTGAGTCCGTTCGGTGAAACTCATTCTCCAATGAGCACCTGTATACAATCTTTGGTGTTAAACACCAATGGCTATGGTAACAACCATCGTCTCGGTCAGGATCAAGAAATGTATACAAGTTCATGCTCTGCACTTGCTCTAGGATTGTCCTCTTTATCCTTTTAGCGATGCCATTTTGCTGCAGCGTCCCCAGTACCATCATTAACCAACGAATACCCTTCTGCGAGCAAAATGCCTTTAATTTCTGTATGCAATATTCCTCTCCATTATCGGACTTAAAGCATTTTACCTTAGTCCTTATTTGGTTCTCAAGCTGCGCAATGCAGTGTCTGAAAATACCAAACACATCGAATTTCTTCTTCATTGCATACACCCATGTTTTTAAGCTTGCATTGTCGATGAATGTCACGAAATACCGATTACCTCCATAAGACTCCACCGAGGCCAAACCCCATACATTCTGTCACGCCTCGCTTCCCAGTAGACGGAAACGGTGGCGTGGCAGGCCCGCAACGTATTTACTAAGAAATAAATATGTTAAGCGTAATTAAGCAGTATATAAATGAATAAGAATTGACAAGAGTATTAAAATAAAACAACAACTTTTATTTACATTCATCTTTACATACAACTGTTTAAAAAGGAAAGATAGAACGAATAAAGCAGTGCCTGAACAGTGGCATACAAAAAGAAAGTACAAGTGAACTAGTAATCCGGCTGAGTGCTGAGCTGGTCCAAGTCCTCATGGCTAGGCTCGATCTCCTGAGAGTCCTGTCCTCCTGACCAACATTCCAAAGAAAGAAATAGAAAGGAATGTCATCAACGAACTAGCGCTTAGTATGTCCCAAAAGAAGAAAGAGAATATAACAAGTACTGTGAAATGAACATGTGAGTTGTACAAGTATATGATTGTTATTCTAACATGGTTATTTATAGCTTAGTACAGAAGGTCCATCTTACCCCGTGGACTATGGTAACATGTAGTACAAGGCCCCGTCATAACCTACGGGACAACGACATGAGAATTCATGTATGTGTCTTTTAAGTGACCTCTCGTGCCACGATATACGTTCCGTACCAATCAACCCCTTTATCCCCACGTAATGTATTGTATAGATTTTGTTTACAAGTCTTGCCAAAACCATGGATACAATTTGTTTAAGTAGTCATGTTCAGGATGTAATCAAGTGGTCAAGTAGTCAAGTCAAGTTATAACCACGGTTCGGTCAAGTCAAGTCAATTATCCATGTTTGGTATTGGTGTTTGGTTCAAGTATTCATGTTCATATTCCAGTATTCATGTTCTTATTTAATGTTGGATTCAGGTTTGAATTAGATTCAGATTTGAGTTTGGACTCAGACTGAGTCAAACACTTATAAACTGATTTAGATCTTGAATTAGGTTCGGGAGTCATTAGTAACTGCTGCACATGGACGGCAGGATTTATGTCTTTTTCCAAGACAATTACCATTGATAACTCCGCTAAGTTTTCTAACCTGAATAGACAAGCACTCGCATTCTCTGGCTCCCTGGGGCTCAAGAGAATGGATCCCGCTTAAACCTATATTTACTAAAGTCCTTAAAATATTGTTTTTATATAACTCGAGGTTTTTTTTTATGAAAAGTATCTTAATATAGTTTCAAAATAAAGCTCGAGGGGTGAATTATATTATTTAGGGTTTTCATGAGCATGGATTTTAAGTATTGAGGTATTTTAATGATAAGCAATTATCTTTGGAAAGTTCATGGTATTTTACTGAAAACTTGTCCTTTCGGTATCTTGATGGTATTTTATTGAAACATGTTAAACTTTCATTTCTTTAGAATAATATAGATTTATATTTTGAAAATATGGATTCATAATTTTATATAATTTTAATTAAAAAATAATTTTATTTTATTTTAGAAAAATCCGTTTTTCTTAAAAACCGTATTTAAATCCTTTCGAGATCGAATGCTCTGTGAGGAGATCTGCATCTCGTTCTACTAACCTAAGTATGTGCGATAATCCACACTATCTATTAGAGGGTCCCATAAAGAGGGTTGTGGATGCGTAATCGCAAAGGATATGAAATACTTGTTAAAAGAAATCCGGTTTTTAAAGTTATGTGGTATTTTATTGTAAAGTTTTCTTCGTATAAAAAATTCATAGTACAAAGGCATCACGCTATGTATCCAAGTGTGCGTGTGGGGTAGGTCGTTACCCCATGAAATTTTCCTAAAGGTATTATTACGCAATATTATCGAAAAGATGTGATTATAAAGTTCATGGTATTTTAATGTAAAAGTTTAAGTATGAATGTTTTACATGAAATTCTTGATTAAACTTGATTCTAAACATTAGTATTTAGGGCTACAAGTATTTTGCAAAAATTGATTTGACCAAAGATGAAAGAAAATAGAGTTATATGGTTTATAAAAGATGATATCGGTATAACTCTACTTACCGACATAAGTTTTAAAATTGAATTTCAATGACGAGAAATAGAGATTGGAAGGGTCTTACAGTTTAGAAAGCTTAAAGAAAGGTTGAAGAAGAAGGGATGAGCTTCGTGGCGTCACGGGAGCTCCGGAATAGGCTTCGGTCTTCATCGGAAGTTGCTAGCTTGCTAACTCCACTTTACTTCACTTGTACTATGAACTTTTTAGAGAGTTTTGGCTAGAATTTTCAGAATGGTGCTGAGCCAAGGTATGGGATGGTATTTATAGTGGAGAATTAGGGTTTTGGAATTAAAATGGTGGATTAAAAAGCATTAAAATGATGATAAATAGTGAAATGATGGGTCTTTATTTGATTGCAGGGAAATCAAACAGTGCAGAGGAGTTAGGGGTAGGTGAAGGGACAAGTGTGCAGAGCCCGGGGAAATTTGGTCCCATCTTGACCGTCCCCGCCAGTCTTATTGGGCATTTGTCCAGTTGATCTCGAGGGTTCTGCCTCGAGATCCGTGCCACTTGATCAAAAAAAAATTTACTCCATTTTGTGCATGTTTGATTTTTCTGAACTTTTCATTTTCCTGTGTATTGCACGTGCAATTTTTCGGGCTTCCAAAAATTAAAAAGAAAATTCAGAAAAAAATAATGTATCTGATGGGAGTCGAACACAGGGGCTACGTCATAGCTGTGCAAGGCTTTAGCAGTAAGCTACAAGTTGTTTTTTGCTGTTATTTAACAAAAGTAACTTATAACTCAAACTCAGGCTGTAAACTCATTTCTGTACATTAAAATGAAAAATTCCTTACAGTAAATTCAGAGTCGTTACATTCTACCCTCCTTATAAAAATTTAGACCTCAAAATTTACAATTACATATGGACTAATTTTCAAATAGGTAAGGGTATCTTGCACGCATGTCTTCTTCTCGTTCCCATGTTGATTCTCCTGGCGAATCTTTTCTCCACATCACTTGGACCAAGTTTACTTCCTTAATCTGTGTGTCTTTACCTTTCGGTCCAGGATCTCAACGGGTTGTTGCTCGCAAGTCAGATCAGTCTGTACTGTGAGCTCGGAGTGATCAAGTATGTGGCTGGGGTCGCTCACATTTCATCGTTGCCGGGATATGTAGAACACGTTGTGCACTCCTTCCAATGAGGGTGGAAGTGCTAAACGGTATGACACTTCTCCAACTCGTTCGAGTATGTCGAACGGTTCTATGTATCTTGGACTTAGCTTGCTCCTCTTGCCAAAGCAGATCACTCCTCTGTTGGAAAGTTCTTCAGAAAAACATGGTCTCTAGGTTGGAACTCCAGACGTCAGTACTTTGCATTTACCCAATGCTTCTGTCGGGCTTGGGCTATGTGCATTCTTTCTCTGATCGTGCGAACTACGTCCACAGTTGCCACGATCATCTCTGGTCCAAGGAATTCACAATCTCCAACGTCGTCCCAACTTAGTGATGATCGACACTTCTGTCCATAAAGTGCTGCGAATGGTGCTATTCCAATGCTTGCCTGATAGCTATTATTGTATGCAAACTCCACACGGTATAGGTGATCTTTCCATGAACCTCCGAAGTCTAACATACAAGCTCTTAGCATGTCCTCCAGAATCTGAATTGTTCGCTCGAACTGTCCGTCCATTTGTGGATGATAAGCCGTGCTGAAATTCAAACTCGTTCCCAGGCTAGCTTGCAGACTCTGCCAAAACTGTGATCGAAATCTTGTATCACGACCGGAGACGATGCAAACTGGTACTCCATGTAATCTCACAATCTCCTGCATGAGTTCATGGATATCAAATATAGTACATATTGAAGGGTTAAATCTTACTTTAGATTTATGTTTACCTCCATGTACTTCTTTGCTAAGGCTAGGTTGATTGGCCAACTCGAAATGGAATAAAGTGAGCCGACTTGGTGAGTCGATCCACAATAACCCATACTGCGTCATTACCCTTCGTACTGCGAGGGAGGGCAGTCACAAAGTCCATGGTAATGTGCCGCCATTTCCATTCTGGGATTGGTAACGGCTGAAGTAGACCAGTAGTTCTGTGATGTTCAGCCTTCACTTGCTGACACACCAAACACCTTGCTACGCTTATAGCTACTTCGCGCTTCATTCCATGCCATCAGTAGTGTTGCCATAGATCCTTGTACCACCGGGGTGTATCGAGTACAGAGAACTGTAAGCTTCTTTTATCAACTCTTCTTGAACTGGGCTGTTTGGTGCAAATAATCGACTTCCATATCTCAAGGATTAATCTTCATGGATGATGAAGTCAGTTCGAAGTCCACTTTTTACTTGTTCTCGGATCTTTTGTAGCCTGACATCATTTGCTTGAGCTGCCTTGATCTGATTTACAAGAGTGGACTGGACTTGTAAATTCATCAAATATGAAGTGTTACCTGGCACAACTACTTCGATCTACAATCCATGCAATTCTTGCTATAGCTTTCACTGAGCGGTGAGGTTCATTGCTAATGGCTGGGGACTAAGTGCATCAGGAACTACGTTCACCTTCCCAGGATAATACTGTAGGTTAATGTCGAAGTCCGCCATGAGTTCTAGCCATCTTCTCTGCTGCATGTTTAATTCCTTCTGAGTAAATACATACTTCAGACTCTTATGGTCAGTGTAGATATCCACTCGTTCTCCCAGAAGATAGTGGCACCAAATCTTAAGTGCGAAGATAACGGCTGCCAACTCCAGATCGTGTGTTGGATAGTTGCGCTCATGTACATTCAGTTGTCTTGATAAAAATGCCATAACTTTTCCATGCTGGTGTAGAACACATCATAATCCTTTACCAGATATATCGCAATGCACAACAAATCCTCCAGATTGATCAGGTATTACGAGGATAGGACCAGAAGTTAATCTCTTCTTGAGTTCTACAAAATCTTTTTCACATGCTTCTGACCACACGAATGCTTCATCTTTACGTGTGAACTTGGTCAGGGGTGCTGCAATCTTTGAGAAACCTTCAATAAATCGTCGGTAGTATCCTGCTAATCCTAAGAAACTTCGTATCCTTCACTGTCTTTGGTGTCGGCCATTCGCTGACAGCTGACGCCTTAGCTGGATCTACTGAGATTCCTTCGCCTGCAACGATATGTCCGAGAAATCCGATTTGATCTAGCCAAAATTCATACTTGCTGTATTTGGCGTAGAGCTAATGTTGTCGCAATGTCTCCAGGACAATCTGTAAATGCTCGGCGTGTTTTTTCCGATTCTTTGAATACACTAAGATGTCGTCGATGAATATGACAACGAACCTGTCTAAGTACTCTTGGAAAACTTGGTTCATCAGGTTCATAAAGATGGCAGGTGCATTGGTCACTCCAAATGGCATTACGAGATATTCATAATGTCCATAGCGAGTCCTAAACGCTGTCTTCGGAATGTCGGAGTCTTTGACCATCACCTAATGATAACCCGAATGAAGATCTAGTTTCGAAAATACACAAGACCAACTTAGCCGATAAAAAAGATTATCAATGCGTGGTAGTGGATACTTGTTCTTGATCATCACTTCGTTCAGAGCTCGATAATCCACACACATCCTGTATGAACCTTCTTTCTTCTTCACCAATAGTACCGGAGATTCCCGGCTTGAAGTACTGGGACGAATCCAACCTTTCTTCAGGAGTTCGTCCATGCAGATCTCCTTCAATCCTTCCGGACTTAACCGGTACAGAGCTTTGATTACAGGTTGCACACCAGGTTGTAAATCAATGTTGAATTCAAGAGCTCGATCGGGAGGCAAACCTGATATATCTTCCGGGAATACATCCTCGAACTCTCGAACTACTTCGGGCTTCTCTTCTTCCGCTGGTAGAGTAAACACTTCTGCAATCTTTGGTTTAGCATGGAAGATTCCTGGCTCCAAGGTTCTATCTCCACTCTTGAAGTAGAAGACTGGGTGATCTGGTATCTCAAATACCACCCTCCTTTGATGGCGGTCAATCGTAGCATAGAATACTCCTAGCCAGTCCATTCCCAACACAACATCAAAATTTGGGATATCCAGTACTTTGAAATTTGCGTAGAATTCTCGTCTGCAAACTACAACCGGAAAATGATCAAATCCCATAGTTTCCTTCAATACTCCATTTCCAGAACTGACATTCCAGTTTGAAATGAGTGGTTTCAAGGGAATCGCGTGCGTTCTCACGAATCGTTATGACATGAAGCAATGTGACGCTCCAGTGTCGAAAAGTGCGAGTGCAGGAAAGGTGGCTACTAGTATAGTACCTAAGTTGTATGGGGTTGGTTTTAGATATAGGAAAATATAGTGATATATATGTTGGGCTACGCCAGCGCCCCGACCATCAATTCATGGCCAAATGCGGAACAAAAACTTTTACAAACCGGTGCTAACGGAACCCGATTCCCGGATCGACCATTAACCCTACACTAGTTGTATGTAAAAGGATTTTAGAAAGGTTATACCGAATGATCCGAGTCCTTCGGTCTTCAACCATCGTCCCAAGCTCTTCGCGGCTTCCTTGATCAAGTTTGATCTCCGATCTCCCCCCATCGAAGACGATCCACTTTGAGAGTATATAATACGGGCTCCGACCTCAAATCTGAGGCAACTCGAGTATCTAGTTTGCTACCCTACATAGCCAAGATGAAGTAGAGTGTCCGTGTGATTATTTTGTCTCAATACACCCTAGGTTTTTCAACACATGAGACATGTAGGCTGGAGGTAGAAGAAGATGCCATGGAGAAAGTGTGAAGCAAAGCAAAGAGGAAGTGAAGAAATGGCTTTAGTTTTGTGTGTTGTATTTTGTTGTGAGTAAGTAGCAACTCAAGAAAATCCTCACTTTAAAAGAACCTCCATCACACCAAATAATATCCCATTCCCACTACAAAATATCTCTCCACAAAACATTGAACCTAATCATGCCACCATGACTCATCTCATGACTGAACTCCATGAGTCACCAAGTGCACATGCATGAATCACGACTCACAGCAATGTGTCACACTCTCCACTCAGAATAAACATTTAAACCAAAATGTTTATAGAAAAAAGAAAATGGCATCAACTAAAGTAATCTTGTAATAAATTACAAGAATACCCCTCATACGTATATACATACCCGCATCCATATTCCGAATGAATACGAATACAATGAGACAAAAATAATCTAACAATATATTACTAGGATCCGGCTTACACCAAAGCCCACTAGTATTATCCGTCCGAATCATGATCCGTGTACAAGTGCATATATATGATCAAACCCTGCTATAAAACCATACGGCCTCTACAACGTTTCGTTCGAAGCAAGGAAACCCTCTGTGTGGGACTCTAAAGACTCATCAATACGCTGACAGTGGGTTTAACCACATGCACGTCAGCGGCACTAGCTATACGTAACGGCTACCCAGGTATTGAGCGAAAAGGAGGCCGACGAGCAAACTCATCCTGAAACCCCTACCGAGCCTGATAGTGACAATATCCGTACAGTCCGGTCCGTTCGTCTATGAGTATCGCATATCGAGTCTAGGGGGTGGATAAAGTCAAACCCCTAATAACATGACATTTTGTGTCGGTATGAAACCCATCACCGCCTGAGAAACTACCGATCCTAGATCAGTAATTCTCGACTATCTTGGCCAAGGATTTCTGGTGATGGCCACCCATGCACAATGCGACATCAACTCCCAATACCGGGAGAGACAAATCCCTTGAAGATCCGCTCAGTATCTCCATGTGGCTCGGGACTGTACCCAACTAGAACCTGTTTGCACGATTCCTTTGATTCGTGGTAGGGTAGTAATCGAAGCACAGTGGGAACTCACATGAGACAAGTGACGATCTCAGGTCGATAGACTAACCTGTACACATGTCACCGGGAAACTGCTATCTGACAATAGGTATAATACCAACTAGCATATTCCCGGCGAGTCCGTCCGGTATACTCATAACCCAATGAGCACCTGTATATATCTTAGGTGAACAAACTGACAGCAATGGCTTGTGAGACCGGCCACCGCCCCTCGTCGGGGTCTCGATCAGTATACACTAGTCTATCTGGAGTATTGATGCCCAGTCTCGAAACTCCCACGACTAGGGACTTTTAAGGATGTGCTTATAGACCCCAGCTCCCACGTATATGATCACCATCATACTGCTGGTAGTCAAGCAAGAATCCTATGGGCTCTATCAACATGTAATAGTGATCTGTAAAGACACCTAAAGCAAGTACATGATGATAAAGAAAAACCAGATAGCATGCTATCATCTCGAGTAAGACTGTTCTACCCGTATTGGTCCTCCCTCAATCATTGCAATTGGATACCTGCGATCCAATAATTGACTTGAGGGCACTATAGCGAACAATCACCCACTTGTAGTTAAGGCTAATTATTGCGGTGTCGCATACTCACAGCCCGTGTGATACCGCACACCCAACTTCTCTCCTAATCATTCTCACAAAGCTCTTTTGCGAAACTATTGCGTTCGAGAAATAGCCTCAGTGAGTCGATCCACTCCAATGTTTCTTTCTATGTCTCTCTTTAACTCAAGTTTGTGGAGAAAACTATCTCCTGAAATGAGCAATACCTGTCTTAGAATATGTCTGGATATTTGATGGGACCCAGTTCTCAAGTGAACTCCAAATCCAGCAAACTTCTTAGACTGTATCGTCCACTGAATTTAATCAGTATCCTGCGCCATGCCTTTCTCAGTTTCCGCTTGGACCACCTGTCCAAACAACTGTCCCTCAAAAGAGGGAAAACTATAACTCTGACAGTCGCTCTGTCATCCAGCTCACCTTGGAAGCCTGGAACGATAACCGTCTCCCGAAGGATGCTGTCGTTACCATATCCCTAGAACATCCACTTATGTTCATAAACTGCTTCCGAATGTTTCTACAGGATTGGATTAATATAAACTTATTGCATCTAGTGCAAAAACAACATCTGGTGTGGTACTTGACATTTCATAATTGACTCAATTTCCTAAGCAGGTGATATGCTAATCATGGAAATCCCTCTCCTCTTTAGTCTGTAAGACACTTTTAGAGAGGGTAACTCCATCACCTGCAGGTACACCACCATACCAGGAGTCGTCCATTCTAAAACACCTTTAGAATACTGTCTAAGTACCCAGATTGGGAAACTATCCAAATTTAGATCTAAAACCATAGATCTAGTAACCAGAATACCTGATATTATATCCATAACCTATGTGGAGAAACCACTGTGTGACAACCACAGTATAACCGATCGTAGTATAGGAATTTCACTTCCTATAAAGTGCATGTCATCAAAATACCAGGAGATCACACCCAACTACCTTCTTAACAGATCCATCTCCTATTCTGATGAAGTCAAAGCCTATGACTGTCACATCAAAAATAGATGATCTATCTCCGCCATACCTGTTTTAGTCTATAAATAGACATAAGATACCTGTCCACCATGCTTCCGCTGCTCCTACTGACTACAACAACCCTGTGGTAGAGTCATATACACGTGCACATCTAAAGCTAGTTTAAAACGGCATTATACTCATCCTCCTGCCGGGTCTCACAGTCTAGAACAACAGTAGTGTCAAGTCTGGGTAAACAAGAACATCCCTGTCACCGTCTTTGAGGATACCTAAGTACCTCTCGGGTACCTGAGGTTACCCACCATGTCTGCGGAGTGGCTAATGGAATGTCAAACCCAATTGAATTTTTAGGTTCTATTTAAATTTCCAGTAATCGTTTGTGGTTCTGGAATCACTTCCAGTTCTACCATACTCCCACTACCGTTTTCTGAAAAAATCCATTTTATTAAAACTGTAGCGAGTCAAGAACAATATCACTACTGCTCTTCCACATGGTAGAAAGTTAACCCTCGTCATAGCCCGGGATAACCCACAAATTGCCATTACAGAAAAGTGCCTTGAATTTTCCAGAGTCTGGTTTTAAGCATAAGCCGGACAACTCCATATACCTTAAAATTGTTAAGATATGAACCATTCTATATACAATATAGAAACATAGACACTAATTTAATTGAAACCAGATTCAAATCATGCAGCTGTCTCCAGTGCATGTCAATCAAATGGAAGGAGGTCGATCAGCATTACTCAACTAGGAGTGCATTCAAATATGAGTAACCTGAAAGAGAAGCAAGTTCTCAAAACCATTACTATCAACTGAATACTAAATACAAGTATCTACATCTTCGATCAGCTTGAAAAATCTTGATACTTGTAACACATGGTTCTCTACTTTATTCTTGTACCTATAACTTCTCAAAACTTGGACCTTGTATTTCTACGAAATACTTGTCTAAAACTGGAGAAGTCACAAGTAAACAGAATATAGTACGAGTACTAACCCCTTTGTCTTTATGGACACTGGACAACATACAATACTTTGTATAAGTCTTCTGAATTTAATAACCCAAATCCTGTGCGTCGTAGGTTGAAAATTGTACTATGGTTAAGAAGAATTACACCGCTGTTGAATACTCCTTACCCAATCATCAACTGATATTGGTAAATGTCATTGACATAATTTCAAAAAATTATATCTCACTTTATAAAATAAACGTACAGATATATCAGTTTGAAATTGTACTATGGTTAAGAAAAATTACACCGCTGTTGAATACTCCTTACCCAATCATCAACTGATATTGGTAAATGTCATTGACATAATTTCAAAAAATTATATCTCACTTTATAAAATAAACGTACAGATATATCAGTTTGAAATTGGTACATAATAACGGATATTCAAAACCAAATATTTGCCGTCAGGCAAAACCCCAGGTGATTTCCTCAAATATCACCAATTACAACGAATTCCGATATATTAAGGATATTGTAACATTTCAGAAAATATAAAATATTATTTTTGGAAATTAATATTAAAATAATATATTTCGCAAAAATTACCTGATTTACGAAATTGAGATTTTTGTAAAAAGGTATAAATATATACCAATAATTGTAATATAATTGTTGATTAAAATGATTTTATTCATTTAAAATTATATTTATCAGATCGGCATTTTTAAAAGTTATTATATGCAGTTTGGACAAAACCGATTAGTGCACTGCTAATCGCGATTAGGCCAAATCCGTGTTTCTACAGTTTTCCATGGCTAGTGCCCCCCGGCCGCTTTCTGAAAAAGAGATAGACCCATCTCGGGTCGCCCGCTCGACCACCAGGGTGACTTTTGAAGACGAGAGAAGAATCGAGAAGGGAGAGGCTGAAAGAAACCGCCTGTAACTTCAGGCGGATCAAGAACCCGAGAAGGATCCTCCATGAGTTCGGCACTAACTGGCCGGGGGCCAGACAGAAAAAATTCAGCGCGGTGACGACCTCGGGAGAGAAGGGCAGGCGCATTCTGCCCCAAAAAGCTTCCAAATACAGGGCGATTTCCCTGCCCCGTACTTGATCCGCCCTCTCTCCCTCCTTGGCTAGTCATAGCGTGTAACACGAGAGGATGTGGAAGCGAGACCGAGCATTGGCGAGCTCGTCCTCATGCCTCACCCAACACGAGGGGCCGGGGGCCGCATCTGCTGCCTCCTCCCTAGGGGCTGCCCCCGCCGCATGATCCCGGGGAGAGGATCTGACCCCCGCTCTCCGGGGGGACTCGGACACAACTAAAGGGTCCCTAGAACCTACTTCTACAACATTTACTGACTCTACAAAGGAAGACATCTAACCTTGAAAAAGGGAATCTTCGGGAGCCGAAAGCGGGAGAAAGAAGACGAGCGCCGAGCAACTAGGACTTAGAAGAGGGAAATATGAAGGAGTAGGGGCCCAAGGACGGGCCCCACCCCTTTTTATTGCTGCAAGCGGCCTCATCCAACGACGCCCGTCATCTCCCGCTGAAACGACTCCTCGCGTACAGCTGCTCCGATCGCTCCACGTGTCGATCCTGCGCTGGACCGCATTCCATCAAACGTCGCAGGCCTGCATACGTCGCGTCGGCCAATCGACGCTTGACGCGTGGACCGTCGCTTCAGAGGCAGAGTGCACAAACCAGCGCACCTTCTTTAAATGCTGAGATCTCGCCCTGATTCGCTAGCAGAAAAGACAACTGACAGCCTGAGGACTCGTCCCGACAAAGCCTTAGGAAGGAGCTCACCTCGGGAGGCCTGGCAGTCCACTCCTGACCCGACCCGCTAGCTGGTCTGGACAAGAGTGGGGGGCTAATGATGATGCTCAATATTGACGATATGAGATCAGGACACGTGGCGGATGACATGTCCCAAGGCCCGGAAGAAAGGGCCCATAGAGGCCGACCACGCCACCCTTGTACCCGACCTGTAGGCACAAGCTGGCCCTTGTTCATACCATAATTTTGAATTATTATATTCCCCATTCTTATGCATTTTACAAATAAACAGGTGCTTTTGACCCATGTCTGCTACATAGTTGCAGCTTACAGGTTCTCGGAATAAAAACGGTGAAATTGATGAAAAAGATGATACAAAGTGAGACTACGAATGATAAATGGTGAAATCTTGATCGTGCCTGAATTTTGAGGGACAATGAAGATCAATGAACAAAGTTCACAAAGCACAAAGGCAGCAACACGAAGAAGCGGCAAAAGTCCACTACAATGTTCACTGGAAAGATCTGGAAGAGAACTGGAAGATATTCTGAAGAAAAAACTGAAGAAACAAGTACCCAAATGCAGCAGAAAACCCCCCAGAAAAAATGAAGCATCAAGCTCCTAACTTGGCCGCGGAACCGCGGCCAAACCATGCTATTGGCCGCGGAACCGCGGCCGAGTTGTGTTCGTGTCGGTGCAAAATCTTTGACGGTGCGCGGAGCGTTGACTAGTCTTTTCTTAGGGGGTAAACTTGTAATTTCATATGTGCGAGTCAATTGTAACTTTAGGGTTTCTATCCTCTATAAATAGAAACCCTAAATCTTGTATTAGGGGATGCCTCTTTTCATTTCATAAATTCAGATCTGTAATTCCTGTGTTAATGTTTAGAGAGAGCCATCAATAAAGTAAGATTTCTATTTCATTGCCTTACTTTACTTTTAATTATTTGCCCTAGTTAGATAGTTAGAATGTCATTCAATTCCCTAATGAGCGAGTAGTCTCCTCGCTTGTTAGGGTTAGCTTTGGGGAAGGCTTGAGAGATGAAGATCTCTCACCCCTTTCTTTCCCATCATAAGTTTTTATAAGATTCCATGCATATATAACACACCGTTCCCTACGGCACCCAATCCCCCGAGGTAGCGGTGATACCGTAGTATAAAGGACCGGTTGTATATGTTTTCCATGGACGTTAGGGTAAGAATTAAGAAAGGAAGGACAAGAACCTAGAGGAAGAAACATCGTTTCTTCCCGATGGTACTAATCCCCTTTATTAATTATTACCATAACACCTAATAGATCTAAAATAAGGCATTGAAAGCGGTGAGGAAATCGTTGCATTTCCAAACTTAACCTAAACTTAACCCTAGCAAGATTCTAGTCTTAGTATAAATCAATTTAGGTTTTAGAGATAATCCATTCACAACGTATGGAATTAACTCGTTTGAGCAAATTAGAAAAGACACAACATCCCTGTGGTCCAACCCGTACTCACCGGCTAACTACCAAACGACGCCGTTCTTGATTGCGGTTAAATAATTCTTTGATCTAAAAATCTCTTTCAATCAAATGGCGCCGTTGCCGGGGATGGCGTAGTATTTTCTTTTTGCAATTTCGGGTTAATATAAATTAAAAAAATCATAAAAACAGACAATAAAAAAATATAAAAATTTTATCATTCTTTTATTGTTTGAAGGGTTTATCTTGTGAATTTTGCAGGAACAACGAAGAAGTTCGGATCGGGAAAAATCCAGAGATCAAAACAGAAAAAGGAAGATCTGAATAGCAGAGGATTTTACCAACAGAACAACAGAAAATTTTTTGGGAGCTGTGTCGTCGCCTCTACCGCGGAACCGCCGCAAAAGCTTGCTCCCGCCGCGGAAACGCGACATCATCGTGACGTCAGCAAAATTTGGAGGGGTGATTTTGCTTCTCTACCGCGGAACCGCCGCGTGAAGCCCCCTGTGGCCGTTGAACCGCCGCGCCTTGATCTATTCAGCGCTTGGAAAATTTTCTGTGAGTTTCCTTTCTCTCTCCTCTGCAAATCCCAATATATCTTCTGTCAAATCTCCTGCAGGATTCTTTGCGCTAAAAAAAAAATCTCTCCCCCTTCCAATAACTGATCTTGTGCAGGATTCTTTGCGCCGCGCTTAAAATAAATTTTTTTTTGATTGCAAGTGGTTGTTACTGTTTTGCATATTTTTAATCGGACTTTAAGGGGCTTAAGACCAATTCAGATTGGGTGGGGATTTCATCACCCTTCCCAGGACCCCACAAATCACATAAGGCATATTACATTAACCATTAATTAATTAAAAAATACTAGACTCGGCCCTAAAGACTTCGCGCTCAATAGGACAGAGGACTAGTTGTAGGCATCAGCCGTTGATCCTAACCTGACTTTGCTGTGTCTAGGCAAGTGTGTCTAAGGCGAGTGGTTACTTAATTAGGGCCACTACTTGTAGTGGAGAGCCTCCCACTCACCTGGCACTTACCTGGCCGTAATTGGCGGTGAAGAGGCGGTTTGAGGTCCTATTTCTAGCCCTTTGGAACAGTTAGGAGCTGTCTAGCTGACCTAGGTGACCCTAGATCTAGGCCTGATTGTGCATTTGTGGTTGATTGAAAGTGTGTCATAGCCTTTTATCGAAAATCTTTTTGCAAAAAGCTCCACATAAAAAGGATAAAAAAGGAAAAAAATTTAAAATAAAAAAACTTGCAACTTGTCGCTAAAGAAATCCTTGCACCCCACTTTCTTCTCATTAACGTTTTCTTACCCCCACATTCTATTTTTCACCTTTTTAACTGCACTACCTCTTTAGTGTATGTCCGGTTGGACTAAGGACACTAGCGCCCGATTAGTCCGTATTTCGTTGGTATCGACCGATGAAGCTTTCGACTCCGAAGTCGAAATTCCTTCCACTTCCTTACCTTCACCTTCAAATTCTTCTTCCGAAGGTATGTCGGGATATAATCCCAACAACACCTTACCCACGGGACTGATTCCACCTCCATTAGGTGCGAATAACCCGAATAACCCGTCTGTTGAAGCGCCCGAACGAATCGCGCTCCAGGATCTCTTCTACCCTGTCCGCACCGCCTTACTTACTTGTCTTTCACTCCCACCGGCAAATGGGGACAATTTTGAGATAAAACCCTACTTCATCAATATGCTGCCAAAATTTCACGGACTGGAATCCGAAGATGCCTACATCTTCATAAACAAATTCCAAAACGTTTGCACCATGATGAAAACAATCCAATTATCAGATGATGCTATAAGGCTAAGGGTCATTCCCTTCACCTTATGTGACTTAGCCGAGAAGTGGTTATACAGCACAGCATCACATTCAATTAGAAATTGGGACGAGTTTGTTAAAGCTTTTCTTAAAAAGTTTTATCCTCATCACAAGACCGCGAGAATTCGCAATGAGATTATACAATTTTCCCAGCTTCCTTCCGAACCATTTTGGAAGTGTTTTGAAAGATTCAAAGACCTACTTGTTCAATGCCCTCACCATGGGATCAAAAATTGGCAATTTTGCCAAACATTATACGAGGGATTGAACCCGGCAACGAAGCAGTTGCTAAAAACTATTTGTCAAGGTCACTTTCACCAAATCTAGTGAGGAAGCGTGGCAGTTTCTCGAGGATCTTGCTGAACAAACACTTCAGTGGGAAAGCACAAAGACCACCTCATCTTCTTCTATTGGTCAGTCTAGGGCAGGCGTACATCAATTAGATATGTCGATTGCTATGAAAGCCGAGATGGCTGCACTTACGAAAAAGCTAGAAGCTATTGAGACCAAAATCTCATCGCCTTCTCCTGCCCCTGCTTTACCCCCACGAACTGTTTGTGCTTGTTGTTCGGATCCATCACACCTTACCGAAGAGTGTCCTTACAATCCACCTGTTCAAGGACAAGATCAAGTCAATGCTGCCTTTCAGCAATGACAAAGAAATTATCCTTACTCTTCGACTTATAATCCGGGTTGGAGGAGTCACCCAAATTTTGCTTGGAATCAAAATCAACAATTCCAAGGAAATAACAACTTTCAAAGGCCTCCTCCACAACAACAAGCACTCCAACAAACTCAATACCAGCAACCTTTCCAACCACAACCTTATCCAAATCAAACGAACAATTTTGTGCCTAACAACTTTTACCCTCAAAACAATTTTGTTCAAACAAATGATGATAAGGTTATCTCGCTAGAAAAAAAGTCTAGATGTGTTTCTCAAACAATCTACACAATCCGCAGCAAGGTTGGATACTTCCATCCAGTCTTTGGTGCACAACAATGCTTCACACGATCAAAGCATCAAATCTATTGAGGCACAAATTGCATAACTAACTGCTGCGTTGAGCGAGAGAGAAAAGGGAAAGCTTCCATCTCAACCATTGCCAAATCCCGGTCACACACACAACACACATGTCACATATGAATATCAAAATCATAATGTAAATGCGGTGACCATGTTGAGATCTGGAAAAGTGTTGCAAAATAATGTGGGTATTAGTGATGACACCCCCACCGGTGGTTCTTCTTCTTCATCTTCTTCTTTTTCTTCACCTTCATCTTCTTCTCTAGATATTATTCTTCATTCTTCAAAAGGCTCTTCTTCTTCTAATCCGAATGGACCCACTTCTCACTTCACGAACACACCCACACTGGGATCCGTTCCAACTCCACATTCTACTTCACAGACATTGGACTCAACAGATTTTCAAAATGCTCCATTTCCAAACAGGTTGAGTCCCAATAAACCAACTCCACAAATGGAGAAAATTGTGGAGTTATTTAAATAGGTTAGCATAAATATACCTCTCTTGGATGCAATCCAACAAGTCACTTCTTACGCGAAAATCTTAAAGGGCTTATGTTCCTCGAAGAGAAAGTCACAAACACCCAAGAAAGTGCTAGTAGCAAGTGCCATAAGCAATGCTATTAACCAACGTCAACTCTTACCCCAAAAACGAAAGGACCCTGGCTGTCCTACAATTTCAATAACAATTGGGGATAAGAACATCAATAGAGTACTTTTAGATCTTGGGTCTAGTGTTAACCTGCTTCCCTACTCCGTGTACGAGCAATTAGGGGTTGGAGAGTTGAAACCCACTCGTTGTACTCTCCAAATGGCTGATTGATCAATCACCCATCCTCGGGGTGAGTTAGAGGATGTGTTGATTAAAGTAGGGGATTTCATATTTCCCGTTGATTTCATTATTATGGACACACAACCTGTTGCTAACCCACGGAACCAAATTCCGGTGATCCTCGGTCGACCATTTTTGGCCACTTCCAATGCCGTAATAAATTGTCGCAATGGCTCCATGACTCTATCCTTCGGGAAGATGTCTAGTGAGTTCAATATTTACAAGATAGGAAGTCTGCCCCCCGTGCCTAAAACTAGTACACGAGAAGTTTGCTCTATTCACGAAATCACGCAGGAGGACTGCGAGCTTGAAAGATTTCTATTTGATGACAACAGTTTTGACGCCACTAGTGCGTCCCTCCTTGAATCTACCACAGTTGACACAACCGATATTGATTATGATTGTTTCACTTTTTCGGATGATTTTGACGACTCACAGCCCGAATATGAGTCCTTTGAATTTTTGGATGAGTTAGTTGAACCATCCGATTCGGTTGTTTGCAGTGATTTCGAACCCTTGTTGGAATTCTTTGAGTTCGAGGTAGATTCCCCAATTTTACCTTTGATTGTTACGTCTCCGAAACTCGAACTCAAGCCCGTGCCGTCTCACCTTAAATATGCTTACCTAGGTGAGAATGAGACCTTATCCGTTATCATATCGGCCTCTCTTGCCCTCGAGTAAGAGAAATCCCTTTTAATGGTCTTACAAGATAAGCGGCAAGCTTTCGGCTGGACTATGGCGGACATCGAGGAGATTAGTTCTCTCATAATTGAATATCATATGCATATGATGGATGATGCCAAGTCGATAAAGGATCCACAGAAATATCTTGGGGATTGTGTGGATAATCAACCTCCTCCTGTAGAAGTTGAACCACCCCCTTTTCTTTTAATCAGCTACGAGAATGCCAATATTCCACTGATTTCTAATCATCCACGTTCTCGTTCATCATCACCTCCTATCTATTCACTTCCACGTACATACAGACACTCTCCATACTACCACGTATATCATCCCCAATTCTTTATGGCTCGATACATCATGTTCTTCCACCAACCGATACTCTATACAGATAAAGTTTTCAACTGGTTGGTGTTGACATTTGTTCTTTGCAAAGTTTGGCAATGGCGTTTAACATTGTTTCAATGAAGTTTGGGGGAGCCTTTTTGTATATATATATTTGTTTTCATTTTAACAATAAAAAAATATAAAATAAAAAAAATTATAAATAAATAAACGGGGGAGTGCTGACATTTTGACCATCTTGGTGTAGCATGACAGTGAGGACACTGTCAAGGTTAAGTTTAGGGGTATGCTCGGTAAGCCTTCTTCTTTCGCATTCATATGTACATTTTGCATTTGCATTACTTATTTTAAAACCCATAAAAAATTGAAAAATTTCAAAAACTATAAAAATTAATGTATTCAAGTTTGGCCATAATTGACTTGAGTTTGACAAATAGGTTAACGAGCTAGGAACAACTAGATCCTAGACTTAGTAAATTAAAAACCCTAAAAATAACCTTTCTTAAAAAATTTAACGGGAGAAAGTATATGTCTTTGTAGTTTATTTAGAAATAGGCAAATTTCGAGCTGAATTCTTGGGCTAAGTTAAAACAAAGGAAAAGTATTGATATTTTTATTAGAGTATAAGTTTGAAAAATAATTCCTAGGTTAAGTCTAAATTCTGAAAATATATACCCTACAAAATTACACAAACACGAACCTTAAAACTTGGAATAGTAGAAGAGACCTTGAAATGCTCTTGTTTAAAGTCCTTAGTATGAAGGAAAATACAATAAATACAAGTGTGAATAAAGAGATAAAAAAAATGAACACTGATTTTTGTAATTACTTAAGGCTGCATAAATAGAAAAAAATATTTAGCGAGGGTGCTTCATCACCTAGTACCTTAGACCAACTGGTCTGGGAGTCACTGCTAAAGCCTAAGGTGTTGCAAGACTAGGAATTACGCTTTAATGTGCAAACACATCTTGTAATCGGTTGTTGGTACCTCAAGAAGTATTAACGGTCGCATGAAAGATGTGTAGACAATTTCATCTAAAAATTCACCAATCAAGAAGTGCTTTGGACAACGGACAAGAGTATAATTGCTTGATTTGAATTTCCAAGTGTAGGGGTGATATATACACACATGTAGGGGTATGTGATTGGGGTTTAGATAAGAGATAGGAATGAAGAATAGGACTTATATCTTTAATAGAGATGATAAAATTTCCTAAGTTGAGATAGAACCCTAGAAGGAAAGCTTAAAAGATGCCGAAAGCTAAGTAAGTCTACAGAACATATATAATCTTAAGTTAAATGATAAGGAAGCGTGAAAAATACGGGTGGATAATTTATGAGTCGAAGATAATAGACTTCCTTGTTGGAAAACCTAATTGGAGAGTAAAAGTTAATGGACCAAATTGATAGGATTTTGTGGGTAGTATCCGCTGAAAACCCTCAAGAGACAACACTCCTCCTACTAGGGATACCTAGAGCTTTAACGGCTTGTTGCACGAGCTCAGTGCAATCGCGTTTCCCTGCAAAAGTAAGGTTAGGTTTTTGTTGAGAATAAAACTAGATTTGCTCGAGGACGAGCAAATGATAAATTTGGAAGTATTTGTTCATACCATAATTTTGCATTATTATATTCCCCATTCTTATGCATTTTACAAATAAACAGGTGCTTTTGACCCATGTCTGCTACATAGTTGCAGCTTACAGGTTCTCGGAATAAAAACTGTGAAATTGATGAAAAAGATGATACAAAGTGAGACTACGAATGATAAATGGTGAAATCTTGATCGTGCCTGAATTTTGAGGGACAATGAAGATCAATGAACAAAGTTCACAAGGCACAAAGGTAGCAACACGAAGAAGCAGCAAAAGTCCACTACAATGTTCACTAGAAAGATCTGGAAGAGAACTGGAAGATATTCTGAAGAAAAAACTGAAGAAACAAGTACCCAAATGCAGCAGAAAACCCCCCAGAAAAAATGAAGTATCAAGCTCCTAACTTGGCCGCGGAACCGCGGCCAAACCATGCTATTGGCCGCGGAACCGCGGCCGGGTTGTGTTCGTGTCGGTGCAAAATCTTTGACGGTGCGCGGAGCGTTGACTAGTCTTTTCTTAGGGGGTAAACTTGTAATTTCATATGTGCGAGTCAATTGTAACTTTAGGGTTTCTATCCTCTATAAATAGAAACCCTAAATCTTGTATTAGGGGATGCCTCTTTTCATTTCATAAATTCAGATCTGTAATTCCTGTGTTAATGTTTAGAGAGAGCCATCGATAAAGTAAGATTTCTATTTCATTGCCTTACTTTACTTTTAATTATTTGCCCTAGTTAGATAGTTAGAATGTCATTCAATTCCCTAATGAGCGAGTAGTCTCCTCGCTTGTTAGGGTTAGCTTTGGGGAAGGCTTGAGAGATGAAGATCTCTCACCCCTTTCTTTCCCATCATAAGTTTTTATAAGATTCCATGCATATATAACACACCGTTCCCTACGGCACCCAATCCCCCGAGGTAGCGGTGATACCGTAGTATAAAGGACCGGTTGTATATGTTTTCCATGGACGTTAGGGTAAGAATTAAGAAAGGAAGGACAAGAACCTAGAGGAAGAAACATCGTTTCTTCCCGATGGTACTAATCTCCTTTATTAATTATTACCATAACACCTAATAGATCTAAAATAAGGTATTGAAAGCGGTGAGGAAATCGTTGCATTTCCAAACTTAACCTAAACTTAACCCTAGCAAGATTCTAGTCTTAGTATAAATCAATTTAGGTTTTAGAGATAATCCATTCACAACGTTTGGAATTAACTCGTTTGAGCAAATTAGAAAAGACACAACATCCCTGTGGTCCGACCCGTACTCACCGGCTAGCTACCAAACGACGCCGTTCTTGATTGCGGTTAAATAATTCTTTGATCTAAAAATCTCTTTCAATCAGCCTTCCTCGGGGCCCCCTGCAAAATTGCCTCCTCGGCCCCTCAGCTCGCCCCAGGCTGCCACGAGACCAAGACTCCTCGACCCTCTTGCTCGGTTCCGAGCTCCCCAGCCGAGACCGTCCTTCTCGGCCCCTCCGACCGACCAACTCCACCACTCGCAGGCGTAACCGCCGCTCCGCAAATCTCGCCATGAGCAGATTCTCCGCCAGCAACATCCCACGTTCCACGCCATCACGATTCCCATTAATGGGCGATCCGCTCTTCACGCAGGCATGACGTCGGGAGCGTAACGGCCGGCGAGACTCTCGCGCCTACCGCTGCGTGTTGCCACCGCTATATAAACCCCCATCACAGAGGGGTCAAGTAAGCCATTTTTACTCCACTTAGCCGTTACTCTGCTCGGATGTAGTACTAACTTGATCGTGGGAGGGTCCTTGGTGGTACCAAAGCACCCTGAGACTTCTTTGCAGGTACTCGGCGCTAAACTCCCCAAATCACCAATCGCACCAAAACCTATTGAGATCCACGTGCAACAGAAGATCACCACCAAAATCCACCGGGAGATCAACGGAAGACAACATCTGACGGAGACTCGAAAAAGACCTCCATCACCTAGGTTTCTTAACCACGTGTTGATACTAGTTGTTAGGGATGGAGAAGCCGATGCACGGAAAAATACTCGCGAAAAAACCAATCACGTAATAAACAACCACACAATTAACAACGAAAAGATAATTTAATAATGATGCGAGAATAAGTAAATAAGAATCACAAATCAAATATGAGAGGGATTTGTTGACGAGGTTCACCCACCGTATGCCTAGTCCCCGGCAGAGCGGAATCTACAATGTCTAATATAATTTTGAATCAAGTACACCACGAGGAAATCCTAAAAGATTTCTCTCAAATCTCTCTAGATCTAAGTTGCACCCTTTTATACTATGATCTCTGTTCTATTTGGTTGTACATAAAACATTTAAGAGTTTTCTATTTATACACAAATCAATTCCTTAATTAAGAAACTAGCATAATTAAAAAACTTCCATAAGACACTTCTATATTATGAAACTGGCATAACTAAGAAACTGCCATAAGACACTTCTTAATTAAGAAATTCCATAATTATGAAACTGATATAAAACACTCTTTAATTAAGAAATTGTGGTTTTGGTAAAATCTGATATGGCTTGTGTGCACGTCCAGACATTTGTCTGAAGCTTCTTCATAATTTCAACAGAATGAAACTATAGTTCATCTTTTGTTGTGAGTTTGATTTAGCAATAGTTCAATTTTTGGAGAGAGACATGAGGGGAAGTTTTACTGAAGAGAAAATGAAATCTCAAACACATTTTCATTACTTATATCATATTTATACGCGTACTCTACAGCCTTTTCTGAGAACCTTTTCTTTACATGAACAACATTTTCCCTGTACTTTTTTCCTTTACAAGATTACAACGTGAATTTAAATATGACGGTCATTGAAATCATGATCAGAACCGTTATTCAAGTTCTTCTTTCCGTGATCCACGATACAAAGCTTCCCATCCCCATCATGAACAAGGAAGGAAACCTCACATGAATCTGAAGCAAATTTTAAAAATAAATCAAACTATGTGAGATTTGCATCAAACTGGAAATAGTTTGAAATAAAGAGAAAAGATCTCTTTAGAAATTTCATGAGAGCTATCGAAATGGGTGCTCCTTTTCTGTAAATTTTTTGCAGCATGGAGTAAGGCGTTAAGGAGCAGCGCGAGGCGAAAAAAGAAAAGGCCAGCAATGGGGAAGGAGATAAAACAGTGAAGAAAAGGTGCGAGCTAAACACAAAAGGAGCAAGGCAAAAAAAAAAGTCACACATATGTGTCTCTCAATCAAGAGGAATAATATTTACCTTAAAAGATTTATTAAGTTGCATTAATCTTAACCGTTGAAAGTAAACTTAAAATCAAATAGGCCTCATTAATTAACGGATCTGTTTTCACCTTAGAAATATATACATATGAGACAAGTTTATATGAGATAATGAGACAGTCGATCTCATCCGTTGGATTAAAAAGCAATAGAATAGACAATCCGAGATTAAATGATACTAAATCTAATTTGTTATTCAAGATTCATAAATGATATTTAATATTAATCTCTACCCTAACTAGTTACTATTAGACATTTTTCTTTCCAAATTAATTCCCCTTGCTTTCTTCCCAATTTCCATCCTGCCATTGATATTAACCTCATGCTCGATTGTGGATCTTTAAGATTGTTTGTTAATTGAATACAAACATATAGTTGGGGATTATTAAATTTCGAAGACAACATATAGCTTTTCTTGTGAACCTAGAGAAAGATCAAATGTTAACCCATCTTAGAGTGCCTCTTTCCAACACTACAAAAGAAGAAAAATGTTAAGAAGGCCCTCATCACTCATTATCTTTCCCATGATGATGATCATAAGCCTCCGATTAATATCTTAGAATATAATGTCAAGCCATATGAATTCACAGATAATAGATTAGATACTTTATGTTCAGATAATGAGAATATCTATATAAAAACCTAATTTTATTATACACGTGCTTCGCACATGCATATACTAGTTAAATAAAATGTTTAGACCAATTAATTCAAATATAAATGGCACATGACTTGAAGTGATGACGTGGCTCTCCCAAATCTCCTATATATACTTGCGTTTGATTATCTTCATGTTCACAATTACCATCCCCCTAAGTAATTGGAAGCATAAATAAAATATGAAAGCAAGCACACGCTATAAACGTTGCCTTGCACAAGAATCTCCACGAGATTCTCCTACAAGCAATGGCCTCTGCTTGTTCAATTACTCTCACAAGTAAAGTAAAATTAAGTTATCCAAACCACAAAGCAACAAACAACTAAGAGATCAGAGCAATTATTCTCTGGTCACGGATTCTGATGTGTCCAATGACGCCATCTTTACTCGCTTATGTGCTCATCTCTCCCCGTTATATATAAATTCAAAAATATACCCTAATCAAATAAAATCATAAATGGAAGAAGAAGAGTTTCAGGAGTCGGATATCTTGTGGCCCGAGCCGGACCCCTGCCATGCAAAGCCGCGGCGGCAGCGGGAGCCCAGGTGGTCCAACCGTGCGAACAAGAAGCGGAGAGAGACAGCGGCCATTGATATTCCCGTGAGAGCTGACCGGATCGTCAGCTCCTCCTGGACCTACGACGAGGATCGTGAAGGGCTGAAGATGATGCCGCCACATATCATTGTCGAAAGGAAGAGGAGTCGGAAGGAGAAGAAGGTGGCGTTTTCGGTTTGCAGCCGAGATTTACGACAAATTAGGGATGCTGTTCATAGGATGACTGGATTTATTGAGAGATAGCATCAACTATAATTAGCAGAATTAATCATGATATTTGTGTTGAGAGAATGATCCTGTTCATTAAAATTTGTTTGATGAGAAAAAAAATCTGTTTAGAGATTGCATATATGAAGATACATGTTATAATTTACATATTCAATTAATTTAATTCTTATTGTTCTCTCTCTCTCTCTATATATATAAAAGGTTAATGGAGGAAAGATGCCATAGGATGGAATTTCGTCCTATGGCGTCGGAAAAAATGCATCCTCCATGATTTTTTTCGACGATCGGCATACACCACCTCTATCTTTATCATCTAAGATGTGGATACAACAAATTTCATGTGATTATACCATTTTTTCACCGTTGATTTAGTTGGTGCAAAATTAATGGTTTACCGACAATAGAACTTTTTACATTGCTAATTCAACGGTGAAAAAGTGATGGAATCACATAAAATTTGGTGTATGCACATCTTAGATGATGATGATGATGATGATGATGATGATGATGGATACCGATCGTTGGAAAAAATTGTGGAGATTGTACTTTTTCGACGCCATAGGAGAAAATCTCCTCATATGACCTCTCTCTCTATATATAAACTAGCATTTGGGCATGCCATTGCAAATAATTATAAAAAAATTTAATGATAAATTTCTTTATTAATTTAAGTATGTGTACAACACTTGTAAAATAATAATGAGTGAAAATTTAATTACGCGCATCACACTCATAAAATTATAATGATGTGGCATTTAATTGTGTGTATTGCACATAAAACAATAGGTATTTTTTTTTTTTGCTTTCTTAGAGTAAATAAGAAGCCACATCAACAATCAATTTCAAGATTAAATAGCCCATTTCTTCTTGTCATATTATAATAATAGAGATAATATTGTTTATTTAGAGTGCTTATGATGTTACTATAAATGAATTATTTCAAATGATCTTGTTTACCACCGAAATCTGGACTGAAACGTTAAAACGTCTAGCCTGAATTTAGGAGCAGATATATGAACATATACGTCCACCTCTTCGAAAATATCAAGTTGATTTCACTACTACAATAAGGGGTTGCCCATACTGATTTATCCGTAGGAGTAAAGCACTGCCCCTACAGATATATCCATAGGGGCAAAAAAATATCCCGTAGATACATAGGCCGTAGGTGCAAGTCTTCGCTCTAAACATTCCCCTACGGAGTAATAATTGCCCCTACGCCTTAATCCGTAGAGACACTTATCCCTACCGAGTAATCCGTAGGGCCTGATAAATATTTTAATTTATTGGTTTATAAAATAAAATAATTGCCCCTACGGATGTATACGTAGAGTCTAATTGGTGCCCCTACGAATACATCCGTAGGCCCAGATAAATGTCTCTACGTATAAATTCGTAGGGGCAAGTATCCTGATATTTTGTCCATACGGCTAACTGTGCAAGGGCAAATATTGGACCTACGGATTAATCCATAGGTGCAACAGATGACCCTACAGATTAATCCGTAGGCACAAAATATCAGTTTTTTTATAAAAAAAAAGGCTTCATGTTTTTCCCCGTCCCGTGCACAATAATATATACATCATATAACCAAATACATAAATATTCATAATCAGCATCTCATGCATAATATATAAGAGAAATAAACAAACAGAATACGATATTAAACTAATTCATCGTGAACAAGCAAACAACCACCAATATCGTCCAAAATTTATACAATATGTATCAGATAAGTACATACATCCTCAAAAACATAAATAAAGCTACCATAGCTCGGTCCAGCTCCTCCACTTCTGATAATCACCGTAATCTGGCGCATCTGCTTCTTGGTGCAGCCCTGAGTCATCAAAAATTCGATTAATGAAGGAGCGGACTGTGCAGGAGTCTGAGCGGGATGTGGAGCTGCATGAGTGGTCTGCGCAACCGCAGCCGAGATAGTGGCTTGCGGAGCCGCAACCGAAGGAGATGCATGTGGAGCCGCAGTCGAAATAACCTGTCGCACCTGTTAAATTTTGTGTGTAATAAACGAGTAAGAACGGTGTATTAGATTTTAGTCGAGTTTGTATCATTATCAAGTTATTACGAAACCCCAATCTAAGAATACTTAGGGACTTAGGCCTCGTTTGGGTATCTAGTTGAAAAGCCGTAGTTTATTTTAATTAGATAGTTTTATGTAAGTATGATTAATCAAAGATATGTCTACAACCAAATAAGTTCAGGCTACTAATATTGCATATGTTACTATCTATAATGTAATATAAATATTTTACTATTAAGTAGTATACGTACCATCTCCTTCAACTCCTCGACGGTGGTCTTCAAGGCGGCAACATCCTGCTCTAGACGACGCTTACGGGGGGTAGGGAAGTAACCGCCGGAGTGGAGTCCAACCTCATATGGGCCCTGCTAGAACCCAGTCCCTGGCCTCTCTCCCAACCTCCGTGGTGCCCTCCGTGTGCGGCGTCTAAGAAAGGGGTCAGCAGCATCGGATCGGTCTGTCCTGTAAAATCGATCCTCAATGCCTCCGTCTACTCCACCACCTGCTCCTACACCCACATTAACCATTAAAATATAAGTATATCATTTAAATTTGAACTTTTCAAAATAAAAATTTCAAACTTGTTGGAATAAATATTAACACTTACGCAATACTCCTGGGTAGCGGTGTCGGAGAATCGAAGCTCGCCCATGGCGGGATCTGTCGAGGTGCTATGGATGGTAAGATACGCGGTCAGCATGCTCGGTGTACCACCCTGCGCCAGGGTCTGAGCTCTCTGCAATTCGCAAAAAATTTACATATATTATAAAATAACTCTTAATATTACATTATATCAAAATAGATCTATTATAATTTACCGATGCCTCCATGGCACGAGTAATGTTTCTTAAGCCACCTGTATAAGTGGGGAGACCTCTCTTTGCTGACTTCCTATTCTCTTTATTTTGATCGGCATGTTTCTGCACAACACATTCAGATTTAGTTTTCTAATTAAGCAATACAAAAAAATAAATTATATACTAAACAATTAATTACATTTAAATTACAAACATGTTGGCACAAGAGAGGCCATGTATCTACGTCGACTCTCGCAAAGGCCGGAGTATGTAGGAGAGCCGCTCTCTCTGACTCGGGGGTCGCCTTCCATAGGGAATAGCAGTCGATTTTCAGCTCGTTCCTATTGTATCGGACCATTGATTGCATGTTCTTTATCAGGCCATTGTATAGAGTGTGAAGATCGAGCAATCTCTCAGGGTGATCAGGGTCGGGTACAGGCTGAAAGTCGTAATCCAACTGCAAATACAAAAAAACAATGTATTTAAATTGCAAGTGTTAAATAATAATAAATATATAGGATAAGTCAAATGAAAATATATATTAATACCCGAGCCTGATTCCAGAAGAGGGTAAATGAGCACCGGGGCTAATCACCCCACTCAATGTGAAGTGGATACTTCTTCATGAGGTGGCTATCATCCCCCATATACCGACCGAAGCTCTCGGCATAATGGCCGGTATAGAGATAATCGGGGGTAAAGAAGAGGGGGAATGCTGTCTCCCCCCTAACTCTGTCGGGCCTCATCCTGTGGGACTGATTCGGGCCTCGAGTCCCCCTCTCGGGATGGGGCTGCCCTGCATCTATAAGAAATATGAAGACAATCAATATTAAGACAAAGTGGTATTAGGAAATCTAAGCTTTAATGAAAATTAAAGTGCGATATATACCTCTGGCGACAACAGCACGAGCCTGGGCCTGGGCAGCAGCACGAGCGGGACGATAGTTCCTCCGGTGAGGAACAGCCGGTGACCCGGACGTGGACGCGTCCCCTCCAACTAGAAAATAAAAATTGACGATAAAATTACATGAACTTCATGTTTATTCTTAGAGGATATGTAAAATGAATAAATATTTTATATTTATTCATACTAACTTGCAGACTGAGCGGAGGGTACGGAAGTGGCGGGAGTGGCCTCTGCGCCAGATGTGGACGCACCACTTATAATTAGACAAATAAAAATAGATTATATAAGTAATTGATAAAAGAATGTGTAGTTCAATAATATAACATTCTAAATCAATATGCATACACTGTAAGATATATAAACATACCCGCGGGTGCGGTGGTGGCCTCTGCCCGAGATGTGGAGGCACCACCTATAGCTAGACAATAAAAAATGATTATCGAAGTAAGAGCAAAAAGAATGTGTGTATATTTATGATATAACATTCTAAATCAATATTCATGAACTATAGGATATATAAACATACTTGGAGGTGCGGAAGTGGCATCTGCCTCTGATGTGGACGCACCACCAACAACTAGACAATCAAACATTGACTAGATAAGCAATTTTGAAAAAAATATACGTCTATATCTATAATATTACATTTAAAATGAATATGCGTGCAATATACCTGGAGGTGTGACAAAGTCCACACGGAAGGAGTCATCCGAAGGGGTCTCCGATCGGGGTGCAAAACCGGCCCTCTGAAGCTCCCTGCGCAGCTTTTCGGGCGGCGGAATCGCTCTACCTCTGCCTTTGCCGCGGCTGGTGCTCCTGCCGCCCCTCACTGCTTCGGTCGTCGTCATCAAATACAGACAAGAGTACAATCATTACATATGCATGCTATATATGTATAGATCGTAAAAATGTGAAGTAATAATATAATATTATTGATAACCTTTTTCGTTTCATGGACGCATTAGACATATGTACTTGGATTTTATCATCGATATCATTTCTAACCCACATAACTTCACGATCAGCCGAAGACAACCCGTCTTTTGAAACAGGCGGTCGGAGCACTCCGAATCTTCTTTCTTATTCGTCCTCATCGCTGTCCTCCATACGATTCTTGAATTCTGGGACATCGTAAACATCTCAGGGTTTCCAACGGCATACAACACTCCATCCCGGATTTTTCAAGCACTGTGAGTAATATACTTGGAACACTTGGTCCGGAAAGATAAATGGATCGTCCTGACCGTAAAATCGAAATGTGTTCACACTAGTTAATCCATATTCATCTTTCCAAGTCTCGAGATTGTTTCTCCACTTATCTGTATCGGTTCGTGTATCGTACCAAGTATATTGAAATATATAAAACGGTTCTGATCGTCCAGGATATTGGATGCCAAGTATGCAATTTAAGTATCCATAATAAATCGCACCATCCGATCCTACCGTCGCAATCCCACTATTCTGAGTGGTTCGAGATGTTTCTATGTGTAACATTTCAGAAAAATAAAATATTATTTTTTGTGAAATTATATAATTTAAATAATAAATATTATGAATATTTTAATGATGCGGTATAATTATATATATACCGATAAATTGGGAAATATTTGGAAAATTATAAGAATTACTGAAATGAGGGTGTTTTATATGATTTAAGCAAATTATAAATTCTTTATGATTAAATATATTTCATTTTAATGCTAATCGCGTTTAAATATCATTAATCGTGCATTAAGCTTGATTTGTGCACATGACATGCACCATGTCATATTACATTTTGTTACATTTTCTACATATCTTTTTCTTTAATTTTTCATGCATGGCTTTTTAAATGAGAAGAGAAGAAAAGAAAAAGGAAAAATAGAAAAGAAAAGAGAAAAAGATTAAAGAATGGGGCATGGCATGGAGTATGGGCATGAGAGAGAGAGAGGTGAGAGGTTTCCTTTGACTTGGCCATTTCCCTCACTTCATCACCTTCATCACATTTCTCTTCTCCTTCAACCATGGTTGCCCTCTCATTCCCCCCTCCTCTAACCTCTCACAACACCATCAATCCCATACCAAAACCTTACATTCTTTTCACAAAAAACATGCACAAGCTCACTACAAACATGGAGAACTAAGAAAGTTTGGATTTTGAGCACTTAGGGCAACTCAAGAAAATTCTTGAGTTGCCAAATGAGGTAATTTTTTCATCATTAATATAGTATTCCTTTTCATTTAGCTTAAATGTTAGTTTAGAATTGGTTTTGTGGAGTTTTGGAAGTTTTGAAAATTCCTAGTTGAGGTTTGAGAAATTCTTGAGTTGTGATTGTGCTAATGAGCTTTAGTGGTGACCTTAAACCCCCTATAGTGTTAGAAACCCAGACCAAACAGAAACAAACCAAACTTGGATTTGAATTTTCAAAATGTCGGTTTTGTGTGTAATTGGTGACCTACAGGGAATCTGGAGTGAACCGGGAGTTTTACTGGAAAAACAAACAATACATTTACCTATATTGGACATTAGGAAGCCACCCTACCAAGACGAACCCATTCTGAGCCTATGGAACCGAGCAGGCCAGAATTTATAGGCATGTGGCCGGCCAAGTGGTGGGAGTTAGGGTCCAGGTTGCTTCTGTAGCTCATATACCTCCTATACAACACCCCAGTATTGTTTGTTTATCCAATTTTCACCTGAACTAAAATCTGGAGCAAGTTTTGTAAGTTGCTGTTTTGGTTTCCTCGATGTTTATGAATTGAAGTTTTGGTATTTTGGTTTTGTATCGGTCACTTGACGTTTGTACGTCGATATCGAGTGTTATTTGGTTGATTTGCATGCGTAGACCATAGGTTTTAACCTATGTGAGACACGTGTGCCGTTTATGTTTTCGTGTGCGATTTTGGTTTACGATACTATGTGTGATATGTAGGTACTCCCCACGTGGACTTCGAATGATGAAGAAGAGGATGGCGACATCGACTTCGACAAGCAAGGATCAAGGTGAGTAGATATATATCTACGGGGGAAGTCGGGTGGATGGCGTATAGCACCCCCGCAGTTTCGTAGTGTAGCACGCGAATGCGTGATGATATATTTATATGCTTACTTATGTGTTTTATGAGATGTGTATACTAGCGAGAAATGCTTAGGTGACTTTAGGTTAGTGTTAGCGTATTCGTAAAATAGTGATTTAGTTAGTTTCTTAGTCGCGAACCCTAGAGTAGTGATTTGCACACACACATACATCCATACATGTTATTTTCTTGTGCGTATATGGGGATATATATATATATATATATATATATATATATATATAGGTATGTGAGTATGTATGTATATATATACGTATACATATACATGGATGATGAGGATAGTATATGGTACTTGGAGATGAGTCGATGAGATTCGGCATGATGCCACGAGATCGGTGATGTGACTTGGTTCGTATTATGAGATATAACTTGAGATTATAGCGGGTCTTTAGGCGATGTGTTTTCATACACGCGCGCGCGCGCGCACACACACACACACATATATATATATATATATTGATGGTATCAGTATGTACTAGACTTTATATCAGTACCCTTATTTCAGGAAATGATGATAAGGATACCAGATGAATAATGAGATAAATGTGGTATTCGACCTGTACCCAGATTTGGGATGCCGTACGATGGATTTACCGTACGAGCTATAATTATGATGATAGATCCGCACTCTTGACTCGAGAATGTCATATTATATATATTGTATCGTACGCGATACTATTGAGGCGGGATCACCGACTATTAGATGTATATATATATCGACTCAGACTTAGGTGGTTTTCCTTACCCTTTCGATTAGTCTGTTAGTTTAGTCCTGTAGTTTACTTAGTAGATGTTAAACTAGGCTCGAGTCATACCTATTTCCAAAACCAACGAATCATGTGTATTTTAAAGACAGACCAACAGATACTACGGATATTTCAAAGGGCGTACCTTTTCTTAAAAACACCGTAGCCCCTATTTTCTAAACACCACGATTCGTGCTATTTCAATGCCAAACGGTATGACTCGTGTATATTAATGTAGATTCTTTATTGTCGCGTTTATTTTTCATTTTCCGCATATTCTTACTATTCGCATCGCATTGCATATTTAAATGTGATTTTATTGTTATATTGAACCCATGTTATCAGGACACCAGCACCATTACCAATGATGCGTATGCTCCACGTACACCTGCTTGCCGGCTCGCACACATCATCATCGGTAATTGCCATGTCATGTACACTTTAGAGAATATTAATTCATTGATATTGTTTGCTAGCTGATAGTTCCGATACATCATTACTGTGCTAGATTAGATATTGCATTTATTACTGAGATACTTCATGCATTTATACATTCGTTTGTCATGAAATATTACGGAGCTTTATGCCATTATTCACTGTCTATTGACATCGTGATTTTGAGATTTCGGATTTCCATGGGATTTATGGATTTGGAGAAACCGCAAAGATTTTATAAACTGATTATCATTTCTAAAGATAAAATTGCGGTTTTATCATGATATGATTTGAGATATGTCCACCATGAGTTTTCTCGGCTCTTGAGCGATATCATACACCCGATTCGAGGAGGAGGAGGAACCGTCTGTGGGAGCATGGTGGACCCGGTGCGGTACCCCAGGGAAAGATGGTCGCAGATGATGGCGTTGAGCCTGGCAGGGGAGCATTACCGACCGGTGATTTTATGTGACTCGACAGATATCCTGAGGATACCGATCGGAGTACAGGCCAGTCCGGATAGCCGGAGCCTGAGATATTGAGATTTGATGATACAGGCCAGTCCAGATAGCCGGAGCCTGAGATATTGAGATATATATTTTGTGTCGATGCTTGACACTGATTTTCTGTTGATTTCATTGATGATACCTCGATTTATATACATAAATCTCATTATATAAAGAAAACAGTTTTCTCATTCATGATGTATTCTGTTTTCATTTAATACATTCATACCTCATATTTATGATATATTGCTACCTGAGGCACTGACACGAGCACTTGGTATTACACTTATGTATAGATGTTTACCCATGCCATTATTAGATGCTTCAGGCTTTATCATTTTGAGGATATATATTATCATCGTATGACCAAGGATTGAGTCATACATACGATTTCTGCTCGGTGATATTTTCTACTCACGAGTTAGCAACTCATCCCCGTTGTGCTACAGTTCTTGCAGGTTTTACCGTACAGGTTTCCTTGGCGGCTTTGTTGGCACACTGCTTCCTTCCGGGTGATTGCTTTGGTAGGTGGGTTCACTCGCATCGTGACCACCATTGTATTTTATTTATATTTCAGTTGTATCTAGTAAACTCCATCAACCAGACTTGTATATTTATTAGACTTAGAAGACCAGTTGTATATTCTTTCGACCTTAGAGTCGCGCTTGTATTATTATGGTTTTCTTGATGATTTTGGGTTTCCTTTTGAGTTTTGATCCTCGCCCTTCGGCGTTGTATATTATATTGCTTGCGTGGTTGTGACCGCCAATTGGCAAAGAGCTAGCTCCCGCTTAGGGATGCCCTTATTCATATTATGCATGTTTGTACCTATTTGGGGCAAGTATTTACAAAGAAAACTCTGCCGAAATTTTCGGAAAAGATATGATATTTTAAAAATGTTTACTACGACTTTCCAAAGTGATTATATGCAAACTTTAAAACAAGTTTTCCTTCATTTTCTTCTTTTAAATGGTTTAGATTTCTGGGTTATTGGCTTACTTAAATTAGATGGGGTCCTATAGACTTCATATGATTCAGGTGCCAGTCACGTGCCATTTCGATCCTTAACTTCAAATTTGTATCTAAGGACACCGAATCTTTTATAATATGCAACCTTCATCTTCACTTGAAGGAGCACGGTGATACCAAATCAATGCCTCGGCTGTTTTCTTGCACCTGAATAGCCTCTGCAGCCTCTGTGTTATAGGAAAGTATCGTGCTATCTTCACAAGTATATCGGGATTCTTATCAGAATCTTTCGGTTTATACCTGACCTCTCCGCATGTTGGACACTCTTTCAAATCTGAATTCTCTTTCCGATATAACACGCGATTTTTGGGACATGCTTGAATCTTCTCACACTTCAGACCCAAATCAGACATCATCTTTTGGGCTCCATACCAGCTGTCGGGCACGTTATTTCCCGGGGGCATAGAATCTTTCAAGAACTTCAGAAGTATCGTGAATGACTTATTGCTCCATCCATTTAGACACTTAATCTGGAAAAGTTGGACAAACTATGATAGGGTGGAATACTTTGTATTCTCATAAATTGGTCTTTTAGCATCATTCATGAACTTTTCATACTTATCCACACGTGGTCTTTGACCGGAAGGAATGTCATCTTCGGTATGAATACTATCACCTAGGCCAATCTCTACCATATCCTCCATTTCTTCTCCAGGAAATAAATTACAGTCTTCTTCTTCTGCTGCCGCATTACCGTCTTCTCCTTCTTCTTCTGCCGTATTACTGTCTTCTTCTTCTCCTTTCCCATGATATAACCAAGTTGTATATAGTCTAGTAAAACCATGTTTAACGATATGAAGCTCTACGAATTCTACCTTCTGCCAGTACTTATTCCCATATCTATCGCACGGGCAGAGAATCTTCTCTAACACGATCTTATTATGTGCGCGTGCAAATTCAATGAAAGCAGCAAGTCCTGCGACAAACTTAGGCTGCATACGTTGTTTCCAATCCATGTACATCCAGTCCTTAACTTTGATATACTCATGGGCCATTTTAGACTGTATAACAAATAAATTGTAGGTGATGATAACTATATTGAGAAATCTAAGAACGGGATGGTTACTGACAAAGAAGAAAATCCGTAGATACAAATTTGTCGTTGAAAATAATAAATTATCGATAAACAAAGTTAGATTTGAAGATCTTGGATCATCATCATTTTTTTAAAGAACTAGGTTCTTTATATAGGGTTAAACCCTAATTTTTGGAGGAATTAAATTCCCATATATTCATGTTATTTCTTTTTAACTTAGTTTTTTCCCCCTAAGTTTTGAATCTGTAGAACAAAATCTTCCCGATGAGAATTAAATTCTCAACTTGTGGGGAGATTTTTTTCTACAAATCTCAACCGGAGGAAGAACTAAGTTCTTATATGAAGGGTTAAGTTTACGGTAAAATTATACGTTTACATTATCATCGAGTATCCTACTGAAGGAACTAGTTCACCTTGAACCTAACCTTAATTTTTGGAGGAATTAAATTCCCATATGTTTATATTATTTCTTTTTAACTTAGTTCTTTTTCCCTAAGTTTTGAATCTGCAGAACAAAATCTCCCCGATGAGAATTAAATTCTCAAATTGTGGGAAGATTTGCTTCTGCAAATCTCAACCAGAGGAAGAACTAAGTTCATATATGAAGGGTTAAGTTTACGGTAAAATTGTACGTTTACGTTATCATCGAGTATCCTACAGAAGGAACTAGTGCACCCTAAACCCTAATCCTAATTTTTGGAGGAATTAAATTCGCATATGTTCCTGTTATTTCTTTTTAACTTAGTTCTTTCCCTTAAGTTTTGAATCTGCAGAACAAAATCTCCCCGATGAGAATTAAATTCTCAACTTGTGGGGAGGGAGATTTGCTTCAGCAAATCTCAACCAGAGGAAGAACTAAGTTCTTATATGAAGGGTTAAGTTTACGGTAAAGTTGTATGTTTACGTTATCATCGAGTATTCCACTGAAAGAACTAGTGCACCCTAAACCCTAACCCTAATTTTTGGAGGAATTAAATTCTCATATGTTCCTATTATTTCTTTTTAATTTAGTTCTTTTCCCCTAAGTTTTGAATCTGCAGAACAAAATATCCCCAATGAGAATTAAATTCTCAACTTGTGGGGAGATTTGCTTCTGCAAATTTCAACCAGAGGAAGAACTATGTTCTTATATGAAGGGTTAAGTTTACGGTAAAGTTGTATGTTTACTTTATTATCGAGTATTCTACTGAAGGAACTAGTGCACCCTAAATCCTAACCCTAATTTTTGGAGGAATTAAATTCCCATATGTTCCTATTATTTCTTTTTAACTTAGTTCTTTTCCTCTAAATTTTGAATCTACAGAACAAAATCTTCCCGATGAGATTTAAATTCTCAACTTGTGGGGAGATTTACTTCTACAAATCTCAACCAGAGGAAGAACTAAGTTCTTATATGAAGGGTTAAATTTACGGTAAAGTTGTACGTTTACGTTATCATCGAGTATCCTAATGAAGGAACTAGTGCACCCTAAACCCTAACCTTAATTTTTGGAGGAATTAAATTCCTATATGTTCCTTTTATTTCTGTGTATGTGTGTTTCAATTTATGATTTCGCTTAAGTGCAAGGTTGTCAGTGTGTATGTGCTTTGTGTGTGAGTTTGTTATGTATTCATGTTGTATGTGTGTGTTTCGGCTGTCGGAGGTAAGGCTTCTATCCCATTAATAATGTATAGAGCAGACACCCCTTCGCTTGTGCTTTCATCCGTTTCGAGTAAATTTCGGCAGCACCTCCCCGCTGTTCTCCGAGTGCACTGTAATAGAATAGATAATCATTTTAATACTGTGAAACAACGTTGAAATGAACATCTAATATATCTTTGTACACGGAGAACCAGCAGAAAAGTACCGACGAAATAACTCGAAATGAATGAAAATACAAGTGAATGCTGGTGTTTGCTTTATACATTCCTAACTTGTCCACACTGGACAAATCTATGGGTTATCATACAATTGAACCTTCTCATCATATAGAATATACGACGGTTGTTACTACCGAACTATATCGTCCGATATTTAACAACCTTCGTATAGTTCTAAGTCACGACGAACATCGAACGTATATTAACTGATAGACGGGGACTAAGTCATGCTTTGATTTTCACATATGAGTATCAATGAGAATATGAAAATTTCATATTATCATCGAGTATCATATATTGGTTTTAATTTGAATATTTAACTCGAATAGGTTTTACGTTTACGTTTCATTTTTAATGGTTCTAAGTTTTAAGTTTAGTGTAAATTTTGCTTGCGTTTACAGTAAAGTTGTGCGTTTACGTTATTATCTAGTATCCTACTGAAAGAACTAGTACACCCTAAACCCTAACCCTAATTAACCTAAATTAACCTAATTAACCTAAATTAACCTTAATCATCACCCTAACTCAAATTATCCCAGAATTAACCCAATTAACCCAAATTAACCTAATTAACCCAAATTAACCCTAATCATCACCCTAACTCAAATTTTCCCTAATTAACCCAAATAAACCCTAATCAATACCCTAACACAAATACACTCTATTTTACCTAATTAACCCAAATTAACCCTAGCCCAAATCCTAACCCAAATTAACCTAACCCAATCATCACCCAAACCCCCAACCCAAATTAACTCTATCCCAAACCAAAATTAACCCTAATTAATCTAATTAACTCTGACCCTAACCCTAATCATCACCAACCCAATTTTACCTAATTAACCATAACCCTAAACCAAAACCTAACCCTAAGCCAAAACTGAACCCTAACCCCAACCCTAACCCCTAATTAACCCAGAACTAACCCTAACCCTAACACAAAAACTAACAATAACACAAAAAATAAGAATAATTAATGTTCAAAATGTAATTAACTCACCTCACTTGTAGTTTTGCCGGCGGTTTGAACTCGACGAGGTGGAGGAGGCCAGTCCTGGAACTCGATGAGGGGATCTGATCGGGAAATTTTGGCGACGAGTAATTTTGGTGACGAGACAGAGATCGAGGCGGCGGCTGACGTGAAAAATTTTGGCGGCGAGAGGTGGAGGAGGCATGGGTGAGGGTGAAAGATCGCGCGTGAGGGGAGTTGGTGAGAGAAAATATTTTGGGGATGGTGGAAAAATTACCGAGCTTTATTTTTTTATAAATAACCCTTTGATACCCCTACAGATTAATCCGTAGGGCCAACTAAAAGATTACATTTTAATATTTTTTAATTAATCTGTAGGGTACCGTAGGGGCAAACCGATAGCCCTACGGATTAACCCATAGGAACAATAAAATGTTGCCCCTACGGATTCCTATCTCCGTAGGGGCAACCCCTTATTGTGGTAGTGTTTATGACACCGTATATCGGAGGTTTGGACAGATATGACTGTTGTAGCGTGACTTTATCAGATTCTCCCTCTTTGAGGGGTTTTTGATTGTGGGGACGCTCTTTCCTACAGGCGCAAACCCCTGCGATTAATTACGTTGTGCGATAACAACTTTCATCTGCTCCAAATAAATCACTTCATGTCGTGTTATGTATGTTGTTCATATTAGAATTGCCCTTGGATTGTATACGGAGACTAATCTTGTCATGCCCGTAAGACGCGGATTAGTCCAAATATGTATATTAGATTTGGAGTTTTGAACTTAAGATGTAAATCTCATACAAAAGAGGTCCATCAGTTCATGAGATATATAGGTTTAATCTAAGGAACGTTAGTCATATATATGACTAAGATCGACTTAGAAACAATGAGCATATGGGCTTAAATATATTAGTTAAGGACATCGCGGTCCATTGGAGACATAGATGGAGTATGGCTTGTTTGTGCCCGTAGATTGTATACGGGGATCAATATGGTGATCAGCCGTAGGGCCAAATGTATTGGTTTAGAGACATTTCGATCCAACATTCTCGTATTTGGGACGAATATTAGTTTAAGGACATTTCGGTCCAACATTTCCATGTTTGGGACGAATATTAGTTTAAGGACATTTCAGTCCATTTTTTATCTTGCGCGCACGTGTATAAGTTACGTGGCGAAGCGAATGATGATAACATGAGATGCGCCCAATATTGGGATGCGATCTAATATGAAGTCATTTATATTTTCTTCAAAAATATACATATACATATATATGTATAAAACCGGAGCTCAATATTAGATTCACATCTATATCGGATGCGTGTCAATATGAGATATGCAAATCAATATGGAAGTGCATAAATATGAAATGTATCAATATGAGGATTAAGACATTTTCTATCTTGATAAAATTTTATATCTTTCATCAAGTTGGGATGAAAGAGTTGGTTGATAAAACCCGCCACCTTTTTGAAGACGTTGAGGAATTACAATTACGTATATCAGAGGTGTGGAAAGATGTACCCTTGAACCAAATCGCATATATGAGGGAAAAGATAATGTCAGAACTGAGAATCATCAGTCTTATATGAGACTGAGATAAAAATCATTAGTCATATATGAGACTAAGATCAGCTTGGATATCATTGATGAAATCTCATTAGCGGTATATGAGACTAAGATCAACTTAGATATCATGAGCATATAGGCTCAGTTGATTTAAAATCAAAGAAGAAACTTAATCTTCACAGATTTAACCAATTTAGGGCTAACATTGGGTTTCTATACCACCCAGCAGTACTAAGCACTCAGTCACGTAGCGTTCATTTGAATATCATGTGAGGCACTGAGCCTATGGCTTTTTTCAAACGCTCACGTGTATGGCATGTGAGGCACTGAGTTCTTGCTTATAGGTGCTCACGTGTATGGCATGTGAGGCGCTGTCTTCATAGATCTTGGGCGCTCACGAGTATGGCACGTGAGTTCTGAGCATCTGTGCGCTCAGGTGGATATCATGTGAGACGATATCATCTGTTTCTTTTGAGCGCTCACGTGGATATCACGTGAGGCGCTGTCTTCATGGTTTCTTTTGAGTGCCTACATGCCTTTCACGTGAGCTGCTGTTTTGCACGCTCACGCGAGGCGCTTTTGATTGATTTTTCCCCTTAGCGCTCATGTGGATATCACATGTGACGCTTCTTCCTTAGAGATTTAATCTCTGTTTATCTTTTTGAATTTCAGAGAATCTTAACTTCTGTTAATGGTATTTTGACCATTAACGATCACCAAGATCACTATTTTGAGAATATGGGATCAGATTCTTTAAGAACTAAGTTCTTATTTATGAAGGAACTAGGTTTCTGAAGTATAAACCCCCTCTTTTTCATGTCTTTCATCTATGGTCTCCTTTTAATCTTTGGTTCTCAAAAAAAAGATCTTCCTGATGAGAATTAAATTCTTAACTTGTGGGAGACTTGTCTTGTGGATCTCAGATCTAGAGAAAAAACTAAGTTCTTTGAGAATGATCAAACCCTTATATATGCAAGTGATGAGTAAAGCAGAGATATTTTTATCTCGATATTTTCTTTACCTAAGATTTGAGAGGAGAAAGATCTTCTTTCTCGAAGAGAATTAAATTCTCTATATTTTTTGTGGAAGCTTTTGGAGAGCCTTATGTATTTTTTTACAGAAGCTTATAAGGGGTTTCCCTCTCTCTGAGATTTAATCTCTTTACTCCTATTTATAGGAGAAGAGAAAAATCAATCTGTTTTGAGAAAATCTCTTATTGAGCGATCATGATTGATTTTATAATTAAACAAATTGATTTTAAAGATCAACCGGTGTATTTTATTCACCGTTAGATTTTTAATCCAAAGGCTCTATATTTAACAGAGAAGATTTCTTGTTTGTTTTAACAGGATTAGGAAAATATTTTTCTAATATAAAATTTAATTCTATCATATGAATATCTTGTTTGTTTAACAAGATTAGAAAAATATTTACCTAACATAGAATTTAATTCTATCATATGAATATCTTGTTAGGAAGATATTTTTCTAACCATAGAATTTAATTCTATCATATGAATATCTTGTTAGCTTAATAAGATTAGGAAATTATTTTCCTAATATAGAATTTAATTTTGTCATATGAATATCTTGTTAGGAAGATATTTTCTTAACCATAGAATTTAATTCTATCATATGAATTAATTGGTGGTATTTTATCACCATTGTATTTTAAATCTAAAAATTCTCCGTCAGAGAAAGATCTTTTCATATTAGAAAGATCAGGGAAAATATTTCCCAAATAGAATTTAATTCCATCACATAGAATTTAATTCTATCATATGAGTGCATTTTAAATTGGGACATTCACATGATCATGATAGTGCTGCCATATACATATATGGCAGCGGCACTCACGTGCTTTGCATGTAAGCGCTGCCAAAAGAACGCGGTAAGGGAACTCACGTGCCTGACACGTGAGGGCTATCAAAGGATTTAATCCTATCTGAAGCCGGTATTCATATACTTTGCATGTGAGTGCTCACTTGTTTAATACATAGGTGCTGATCAGTCGAAAATAATGTATTTTTAACACGTCAATTTCCCTGTCATTTGCATTCATCTAGAGGTGTTCGGTATTCATATTGCACATATTAGCAAAACGGTTGTAAAATACAAGATTACATGTGTTATACTCTAAAACCGGCACTTTTAGGGAAATTGACTGTTTATCATGACATCGCATCATCCTTGTATTGCGCAATACTTATTTCGAAATCTGTGCAGGAAATTCCAGGAGAAAGGCCAAAATTGTCAAAATGTTGATAAAAGATGTGCCAAGTCTAAGATTGTTGATCTGGAATTAATACAGAGGGAATTATACAATTCAACATATCAGGAAAATACCACTAAGTAAAGAAGAAGCAGTACACAGAATCCCATACAGTAGGGCCCTCAAAGGACCGTGGATCCGCGGCCCAATACCCACTATTGCCGCGGATCCACGGCGCTTTTGCCACGTCACCTCCTCAGCTTTGCTGCAGTATTCCTCTCTCAGTGTGTACACCTCATCAAGACATGTCAAATTCCAGATTATCTTAGAAGCTTCTGCCAGATCAGCAAGGATCATTAAATCAAGCTAATCTTGATTAAGCTAATCAACCTCCTAACAACCTAGTTCTAGAAGCTCCCTCCAACTAACTACTTCTAGAAGCCTCTTTATCTAACAAACTTTTGGAGGGAAATTCAAATTTTGAATCCTAGATCTAGGGTTATGAAAGTCTATAAAAGGGATCCTAGATCTAGGGTTAATGGTTGTTCATCATTAGCTAAAAAAATCATTAACTAGGGTTCATTAAATTGTTGTAAGTTGAGTGACACGACTTGCGCCTCAAAACCCTAACCCTAATTCCAATCCAAGATCAAGATCTTTGAGTTCAATCAAAGCAAGAAGCCTTCAAAGCCTTTAGAAGTGAAGCCAGACTTCATCGGAGCATGTGATCCAAGCCGATCCACGACTCAAGGAGCCGATGCAACGCTAGATTCGACGATCTTGTTTCCTTCTCAAATTCTTGTAGTTCTTTGAGCAAAGTGTAAAAAATTGTTGAATAAATAAAGGTGAGATTCTTTTAACTTGCTTATCTTTCAATTCAAGTATTATGATTCAATCTAGATTCTTGAATGTTTGCTTTGCGATGATGTTTGAGTAAAACTCTGCTCGTAAAGGAGTCGAGACGATCGATAGAATGATGATGATTTAGATTCTTTTACAGTTCTTAAATCCTATAACGTTTGTAAATTCTTGTGAATTGAATGATCGATGACCTAGTTTCGAGAAGATGCTTTCTTGATTGTGTTCGCTCGAAACTAGAGATCAACGATCGATCATTAGATTTACTTGAAGCTAGTTTGTGAATGAGATTCATCGAAAGGATAAAGGATAAGACGAGGAAACCCTAGCTTCTTCGCAAGATCCTTAACCTCGATAAATCGTCATCGATCTAGTATCAATTCGTTAATGGATAAGAATATGAAATCATTAGATCTCATCACATCTATAGATCCGATCTACTCCTACGAGCCACACTTCGAATCTTGATTGTTGGTTTGGAAATCATCACAAATTCTTAATTCTTGATTTTATCGTTTCTTGATTTAGACTAGATTTTTCTAATTCTTAAACTTCAATTTACAAATCATGAATTGTCTTTTCTCTTTTCTTTAAAATTTCGACTCATCTAATTCGAAATACGGACGATTACACTTTCCATGTAGACGATCCGCACTTACTAACGCGCTACAATCGACACCGTTATTGATTGCGGTCAAATAATTTTTGGTTGTGATTTCTTTACAATTTTCATACTACACAATCCGAAATCGTTTCAATCAAATGGCGCCGTTGCCGGAGATCATTTGATTTACACAATCGAGAAATTAAAACAATCAAATGGCGCCGTTGCCGGGGATAGTGCGCTAATTGTTCGTTATTTTGAAATTTGAGTTGAAAAGTTTATTGCATCCATATTTGAGATCTAAATTCGCACAAACCCTAAACGTGTTGTTGTGATTTGTTGCGAGGAAATCTGGAATTTGTGGAGCTGTGGAAATTTTTTTCAGAATATACCAGAGGACTTAGGGGCTAAACAGTAGCAGCCTCAAGAAATTTCGTGCAGTGATCTTGCTACAGTACCGCGATTCCGCGGCACAAGGAGACTAAAGCGGAGGAACCGCGGCGGTTTGACTTCCTCACTATTCCAAAATTGCAGCTATACTTCTATACTTTCTTATCTCCTTCCTCATCTGCTCCAATTAACAATTTTCTGCAGGTTTCTTTGCAAATAAATCGCAGCGCCGCAAAAGCAAAATAAATTGTGCGTGTTTTGATTTCTTGGTTGTTTGCATATTAATACGGAATTTAAGGGGCACGACCAAATCCAGATTAGGTGGGGAGTTCATTACCCTTCCTAAGCCCCAAAAATCACAAACTTGCATCCGCATTTACCCTCATTAACTAAAAAATATCTAGAGATGACTCTAAGGACCGTCGCGCTCACTTAGGACAAGAGAAGGCCGTGGGTAATTCATTGCTTATCCGCGTTTCTTTTGTGGTGTCTAAAGCAAGTGTGTCGAAGGCTAGCGGTTACTTAATTAGGCCCACTACTTACGTAGTGGAGAACCTCCCACTTACCTGGCACTTACCTGGCCACAGGAGAGACAAAGAGCCAGTGGAGGATTTATCCTGCGACTTGTCTTTTGGCAGTTATGAGCGGTCTAGAGCTTTGACCTAGGTGACCAATAGAATTAGGGTTTTGCTTGTTGCATTTGTTGTGATCGCATCATATTTTGAAAAATCCGTATCATTTTTCAAAACAAACACCACATTCATTCATTCCCCTAATTATAATTCACGCTGCCACTTGTACTAACCCTTTTTAGTACAAGATAGGCTGGACACGGGATTCTAGTGCCCGTTTAGTCCGCGTCCCCCCGATCGTCCCTAAAGTCGGTATTTCTACATTTACCTTTTCTTTACCCACCACCACACCCACATCGATGGATCAGTCTCCATCGAACTTCTTTTCCACTACTCTGCCGCAGTCCGTTGGTGCGCAGAATCCACCCCGCATCTCTCTCCAAGAGAGGTGCTATCCTACACGAGGTCCTCTTTCGACCTGTCTCTCCATTCCACCAGCCAACGGGGAAAATTTTGAAATAAAACCCCAATACATTAACCTTCTACCAAAATTTCACAGTCTCGAGTCTGAAGATGCATATGCCTTTATCACCAAATTTGAAAATGTATGCGCAATGATGGGTACCTCACAGCTTTCTATGGATGCTATGTGTCTACGTCTTCTCCCATTTACCTTGTGCGATATAGCCGAGAAGTGGCTGTATAACACTACCGCACACTCCATTTCAAACTGGGGAGAATTCGTCAAAGCATTCCTTAAGAAATTCTACCCACATCATAAGACAGCTCGAGTCCGTAGCGAAATAAATCAATTCACCCAGCTTCCAAATGAACCATTTTCAAAATGTCTTGAACGCTTCAAGGATCTGTTAGTTCAATGTCCACATCACGGCATCCCGAGATGGGATCTGTGCCGAATCATTTATGAGGGCATTAATCCTAACACAAGACAGACCCTTGAATCCATGTGTCAAGGCAACTTCGTGACTAAGGATGATGGGGAAGCCTGGAAATTCCTAGAAGATTTCGCTGAAAAAATTTTACAGTGGGAGGGTGTGAGTCAATCGTCTAGGGATGGCAATGATATTTCCATAGGAGTTAGAGCTGAAATTTCAGCTTTACACAAGAAATTCGACGCTATGGAAAACAAATTTTTAGCTGCCGCCCTAAATCAAATGTCACTCTCCAAAACTGTATGTGGTTGTTGTTCTGATCCTTCTCATTTGACGGAAGAATGTCCACGAAATTCTCCGTTTCAAGGTCATGAACATATCAATTCTGCCTTTCAAAGACCTAGAAACGATCCATTTTCTTCCACATATAATCAGGGTTGGAGGAATCACCCTAACTTTGCTTGGAACCAATCACAAAATCAAAACACAGTTCTAAATCAAAACAATTTCCAAAAGGCTCCTCCACCACAACAGCAACCACTTCCTTTGAGTCAGCACCCCTTCCAAGCACAAAACTTCCAAAATCCGGTCAACACACATGCACCGTCTAGTCCTTTGCAGTTGACCGGTACTGATGAATCCTCTTCATTCATGAACTTGCTTTTAACAATAAAGACTTCCGTCGATAATATAAAGAAAAACTCTGCGTCCCAAAGCGAGACTATTAAATCGATGGAAGAAGAAATTGCACGATTAAAAGCTGAAATGAGTGCAAGAGAGAAAGGGAAACTTCCAGCTCAACCTTTACCCAACCCTGGCTATTCACATCATGTGAATGCAATCACGTTGAGATCTGGAAGAGTGCTTGACAATCATGTTGGGGAAGAGATTGATGACACTGAAAGATCTATCAATGATACCCCGGCTGAGACCTTTCCTTCCACTTCTACTTCTAATTCTGACCCCAGTTCTTCTACCCCACTACCTTCTTACGAGCCTATTCTTCGTTTTCCACAAGGCTCGCCACCTCAACCCATTTCTTCTATCCCTCCACAGACGATCCCCACTTCTATTCTGGGATCGGTTCCACACACACTTCCTTCTCCTATGATGGACCCAGCGCTTATTGCTAAAACTCCTTATCCGAATCGGTTAAGGGGTAACCCACCAAGTCCACATATGGAGAAGATCACTAAAATGTTTAAACAGGTTAACATCAACATCCCTCTTCTAGATGCAATACAACAAGTCCCCGCTTATGCGAAAGTTCTTAAAGACTTGTGCACTAGAAAGAGGAAGACTCAAGTGCCCAAGAAGATATTCATTGCAAAGACTGTAGACACGGCTTTCCCCCAACAAGTACCGAGGAAACGTAAGGACCCTAGCTGTCCTACTATTTCTATTTCTATTGGGGAAAAACACATCAACCGTGCTCTACTAGACCTTGGCGCTAGTGTTAACTTGCTTCCATACTCGGTTTATGAGCAACAAGGTATCGGAGTATTAAAGCCCTCGAGCATAACTCTCCAAATGGCTGATCAATCAATCACCAAACCTAGGGGTGAACTGGAGGATGTGTTAATAAAAATTGGGGAATTTGTATTCCCTGTGGACTTTATTGTACTTGATACACAGCCTGTAGCGAACCCACGGAATCAAATTCCGGTGATTTTAGGTCGCCCCTTTTTAGCCACTTCCAATGCTATCATCAACTGTCGTAATGGTTCTATGACCCTATCCTTCGGGAATAGGTCAATAGAGCTGAACATTTACAAGTTGGGAAGTGTACCCTCCGAACCTACTGCTCAGGTCTGTTCTGTCGACTTAATGGATGTCGACAGCAGCGAATTTGATGATCCTCATGATACCGATCTTGACTCTTTTCATATGTTATTGTTTGACCCAACTATGTATTATACACATACGGACTCTTCCACCGAGATGTCCGGGTCAACATCTAACACTGATTATGAACCGTTTTTGGAGTCTGAAGATCACCTCGCACTTTGTGATGACATTATTCTTCGGGGTATTGATGAGACTTTTGAGAAAATCTTCGCTGATGAACTCGCATTTTTGAATGACACAGGTGTTGAGATGAATCATCTCCCAATCAATGAAATTGAACCTCCACCCCTTCTTCTGAACTGTAAAAAGAATGCGAGTAATCCATCACATTCACTGCATCATCTCTCCAGAATAAGACGCACACACATTCTATTCCACCACTTAACCTTTGCCCACTTCTTCTTCCACCAACCAGAGCACTGCATTGATAAAAATTTTGAATGGTTGGTGTTAACTTTCGGTCTTTGCAAAGCTTGGCATCGACCAATGATTCTTGACCCCCTCATGTGATTTTCAAAGATTAACATTGCTTAAGTTTAGGGGGGGTATTGTAACACCCGAGCCCAATAATACTATTTATATTACTAGTTGAGGGTTATATATTGCTCATTCCAATTATCCTGATTGTTTGGTGCTTTTTGCAAAATTTTAACCGGTTAAGTCATTCTGGCACATAACAAATTTTAACTCCTAAAATGAAATTAAAATGTCCATGTTGGCCTACTCGTCGCCACTAGTAGCGTGGTAGCGTCCGCGTGTCGAGATTTCGTCCCGTTCGGCTAAACGGGCAAGTTTGGACGGCTACGCGCGCGTACAAGTGTCCGACTTGGGGGCATGCATTTTAATCATTAAACATCTCTTTTCAAAATTTGGACCTCGCTTAAAATCCTATAATTTGAATTTGGAGCATTTGGGCGCAAACCGGGCGCGATTTGGAAATGCTTCATTTTGCGCCAAAAAGGCCCATTTAATTATATATCATAAAACTAAAATTATACGAAATATATTCTTTAACCGTTAAATCCTTCAGAATCTTTCAAAGTTTTCTTTTAAAATTTTGCTTCAACCAATCAGGTTGCTCCCGTGGGCCCCGCCTCCTTTTCCCTCTCTCTCTATCTCTCTCTATCTCTCTCCATTCTCTTTCTCTCTCCCTCTCTAACAACTCTCTCTCTCCTCCTATTTATATCCTTCATGCAGCCGCCTCCTCATCTTCCCCATCACGAGAAAACCCACGCGAAACCCCGAACCCTAACCCTAGCCACCTCCGGACATCGCCGTCGACCTCCCCGCGACCTCGCCGTCGCCGCCCTCGCCACCACGAGCCTAGCCGCACCCTCCTACCTCCTTCCTTCGTCTCGTCCCGCGCCTGCACCCAACCCCGACGCCATCATCCGGCCGCAGCTCTCGCCGTCGACGCCGCCTCCCGTCACCGACGACTCCCGTGACTCCCTCTCTTCCTCCTCGTCCCGACTTCGTCGTCGCTTCCCTCCTCCCCTCGCCGGACCACCACCAGACCAGAGCCGACCCTAGCACCAATCCCGGGTCGCCGGGAACCACGCCGTCGACCCTCGTCGACATCACCCGCGCCACCTCCTTTCCCCCTCGATCACCAGAGCCGACCACCACCCTCCTCTACTCGTCGCACCCCCTCTCCAGCGAACCCGAGGCTGTTCAGGCCTTCACGGCCGCCGTCGCTGCCTCGCCGGCGTTCCAGCGCCGTCAAGCCCGCCAGGGTTACCCCTGGTGTCTCCATGTAAGCACCCCTCATCTTTCCTTTTGTGCAAAATCCCCCCCCCCGCTGATCTTATTACGTATATCTTGTTGCTAACTCGTTGCCGATGACTTTTGCCGGAATCCGACCGTGCCGTCTTTTGAACCCGACGCTCCAGCGAAGTACCCTGGTCTGTGTGATCCCGTTGTTCTCTGTTGGGACTCGATCCGTGGCCCGTGCACCCGTCTCGTGTTTTCTGCCGACATTGCATCCGTGCTTTCCGGTTTGCGAATCCGTCGAGGCAAGTATCCGAATACTTTCTTTAACATGCTAGTACACAAGATCAAGTCTTGTTACAAACTTAATCATCATATGATAACCACACAGCTATTTATAACATCGATATCTCTTTTACAATTTAGAATTGATGGTCACAATTATCCGTAACATTAAAACAATATAGTAGTTTCTTGTAATTAATCGGTCTGCTATTAATTCACACTTGAACTCACTAAGCCAAGTAGATCGTCCTCGCTTCATTGGTTAAATCACCCATGAGACAATTATTATGTTTTAGTTTAAATTCATGTAGCTTCATTACGTATGTTGTTGATATTGTTTCACTTTGTGACCATTGCACCCCAAGGGTGCTTGAACCTGTAATAAGAGAATACAAAGCATCACTGTGTTTACATGGAATAATATTGTTATTTGCCATTCCTGCTGTTGTTCTTCATTCGTTACTATACCTGTTATCAGCATACACTTGATTGCATTACATATTGACCGATCTTGATACACCTGACACATATACTGATACACCGGACATGACACCCTGTATATGTATCGACTCAACCTGTTGAAACGGAACCTGACCTGTTACCTGATTTCATGCCTAATGCCGACCAACCTGACCATTCCTGCTGTCTATCCAGACAGACCTACTTTACCTGATTTTGTGTTGGCATTAGTCCTTGACTACTGAATACCTGACCTGACATACATAGCTTGGGGGTATGGGGAAATCAAAGGTGAAACCGACTTGTAACTCAACAGTTCGACACTTGTTCTGAGCAGTCTTACGGGCTTGGACAGTCCAGGAGTGATGATGCTGACATCACTCATCCATCCTACTACCTTTTACTGCTTAGCGGCACGTCTCGGATTCAGCCCCGAGGACCTTGACCGTGGTCCCGGGCACGCACGGGATACTATTGAGTTATATCGACGATTCATCAATTGATTTCAAAGACTGTAGAGTAGAAACCTGATAGGACAGTTTAGTCACCCTTGCACATTACCCTGCTCTGTTATTGCACTGCTTTATTCATGTTCATACCTGCACTGCTTATTACCATGTTCATATTATATACTTGATGTCATGACGCGCTGACGTCTGGGTTTTGCATGGCCCAGATTCCGTACCACTGTCGACGACCGAGCAGGAGTACTTCAGCCAGCAGGCTGATTTGTGAGTTCTATAGTGGTTAGTTCGTTTATTGCATTTTATTTCCAGGTGCGATCCCGCATTATGGGACGTAACTTTCTATTATTGTATTGGATCATTTGCTTCCGCACTTATTGTTTATTGACTCTCGTTATTATGGATTTGGACATGTGCTAGATTAGTTTATTTATTTGTTCTTGATATCTCTACAACCGTAATGTGACTGTGGATGGATATTTCCTACCCACAGGTAGCATGGTTGGCTATGTTACATGCCCAATCCTGCGTACTCTGGGAAGCCAGGTTAAATGGGGTTGATTCTTTGTAGTTGGGTATTGCACCCGATACACGAATCATAATACCCGTGATTAGGAAACATGTCCTGCCACCTTGACCGTTTTACCATCCTTGAATCATGCTTCCGGATCATGTCGACATGCAAACTTACTTTGCATTGTCAACTCGAAAACCTAATTTCTTGTTATCTCTAGGACTTAGGCGACTTGGGTGGAGTTAAGTAATTGCGGCTATGATACCGCGGCATAGCTACAATGCAGTACTCTATTTAAGTATCTTGGAGTTCTAGCCTTGATCCATATTCAGAATTTATCATCATGCTAATGTTGGGTGTTTTGAGTTCAGGATTATGACAGGTAAGAAGTTGAAGACGTACCAGAGGCGTGTGAACGAAGCGGCCGTGCTTGGAGTGATAAGAGGAATTCTGGAAATCAAGAGACAGACTGAGCTGATCCAGCTATAGCAGATTCGTTTCATGAAGGTTTGCAGATCGTTCAGCAGTCTGTAAACAACGATGGAAATAGACCAGTCGAACGAGTAAGGACCGTAGCAGATTTCAGACTTTTTGGGTCCGTCTACTTTCACTGGTCTGGAGGAGCCGTTGCCAGCCGAGCAGTGGCTAATGGCACGGAGAATTTGCCGTTTGCGGCACAGATTCCAGAGGACAAGGTGGATGATGTGGTGCGCTTTCAGCGAGTGGATTGCCCCCGAGAGTGATGGCTTGTGGAGGAGAACCGCTTGCCCAAGCCGATCAGTTGGGCGGATTTCCCTAAAGGTTTCCAAGAGAAATTCTTCCCGCAGACTGCACGGGAGGGAATGGAAGAGAAGTTCATCGGACTAAGGCAGAATGGAGCAACCGTGGACGCGCATGCAGCCGAATGGACGAGACTCAGTAGTCTCACTGGACCTTTCGCGGCCGACGATACAGACAGCAGTTGCGGTAAGGAAGCAGTTCTGTCGGGCCAGTCGAGTTTAGGGCTAGGCCGACAAACAGCGTTCTCGCAGCTATGGAAATGGATAGTAAAGAAGAGCGGGCAGTTGTTCGTGACTTTATGGATGTGTTTGAAGATATATCAGGCTTACCGCCGAAGCGAGAGGTGGAGTTGGCGATTGACCTTAGTCCTGGTGCAGCGCCAGTGTCTAAAGCTTATTATCCAATGGCACCGGTGGAATTAGAAGAAGTTAAGAAACAAGTTGGTGAATTACTCGAGAAGGGACGGATTCGAAGCAGCAACTCACCTTGGGGAGCTCCAGTTCTTTTAGTAAAGAAGAAGGATGGCACGAGAAGGATGTGCATTGATTATCGAGAATTGAACCGGGTGACTATTAAGAACAAGTACCCGATCCCTCACGTTGGAGAACTTTCTGAGCAGCTTAGTAGCGCGAGGGTATTCTCGAAACTGGATTTGCGATCAGGATATCATCAGGTCCGAGTGAAAGCAGAAGACATTTGCAAGACGGCGTTTCGAACTAGATATGGACATTTCGAGTATTTGGTGATGCCTTTCGGAGTGACGAATGCGCCGGCAGTATTCATGGACTTGATGAACAGGATCTTTTCACCATTCTTGGACCAGTTTATTGTAGTATTCATTGACGATATTCTGGTGTACTCGAAGAGTTCGGAGGAGCATGCTGAGCATTTAAGGATCGCACTACAGACGCTGAGACGGGAGAAATTATTCGCGAAAATGAGTAAGTGCGAATTCTGGCTGGAAGAAGTGAAGTTTCTGGGGCATGTCGTGTCGGGCGATGGAATCGCCGTCGATCCCGAAAAGATTGCAGCAGTTCGAGATTGGCCTATTCCAAAGAATGTTGCGGAGATAAGAAGTTTTCTTGGACTCGCCGGATACTACAGAAGATTTGTGGAGAACTTCGCTCGTTTAGCTGAGCCGTTAACCAAGCTTACGCGCAAAGAGGTACCGTTTATCTGGACGGATGGATGTGCATTGGCCTTCGAGACGTTGAAGCAGAAGTTGATAACCGCCCCTATCCTAACCGTACCGGATGATTCAGGAGGACTGGTGATTCATAGCGACGCATCCGGAAAGGGATTGGGATGTGTTTTGATGCAGAATGGGAAAGTCGTCGCTTACGCATCGAGACAACTGAAGACTCATGAGAAGAACTATCCGACTCATGACTTAGAGCTTGCAGCCGTGATCTTCGCCCTGAAGATTTGGAGACACTACCTTTTGGGCGGGAGAGTTGAAGTCTTTACAGATCACAAGAGTTTAAAGTATGTGTTCACTCAGAAGGAGTTGAACATGAGGCAACGCAGATGGTTGGAGCTGATGGCCGACTATGACCTTGATCTTAAGTACCATCCGGGAAAAGTCAACGTCGTGCCGGATGCGCTGAGTCAGTTACCAGCAATTCAGGTGTTGACCGCAAAAAGGGAGATCATTGCGGATTTTCAGAGATTTGACTTGGAGGTTATGCTACCACATGCTACGGGACAGTTGATGCAGTTGCAAGTACAGTCGTCCTTAGTTTAGAAGATTAAAGCGGCACAATCGCAGGATCCTAGACTACAAAAGTTTCGAGAGCAGGTTGAAGCCGGACTACGAACCGATTTAATGATCCACGAAGATGGTTCGTTGAGATATGGTAGCCGTGTGTGTGTGCCAAAAGGGGATGTGCGTGAAGAGCTTATGAAGGAGGCACACAGTTCAGCTTACTCTGTACATCCAGGAGGGACAAAGATGTACCGAGATATTCGACAGCATTTCTGGTGGGAAGGTATGAAACGGGAGATTGCTCGCTTCGTGGCTAAGTGCTTGGTGTGTCAGCAAGTCAAGGCTGAACACCAAAGGATCGCTGGTTTGTTGCAACCACTTCCGATTCCTCAGTGGAAGTGGGAACGTATAACCATGGATTTCGTGACGGCTTTACCGCGGAGTCCAAAGGGCAACAATGCAGTATGGGTGATTGTCGATCGGTTGACCAAAGCAGCTCACTTTATTCCTTTTCGGGTTGGTCAATCGACAGAGACTTTGGCAGAGCGGTACATGCAGGAGATTGTAAGACTGCATGGAGTACCGGTAAGCATCGTGTCCGATCGGGACACTCGGTTCTGTCGCACTTTTGGAGGAGTTTACAAGAAAGTTTGGGAACTCGATTGAAGTTTAGCACAGCTTATCATCCTCAAACTGATGGACAGTCGGAGAGAACAATCCAGACCCTTGAAGATATGTTGAGGGCTTGCATGTTAGACTTCAAAGGTTCTTGGGAGGATCATCTACACCTGGTGGAGTTTTCGTACAACAATAGCTTCCAAGCAACTGTTCAGATGGCTCCGTTTGAAGCGTTGTATGGTCGTAAGTGCCGTTCACCTGTATGTTGGGATGATGTTGGTGAACGAAGGTTACTAGGGCCAGATTTGGTGGTACAGACAGTCGAGAAGGTGAATACAATCAGGAAGCATATGAAGGCAGCTCAAGACAGACAGAAAAGTTGGGCCGACACGTCAAGAAGACCTCTAGAGTTCGCCGTGGGTGATTTGGTATTCCTGAAGATATCACCGACTAGAGGGGTGATTCGCTTTGGAAGTCGGGGAAAGCTTAGTCCTCGATTCGTTGGACCCTTCGAGATATTGGAGCGTGTTGGAGAGGTAGCGTACCGTTTGGCGTTACCACAGTCATTGGCAGGAGTGCACGAGGTGTTTCATGTGTCTCAACTACGGAGGTATGTTCGTGATGAGACCCATGTCTTGGATCATTCGGAGTTGACTGTACGGGAGGACCTAACCTTTGAGGAGCGACCAGTTGAAATCAAGGATCGAAGAGAAAAAGGTTCTTAAGAACAAGGTTATCCCTCTTGTGCTAGTTTCTTGGGGTAATCGATCGCATGGAGAATCCACTTGGGAGCGAGAAGACGAGATCCGGCAGAAATTCCCTCACCTTTTCCAGTAGTTAGCTATCTTGTATTCTTGGAATTTCGAGGACGAAATTCTTTTTGTAGTTGGGTATGATGTAACACCCGAGCCCAATAATACTATTTATATTACTAGTTGAGGGTTATATATTGCTCATTCCAATTATCCTGATTGTTTGGTGCTTTTTGCAAAATTTTAACCGGTTAAGTCATTCTGGCACATAACAAATTTTAACTCCTAAAATGAAATTAAAATGTCCATGTTGGCCTACTCGTCGCCACTAGTAGCGTGGTAGCGTCCGCGTGTCGAGATTTCGTCCCGTTCGGCTAAACGGGCAAGTTTGGACGGCTACGCGCGCGTACAAGTGTCCGACTTGGGGGCATGCATTTTAATCATTAAACATCTCTTTTCAAAATTTGGACCTCGCTTAAAATCCTATAATTTGAATTTGGAGCATTTGGGCGCAAACCGGGCGCGATTTGGAAATGCTTCATTTTGCGCCAAAAAGGCCCATTTAATTATATATCATAAAACTAAAATTATACGAAATATATTCTTTAACCGTTAAATCCTTCAGAATCTTTCAAAGTTTTCTTTTAAAATTTTGCTTCAACCAATCAGGTTGCTCCCGTGGGCCCCGCCTCCTTTTCCCTCTCTCTCTATCTCTCTCTATCTCTCTCCATTCTCTTTCTCTCTCCCTCTCTAACAACTCTCTCTCTCCTCCTATTTATATCCTTCATGCAGCCGCCTCCTCATCTTCCCCATCACGAGAAAACCCACGCGAAACCCCGAACCCTAACCCTAGCCACCTCCGGACATCGCCGTCGACCTCCCCGCGATCTCGCCGTTGCCGCCCTCGCCACCACGAGCCTAGCCGCACCCTCCTACCTCCTTCCTTCGTCTCGTCCCGCGCCTGCACCCAACCCCGACGCCATCATCCGGCCGCAGCTCTCGCCGTCGACGCCGCCTCCCGTCACCGACGACTCCCGTGACTCCCTCTCTTCCTCCTCGTCCCGACTTCGTCGTCGCTTCCCTCCTCCCCTCGCCGGACCACCACCAGACCAGAGCCGACCCTAGCACCAATCCCGGGTCGCCGGGAACCGCGCCGTCGACCCTCGTCGACGTCACCCGCGCCACCTCCTTTCCCCCTCGATCACCAGAGCCGACCACCACCCTCCTCTACTCGTCGCACCCCCTCTCCAGCGAACCCGAGGCTGTTCAGGCCTTCACGGCCGCCGTCGCTGCCTCGCCGGCGTTCCAGCGCCGTCAAGCCCGCCAGGGTTACCCCTGGTGTCTCCATGTAAGCACCCCTCATCTTTCCTTTTGTGCAAAATCCCCCCCCGCTGATCTTATTACGTATATCTTGTTGCTAACTCGTTGCCGATGACTTTTGCCGGAATCCGACCGTGCCGTCTTTTGAACCCGACGCTCCAGCGAAGTACCCTGGTCCGTGTGATCCCGTTGTTCTCTGTTGGGACTCGATCCGTGGCCCGTGCACCCGTCTCGTGTTTTCTGCCGACATTGCATCCGTGCTTTCCGGTTTGCGAATCCGTCGAGGCAAGTATCCGAATACTTTCTTTAACATGCTAGTACACAAGATCAAGTCTTGTTACAAACTTAATCATCATATGATAACCACACAGCTATTTATAACATCGATATCTCTTTTACAATTTAGAATTGATGGTCACAATTATCCGTAACATTAAAACAATATAGTAGTTGCTTGTAATTAATCGGTCTGCTATTAATTCACACTTGAACTCACTAAGCCAAGTAGATCGTCCTCGCTTCATTGGTTAAATCACCGATGAGACAATTATTATGTTTTAGTTTAAATTCATGTAGCTTCATTGCGTATGTTGTTGATATTGTTTCACTTTGTGACCATTGCACCCCAAGGGTGCTTGAACCTGTAATAAGAGAATACAAAGCATCACTGTGTTTACATGGAATAATATTGTTATTTGCCGTTCCTGCTGTTGTTCTTCATTCGTTACTATACCTGTTATCAGCATACACTTGATTGCATTATATATTGACCGATCTTGATACACCTGACACATATACTGATACACCGGACATGACACCCTGTATATGTATCGACTCAACCTGTTGAAACGGAACCTGACCTGTTACCTGATTTCATGCCTAATGCCGACCAACCTGACCATTCCTGCTGTCTATCCAGACAGACCTACTTTACCTGATTTTGTGTTGGCATTAGTCCTTGACTACTGAATACCTGACCTGACATACATAGCTTGGGGGTATGGGGAAATCAAAGGTGAAACCGACTTGTAACTCAACAGTTCGACACTTGTTCTGATCAGTCTTACGGGCTTGGACAGTCCAGGAGTGATGATGCTGACATCACTCATCCATCCTACTACCTTTTACTGCTTAGCGGCACGTCTCGGATTCAGCCCCGAGGACCTTGACCGTGGTCCCGGGCACGCACGGGATACTATTGAGTTATATCGACGATTCATCAATTGATTTCAAAGACTGTAGAGTAGAAACCTGATAGGACAGTTTAGTCACCCTTGCACATTACCCTGCTCTGTTATTGCACTGCTTTATTCATGTTCATACCTGCACTGCTTATTACCATGTTCATATTATATACTTGATGTCATGACGCGCTGACGTCTGGGTTTTGCATGGCCCAGATTCCGTACCACTGTCGACGACCGAGCAGGAGTACTTCAGCCAGCAGGCTGATTTGTGAGTTCTATAGTGGTTAGTTCGTTTATTGCATTTTATTTCCAGGTGCGATCCCGCATTATGGGACGTAACTTTCTATTATTGTATTGGATCATTTGCTTCCGCACTTATTGTTTATTGACTTTCGTTATTATGGATTTGGACATGTGCTAGATTAGTTTATTTATTTGTTCTTGATATCTCTACAACCGTAATGTGACTATGGATGGATATTTCCTACCCACAGGTAGCATAGTTGGCTATGTTACGTGCCCAATCCTGCGTACTCTGGGAAGCGGGGCGTGACAGGTATAATCGGGCTCTTGAAAAGAAAATCTTTACAAAATTTTTAGCCAAAAATAAGTTTGGGGGAGGATCTTCACTTAAATATTTTGCCCCCACTAATAATTTCCTCCCAAGCTTACAGGTTTTTCGAGATTTAGCAGATGGCAACAGTAAGGACACTGTTGAAAACAAGTTTGGAGGAGGTTTGTGCTTATTTTCACATCATTTGCATCATACCTTGCATAAGCACAAAACATTTTTGAAAACCTATAAAAATTTATAAAAATTTCAAAAAAAAAAAAATAAAAATAAAAATATTTTTGTACATAAATAAGATAATAAAAGTTTAGATAGTGAAAAATTACATCCATGAGATTAGAAAAATTTAAGAAAACCAAGAAAATTAGAAGTTTTCTTATACGAACTAGTAATAAGTAGTTATGAGCCGTTGTCCCAAGGGTTAGTAAGATGAAGGAAGTCACTAATCTGAGGATAAAAATAAGTCTGAAAAATAGTTCATATTCTGGAAGCCAAACATTTTGAGCGTTGATACCCTGCTATTCGCACTTACACACGTCTTGAAACTCGGGATAGTAGAGGATACCTTGAAATGCTCTTGTCTAAAAGCCGAAGTATGAAGGAAATAAAAAAAATGAATAAAATATAAAGTGGTGAGAAAAATGAACATTGGTTTTGTTATCACCAAGGCAGCACTAAAAAAATATAGCGAGGGTGCCTCTTCACCTAGTGCCCTAAGGCCAACTGGTCTGGGAGTCACTGCTAAGCCTCAGGTGGTGCAAGATGAGGAAAAACACCAAATAAGCAAGCACGGGAGTAATCGGTCGGTTAGTACCTCAAGAAGTATTAACGGTCACATGAAAGTGTGTGAGCAAATTTAGCTAAATATTCATTAATTAAAAAGTACTGAGGCTGATGGGCAAGACTATGATAGCTTGAATTGAATTCTCCAGGTGTAGGGATGTCTTTACACACACGCAGGGTTATATGATCGATGTTTGGAAGAAAGATAGGAATGAAGAATAAGACGATGTTTTATTGAGGGAGGACGTGATTTCTAACATCTTTTCATGACTATTAAGATAGGGCTCATGACAACTGAAAAGCTAGCTTAGTTGGAAACCCTAATTTTCAAGGCTTATCTATTACAATTCTTTTCTTTAAATGTAATATTCACGGTCTTCCTTTTATTATTGGATTTTGTGGGTGTAATCCGCTGAAAACCTTAAGGAGACAACACTCCTCCTACTAGGGACACCTAGAGGTTTAAAGGCTTGTTGCACGTGCTCAGTGCAATCGTGTTGCCTACGAAAGTGTGCTAGTTAGTTTTTCTCTTTCTTTATTTTCTCCTTCTCTTTTTAATAAAACAGTTCGCTCGAGACGATCGAAAATAAGTTTGGGGGAATTTGATCAGTCGAAAATAATGTATTTTTAACACGTCAATTTCCCTGTCATTTGCATTCATCTAGAGGTGTTCGGTATTCATATTGCACATATTAGCAAAACGGTTGTAAAATACAAGATTACATGTGTTATACTCTAAAACCGGCACTTTTAGGAAAATTGACTGTTTATCATGACATCGCATCATCCTTGTATTGCGCAACACTTGTTTCGAAATCTGTACAGGAAATTCCAGGAGAAAGGCCAAAATTGTCAAAATGCTAATAAAAGATGCGCCAAGTCTAAGATTGTTGATCTGGCATTAATACAGAGGGAATTATATAATTCAACATATCAAGAAAATACCACTAAGTAAAGAAGAAGCAGTACACAGAATCCCATACAGTGGGGCCCTCAAAGGACCGCGGATCCACGGCCCAATACCCACTATTGCCGCGGATCCGTAGCGCTTTTGCCACGTCACCTCCTCAGCTTTGCTGCTGTATTCCTCTCTCAGTGTGTACACCTCATCAAGACATGTAAAATTCCAGATTACCCTAGAAGCTTCTGCCAGATCAGCAAGGATCATTAAATCAAGCTAATCTTGATTAAGCTAATCAACCTCCTAACAACCTAGTTCTAGAAGCTCCCTCCAACTAACTACTTCTAGAAGTCTCTCTAGCTAACAAACTTTTGGAGGGAAATTCAAATTTTGAATCCTACATCTAGGGTTGTGAAAGTCTATAAAAGGGATCCTAGATCTAGGGTTAATGGTTGTTCATCATTAGCTAAAAAAATCATTAACTAGGGTTCATTAAATTGTTGCAAGTTGAGTGACACGACTTGCGCCTTAAAACCCCAACCCTAATTCCAATCCAAGATCAAGATCTTTGAGTTCAATCAAAGCAAGAAGCCTTCAAAGCCTTTAGAAGCGAAGCCGGACTTCATCGGAGCATGTGATCCAAGCCGATCCACGACTCAAGGAGCCGATGCAACGCTAGATTCGACGATCTTGTTTCCTTCTCAAATTCTTGTAGTTCTTTGAGCAAAGTGTAACAAATTGTTGAATAAATAAAGGTGAGATTCTTTTAACTTGCTTATCTTTCAATTCAAGCATTATGATTCAATCTAGATTCTTGAATGTTTGCTTTGCGATGATGTTTGAGTAAAACTCCGCTCATAAAGGAGTCGAGACGATCGATAGAATGATGATGATTTAGATTCTTTTAAAATTCTTAAATCCTATAACGTTTGTAAATTCTTGTGAATCGAATAATCGATGACCTAGTTTCGAGAAGATGCTTTCTTGATTGTGTTCGCTCGAAACTAGAGATCAACGATCGATCATTAGATTTACTTGAAGATAATTTGTGAATGAGATTCATCGAAAGGATAAAGGATAAGACGAGGAAACACTAGCTTCTTCGCAAGATCCTTAACCTTGATAAATCGTTATCGATCTAGTATCAATTCGTTAATGGATAAGAATATGAAATCATTAGATCTCATCACATCTATAGATCCGATCTACTCCTACGAGCCACACTTCGAATCTCGATTGTTGGTTTGGAAATCATCACAAATTCTCAATTCTTGATTTTATCGTTTCTTGATTTAGACTAGATTTTTCTAATTCTTGAACTTCAATTTACAAATCATGAATTGTCTTTTCTCTTTTCTTTAAAATTTCGACTCATCTAATTCGAAATACGAACGATTACACTTTCCCTGTGGACGATCCGCACTTACTAACGCGCTACAATCGACACCGTTATTGATTGCGGTCAAATAATTTTTGGTTGTGATTTCTTTACAATTTTCATACTACACAATCCGAAATCGTTTCAATCAAATGGCGCCGTTGCCGGGGATCATTTGATTTACACAATCGAGAAATTTAAACAATCAGGTGCTGCTATAGGATTTAATCCTAACTGCAGCAGGTACTCGCGTGCTTTTCACATGAGTGCTCATGTGCTTTGCATGTGAAGGCTGTCAGAAGATTTAAATCTATCTGAAACCGCTACTCACATACAATGCATGTGAGTGGTCACGTGTTTAACACGTAAGGGCTACCCTCTATTTTTATAAAAGGAACAGCAAGGTTTGAGCCAATTTTTTTTGGCAGGAACAGATCTTTAATGATATGAATGTAATTTTTTTGAAAACTCTTCTTCATTAGAAATTTAAAGGGAGAGCTAATATATTTCTATCCTAAATAAGCAAAAGGGTCCATTACTCCATACTGTGCATATTAGCGACCGTACTAGATGGTCATTAATACCTTATGCAAGGTCACTAAAGTGTATTAACGATTGTATAAATTTTATACGATCATTAATACATGGTTGCTACAACTTCAGTCGCTGATACGTATATGAGCGACTGTATAAAAGACGGTCGGTAATACATCCAGTCGCTGATACTTATCAGCGACCGTCCAAGACCATCTCTGATGCTTACATGTGGACAACACACGCGGGATTTTGAACGGTCGCTAATACGTATGAGCGGCCGTTCACCCGTATCAGCATACGGTCGCTGATACGCATTAGCGATCGTTCCTGCATCATCATATGGTCGCTAATACCAAAAAATTAGATTAAAAATATACCTGAAATCACAATATATCGTACAATAATACCTGTAATCACAATATATTATCCAACAATAGTGTTTTGAATACAAACAACACATAAACACAATACACTATATTTCCTACAATACCAACAACTCAAACCAACACATACTTGAACTAAAATCGTAATAAACCAACACATACATGAACTAAAATCATAATAAACCAACACATATTCAAACCAATTCAAACCAACACATACAACAATAGTGTTTTGAATACAAACCAATACAATACACTATATATCCAATACCAACAACTCTCCATGTCACAATCCCAAGTCACTCAACTTTATGAACCCTGCAAATCCAACCAAATAAATAAATACATGAAATAAAATCACAATCTTCGAAACAACACTAGCTACAGTAACACATATATTTACGTACCTTACTAACCCCTGCTGCTACCATTGCCATCAGAAGCTCTTCATGATATGTATCGATTACTTTCCTCCCAGTCTTCTTCCAAAAAAAAATGAAGAGAAGCACCCCTCCCGGTGGCAGAGGTGGAGGATGAGGTAAGTACCTTCTCTATGGCGGAGCCGAAGGCTGAGGGCAGTACGGTCCCTGTGGTGGAGGCAGAAGTTGAGGGTAGTATGGTCCTTATGATGGAGGAAGGTAATACGATCGCTGCATCAGAGGAAGGTAATATGCCGGTTGCGACGGCTATGGACCATGTGCTGACGACGGTTACGAAGGCGAACCATATTGTTGCGAGAATTGAGTCCGCTGCTCGGTCATTTTAGCTCTCCATGCCGCATCAGCTTCCCCCCTCTTCTTATCTGCTTCAACCCTCCTCCTGAGTTGCTCCTTTAGCTCTTCGATCTCCCGTGCCTGATCCATTTGTGGGTTGAAGCAAGTGGTCGACGTCCTTGAAGTTCTGCTGGAACTCGACCTCAAAAGACTAAGGGGACGACCAAAAATAGGAATAAGACCGTGTGACCTTGAGTGAGGGAACTTTTGCTCTATAATAGAAATCTCGGCCTTGACTGGAATACGATCATCGGCCGGAAATTCGGGATTTGATTCCCGATAGCTCCTCTTCGCCTCCTCGAAATGCACCCTCGATAAATGAAATGATAATTAAATACTAATGCGAAGTTAAAAAGTGTAAATATAAATGCAATCTTCCTAGATGTTGAGTGGCTATATCCGTTCTTTCTTCTGGCATGCCATCTTTATTATGCAATGCCTCCCAAGTCTCAACAAGTCATGGCTTATATAATTTATCTATATATGAGAATATGTAACGATAAACTTAAAAAAACTAACATATATATAATTAAGGATAAACTCACCAAAATATATCTATATTGATCGGTAGGAACCGATCCACCAAAATAGTCATCGGTGGCTTTCTCTCGGTTCTGACTATTCCTTTCTAATTCTATCTGTATATTCAGAAGATAGCATATCTCAATGTAAATTAATCTAAATTCGGTGTTCAAATAAAATAAATATCTTTTTAATTACCTTTGCCTCGGGTACCTCCCAATACCATATGAGAAGCAAAGTTCTCCCTAGGGGCGTTAGAGGGAAGACCGGCAAAACGTTCACAATCCTCCTTATATCTACCCGACTTTATGTTTTTTTCTTTTTATTCTTTCACTCCATCTCTTGAAACACTGATGCATCTCATACTGGTCATATGTCCAATGTCCGTCTATATCGTCTTTTAAGACAAAATGTTTCTGTAATACAGATTAACAAGTATATTAATGAATAAATTAATACGATTTAACAAGTATATAATGGTGAAATATGATTAATTGAGTTACATATTACCAAGAGGTTACGTCAAGCCAATACATAGGCTTCCCAGGAGTTTTTTGTAAACGTGAATCCCACGTTTCAGTACCCCATGTTGCGGACAAGAATACCAATATAAGCATTAAAATGAGTAGCCCACTTTCCCGGGCATATGGGCTTCCCATCTACCCATTCTAGAATTGCACTTTTTCCACCTATATCGTATTTGGTATATTCAGAGGCAAAAACTCTTCCATGCTTTTCAAATTAGGACAAATCACCCACCGCAGCCCGTACCTTAGCGATACGCACGTCTGATGCATCTATAATCCTCTCCATTTGAGGATAAACAGCAGCATACCTCACCTGGGCTTTCGCATAGTCCCTATCTCGGTAAAAATTTTCATCTATTAATGCGCGAGGAAGAGGTAATGTAGCTATATACTCATCTGTAATGGGATCGGAGAACGCGTCGGGGTCTATACTTAAATCCATGTATTGCTCGTCTAGGTGTGCATATGGATCATCTAGCACAGATATACCTGCATCCACCTGATCAGATGTACCTGCATATTTTAATTTATTGTAATTAATGCAATATTTATATGAACATAATAATTTGAACATGCTTATTTAAAACTTCTAATATATACCTATAATCTCAGGCTGTGTCGAACAAGAAGCATCTCGATCTCTTTTCTTTGAAGAGAGTGCTGTAGTCAATTTTATGAATATGTTTTTTTTAGATGATTGCCTTATCTGTTTCATGCAAGTAATAATGATACAAAATATATAATATGCATAAATTATTAAACTAACATATCAATAGATTACAAGTGATTACAACTGCAAAGTTTTTCATATATCAATTGATTACAAGTGATTATAATTGCAAAGTTTATAACATACATAAATGATTACAACTACAAAGTTTTTCATATATCAATCGGATCTAATTCCTCGAGGTCATCCTCGTCAATAGAACTATCGAATAAGGATTTAGGAGGTGCCAGAAATGCAATCCAAATATCTTCACGATTAAGATCTTTGACATAAAAAGACTGATCAGCTTGTGAAGCTAACATGAATTTATCATTTTGATAAATTTCATTATTGAGATTGAAAAGTTGAAAATCGTACTCATCTTTCTGGATGCAAGCGCACCAACGAATTTTGAGCATAACAAATCGTTCTTATTCATTACTCCCGTAAAATAACTCTATTATATTCTCCAACTGACCATAGTATTCTTTTTGTCCTCCTTACGGTCTTTCATCACGGGAACGTGAGAAGCACGTTTGTTCAAACGACAATAAACACCATTATTTTGGATAGTCAATTTCTCAGTTGTAAGAAATTTTTGGTTATTAATACAATATGAACCGTATCGATTAACTTTTGCACTATGACCTTTAGATAGTCGCACAATTACATCCTGGAATTGCATCTCCTTCGCTATACCATCTTCAATCTACAATGCATTTATACGTATAATGTATAAACTATATATGATATGTATGTATGTATGTATGTATGTATATATATATATATATATATATATATATATATATATATATATATATATATATGATACGTGAAATCTATAAGAGATACGTACGTGTTTATGGAGCCATCGTGGAAAGTATTTCTTATGTTCTTGATTAATCTTCCATGCAGCACCCTTTCCTGAAATCGCATTCGTAAGTTCTTGAATATGTCGGCTAAAGGAATAACAATATTAACTATTTAGGCGCACGCGTGCACACATACATACAAAAAATATTGACACGATTAATTTTTTAAATTTATTTACTTTCTGTGATCGAAAATAATTTCAAGATTATTAAGAATATACGCATGTGATTGATCGAGTCACTCTCTCTGGTAGGATCGATCATCCCCTTGTGGATGAGACAGCTTATCCTTGTTAATTCAAACATATTTTTCTCTACATGCATGACATCAATATTGTGTCGAATCAAAAAATGTTTCCAGTAAAGAAAATTCCATAAATTACTTTTCTTCTTTCACATATTTAACAATTCATTATTTTCATATCGCTTCCGTTTTTTTGTTTATTTAAGGAACTATCTGAGTTAAAACGATTACATCCGTGCTGGAATTGACACGCTGATATCTGCTCAAAAATTTCTATCCCTGACAACTGTTTTGGTGTTTCACCCATCTCCATTGTTCCATCAAACTTATTTGCTATTTTCATGTACTGATGATTCGCCGGTAGCCACCTACGATAAAACCGGTAGCAAAACTTATCACGTGTCTTAAACTGCTTGCCACTGTAATGAAGACTACATGATGGACATGCATGCTTCGGTAAGGTAGACGATCCAAATAACATGTCGTATACTGGAAAATTGTTGATTGTTCAAATAACAGTCGCTTACATTCTAAATTTTTTCTCGGCATACACATCATATGTTTTTACTCCATATTCACAGACTTCTATCAGCTCTTCAATTAAAAGTTCTATATAGACATCGATATTATGACCAGATGAATATTTTTCAGGAATTAATAAGAAAAGAATTACATACGGTTGTTTTATACGCATCTAAGGAGGCAGCTTATAAGGCAAAAGTAATATCGACAACGTGGACCAATTAGAGCTCATGAGTGCGTAAGGCATGAACAAGTCGGTTTCCAAACCTAGACATATATTTCTCGGCTCATCCCAAAATGATCAAAACTTTCTAATCGCTTCCATACTTATGTATTAGCCGGGTGCCTCAGCTTCCTGTTTTTTATCCGACGATCGAAATGCCATCACGTACTCTTCGCCATGTCCTTTGAAATATATAAATTTTGCAATTTCTTAAGGGAAAATAACGAAGGACTTAGCTACAGTTTTCTTGCTCTTTTAACTGACATCGGATGTTTCTACGATTGAATTTCGCTTAATATTTTTCCACCTAAACAAGTTGCAAGTAAGACACTCATTGAGAGATGCATAATTCTTGCGATACAGCGCACAGTTGTTGGAACATGCATCAATCTTCACATACGAGAAACCAATTATCTTAACAATCTTTTTTGCATTGTAATGATTCTCTGGAATGCTTTCTTTTCCTTCAGAAATTATCTTGCGTAGAAAATAAAGAAGCACGTCAAAGTGCTCGTTAGCCATCCCGCTAATCATTTTTAGATGGAGTAGCTTTATTACAAATGATAACCTACTAAATTCTGTATAGCCTTCGTACGGATCTTGTTCATTTTTCTCCAAATTTTTTTATAATTCATCTACTTCACTGGTGCTTTCAGACGGTTCAACATCATTCGTTTTATCGCCAGCAAATAAATCTTGCAACATCTCATGCATGTCATCTATCTTGTCACCCGTCGGTAATTCAGCTTGCAAAACCGCGGTCTTATTATCTCTCCTCACTTCATTGTCAGATACTTCCTCGCCATGGTAATTCCAATGTTTGTAGTTTGGTTTAAAACCGTCTATAAACACATATTCTTCTATCATTTCACATCGAAAACAGTATCTATTCTTACATTTCTTACAAGGACAGAAAAAGAGCCCGTCTCAGCTATGCTTTGGGTTCATCTTTGCGTAATCTAATAGGCTTTAAGTCTCTCTTTAAATCGGGTGTTGGTCGAACTATACCTATCTTTTTTCCCTATGTGCATAAAGGATTTATCCGAAAGAATTTTCATCTTTTATCACACAAATATTTATATAAGTTTAACATATCGTTGGAGTTTATTACAAGATCATTAAATAAATTTTCAAGCGCTAAAATAGATTTCATAATGTGGAAGCATGAAAGTATCTGAAGTCATTTAAGATTGGCGTAAGTCAGAGCTAAAGGACAGGACGGATAAGTATTCTCACGGCTGTCAGGGCTAAAGGTCCTAATTCCCATTACGAATGCAACACTCATATCTCATGCCGTCCTGTATTTTCGTCCATTTCGAGAAAATTTTGACAGTACTTCCCCATGTTCCCCATATTCATACATATATTTCTATAAGAGGAACAAGTGGAAAGTATTGTCGAAACTTCTCGAAATGGACGAAAGTGCAGGAGGAAGTAAGATGTGAGTCTTGTTGTATTCATAACTTGTCCATACTGGAAAAATCCAACAATTATTATATGTCAAATCCCCTCATCGAATACTACACATATATTTGAAAAAATTAAACAGGATTGTTACCACCAAATTTTTTTTTTGGCTCAAAACTTACAAAATTGTGAGCACCCTATACAGATGCGTACTTGGCAAAAATGCCATCAAATGCCATCCGCTACGTGCAATGCACAAAATAAATCGGCCCAAATAGATCGCACCACTTAGGTGCGCACTTGGAAAAATACCACTTAAATGGCGTGCGACACGTGCAATGTACGTGCGCATGTTCCAATTCCTCATAATTCAATAGTGTGCAATCGTACCTCATGAAACAAACGTTTCTAACAGGAAATAAATCTTGTTAATAAAGATTTAAATTTTTATTTAGAAAAAAACTTTTGTTGGTTAAAATAGCTTAACAAGCAGATTGGTGGATCTTAATCTAATGGTGCACATGTTACCTTTAATTGATATAAATCAATTAAATAAATTTAAAATCAAATTGAAATCAAAACAGATCCATTAATTAGGAACAAATCCTAATTTTTCCTCTCCTATATATAGGAGCCTCATATACAAAAATTAAGAGAAACCGACCTTCCCATAAGCTTGAAGAAAGAATTCTCTCAAACTTATCATCTCCTTTTTCTTCAAAGAAAGGTAAAGAAAAATACAAATAAAAAAGAGAAATACCACTCTTTCATCATAGAAGCTTTTGCTTGTTTTTTTAAAAGTGTTTGATTTTTGTTGAATCCATCGATTCATTAAACAAGATCAAAAGATCTTATGACCTGTCTCTCTTTATGATAAAAGTTTCGAATTTTTATGAGAGATCGATCATGAGATCCAGAATTTGAAGAAAAAACCTTTTATGAAGAACAAATACGTTCATAAATTTGGATGCGCACCATAGATGCACCTAAAATCAATGAAAAAAAACTTATGTTTCTTTTTGAATGCTATTGATTTCTAATGAACAGTGCGCACATAATCCTAGTGCGCACTTGATAAGAAATGTATATGCAGACTTGCGTATCACGTGATATGCACGTGTACGCATGGAAGAATATAATGTCTCTGAAGATGTGCGCATCACGTGATATGCACGTGTGCGCAAATGAAAATGTTGACTTCTCACTACGTGCGCATCTATACAAGCGCATATGTGAATTTGACCTAATAACAAGTGCGCAACCACGTAATATGCACGTGCGCAGCCCTCGACCATAAGCAAGTGCGCAAACACGTGATATGCACATGTACACTCTCTTTAAAGAAGTTAAATGTACATGCGCACCTCAAATGTACATGCACACTTGACCAACAAGGTTTGGCTTGATTATTTGGTTAAAATAAATTAAGTATAGAAACTTTTGCTTCTTATATATGATCCATTGATCAAAATATCAATAAATCTAAGTTGATATTAGTCTAAAAAATGACTAACGATTCTTAGTTCATATTTGTTAAATTGATTTTAATCTAAAACAAGATCAACGATTCTTAACCATATTCTTGAGTCGATCTTATTCAGATACGACTAACGATCCTAGTCAGATACGACTAACGATCCTTAGAGCAAACCCATGTATCCCGTGAACTGATGGACCTCATTTATATGAGATTGTGAGCTAAGTTCACCTCAAATCTAATATGTACGGATTTGGACTAATCCGTGCCCTATGGGCGACGACATACATTAGTCTCCGTATACAATCTAAGGGCAACCCCAAAGTAAACAAAATATAATACGATACGAAGTGATATATATATATAGAGTAGAGAAAGTTGTCGCTCAGTGATAACGTAATTAACTGTAGGGGCTTGCGTCTGTAGAAAAAGCATCCCCACAATAAAGAAAACCTCTTACATATGAGGGGGAATCAGAGAAGTTCAGATATAACGGTCGCATCCATCCAAATTTCTGATATACGGTGTCATAAATCAACTTGGTATTTTTGGAGAGATGGACGGATATGTTCCATATAGCATCTGCCTCCAGAATCAGGCAAGACGTTCTATCCCAGTTCGTTTTGATTTCCGGCGGTAAATAAGGACGTTCAACTCTTACAAACATTTTTAATCGTATTCGATAAGAAAAAGATTTGAATACACTAATTGTTAGATGGCAAACTATAGGTCGATCCTAAACAAATTTAAGATCTTTCGATCTTAACAAATTAAATGCAAAAATAAAACCCTATTTAAGTTTCTAATCAAAATTTTGGGGCTTCCCTTAAAACTTTCTATTTGATCGTTTTTTAATTAGGATCTCGGTTCACTAATATCTAATCTTAATTATGCTTTCTTAATCAGTGTAATTAATGTTTTATCTTTATTAGTGTTAATATTGATTTTTTTTATAATTAGGTTCCGTCTCTAATTACAGTTTTAATAGTTTATAATTATGATTTTCTTAATTTGTAATTGGGGTTTTTAAGTTGTTATTTGGGGGTTATAGGGTTTATAATTAACCTTTTTAAGCAATTAATATATCACAATTAAAATCAAAGATTTTCATAACCTTAGGTTACAATTGTCGCGGGAGTATCTTGATCATTTTGGGAGCGATGCGCAGATTGCTGCTATTATTGGGCATGAGGTACTACTAGATTTGTGTTGGCCTAATTTCACTTTAACCCTATCATGATTATTAGCACTTTATTTCACTACTACAAATAAGGGTTGCCTCTACGGATTTATCGGTAGGGGCAACCCACTGCCCCTACGGATATGTACGTAGGGGCGAAAAAAGACCCCGTAGGTGCAAAGGCCGCAGGTGCAAGTTGAGGCCCTGAACTTGCCCCTACGGGCAAATTAGAGCCCCTACGGATATATCTGTAGGTGTTATAGCCCCTACGGAGTACTCCGTAGAGGTAATCAAATCATATATGTATTTTTTTTTGAATATATTGTATATACCTACAGATATATCCGTAGGTCTTTGTTCTACCCCTACGGATGCCTCCGTAGGGGATATAAAGTGGCCCCTACGGATAAGTCCGTAGGGGCACTCCCAACACCCTGCACTGAGATCAGGGGGGAAAATATCAGGAAACCTGATATTTTGCCCCTACGGATAAATTCGTAGGGGATAAACAGTGGCCCCTACGGACATATCCGTAAGGGCACTCCCAACACCCTGCACTGATATCAGGTGGGAAAATATCAGGTTTCCTGATAGTTTTCCCCTACGGATATGCCCGTAGGGGCAACATATATACCTACGGCTTAATCCGTAGGTACATATTGTCTGTATTTTTTTTTATAAAAATGGGCTGCTAGATTTTTTCCCGCCCTGTGCACAATACTATATACATCAATCAAATCATATATTGCAGTATTCATAATCACATCTCACGCATATATATAATATACAAAAGAAACCCAAAAACTGAATATGATATAAATACAAACCAATATCAATATCGTTTCAAAATGTAGTACAATGTGATATAAATACATGTTTCAAAAAATAAGAACCAAAAAGCTACCCTAGTTCGGTCCAGCTCCACCTCCGAATAACGTTAGAATAACGCGCGCCTGCTCCTCGGTCAATACACTCTGCAATGCTACATATAAGGGAGTCTGAGCGGCATGTGGAGCTGGCGATGTGGTCTGCGCAGCCGCCGTCGAGGTAGTCGCTTGCGGAGCCGCGGCTGCGGGAGTCTGAGTGGGCGGTGGAGCTACAGGAGCTGTCTGCGGAACCGCAGCCGATGTAGTGGCTTGCGGAGCCGCAGCCGAAGGAGATGCATGTGGAGGCTCGGCCGATCTACCCTGTCGCGTCTGGACATAACGTGTGTAAGAAGCGTGTAAGAACTGTGTATTATTCGAATTCGTTTCATTATTAAGTTATTTCGAAACCCTGTTTGGATATCTAGTTTGGAAAAGCGTTGTTTATTTTAATTACATATGTATGTATGATTAATCAAACTTAAGTCTAAAACCAAATAAGCTCAAGCTACGTACTAATTATGGATATGTTGATATGTATATAATATGAAATGATATTTTACTATAAAGTAGTATACATACCAGCATCTCCTTCAACTCCTGAACGGTGGCCCTCAAGCTATCCAGTTCCTGATGGACATGCCGGTCACTGGAGACGGAGGAAGTAACCGCCGGGGTGGAGTCCAACCTCATATTGGCCCTGCTAGGGCCCAATCCCTAGCCTCTCTCCCAACCTCCGTGGTGCCCTCCGTGTGCGGCGTCCAGAACTGGGGTCAGCAGCCTCGGATCGTTCTGTCCGGTAAAATCGATCCCCGAGGCCTGGGCCTGCTCAACCATCCGCTCCTACACCCACATTAAGCAGTAAAGTATAAGTATAAAATTTAAACTTGAACCTTCCAAAACTAAAATTTCAAATTTGGGTAGAAAAAATATTAACACTTACGCAGTACTCCATGGTAGCGACGTCGGGACATCGAAGCTCGCCCGTGGCGGGATCTGTCGAGGTGCCGTGGACGGCAAGATATGCGGACGGCACGCTCGGTGTACCACCTGACGCCACGGTCCGAGATGTCTGCAATATTAGAAAGTAACTCTTAATATTAGAAATATTAGAGAATAACTCTTAATATTGCAGAATATTAGAGAATAACTCTTAATTTACCGATAACTCCATGGCTCGAGTAATGTTCCTCGAGCCACCTGTGTAAGTGGGGCGACCCCTCTTCGCCGACTTCCTGTTCTCCGTATTCTGAGCGGCCTGTTTCTGCACAACGCATTAACATTTAGTTTTCTAATTAAGAAACACAAAGAAATAAATTATATCATAAATAATGAATTAAATTTAAAATACATACTTGTTTGCGTTCGGAGTCGAAATAAGCGCACAATAGAGGCCATGTCTCTACGTCGACTCTCGCAAACGCCGGAGTAGATAGGAGGGCCGCTCTCTCTGCCTCGGGGGTCGCTATCCACAGGGAGTAGCAGTCGGCCTTCAGCTCATTCCTGTTGTATCGGACCTTGGCCTTCATGTTCTTCATCAGGCCATTGTACAGAGCATGAAGGTCGAGCACCCTCCCCGGGTGATCAGGGTCGGCTACAGGCTGAAAATCGTAATCCAACTGAAAATACAAAAAAAAAACATTGTTATTAGATTGCAAGTGTTAATAATAAATATATTGGATAGATCAAATGAAAATATATATTAATACATACCCGAGCCTGATCAAAGAAGAGGGCGAATGAGCGCTGGTGCTGCTCGCCCCACTCAACGTGAAGTGGATAGTTCTTCACGATCCGGCTCTCGTCCCCCAAATACCGGCCGAACCTCTCAGCATGAGGACCGGTATAGCGATAGTCAAGGGTAAAAAATAGGGGGAATGCTGCCTCCCCCCTAGCTCTATCAGGCCTCAGCCTATGGGACTGATTCGGGCCTCGAGTCCCCCTCTGGGGATGGAGAGGCCCTGCGTCTGCACGAAATATCAAGACAATCAATAATAAGACAAAGTTGTATTAAGAAATCAAGGTTAAACAAAAATTCAAGTGTGATATATACCTCCGGTGAATAGCGCACGAGCCTGGGCCCGAGCAGCAGCACGAGCGGGACGATAGTTCCTCCGGTGAGGAACAACCGGGGTCCCCGACCCGGACGCATCCCCTCCAACTATAAAATAAATATCGACGCTAAATCTCCATGAAGTTCATATTTATTCTATAGAGCATATGTAAAATAAATAAATATTTTAAATTTATTCATACTAACCTGCAGACGATGCGGAGGGTATGGAAGCGGCAGGAGTGGCCCCTGTGGAAGGTGTGGACGCACCACCTATAATTAGACAATTAAAAATAGATTTTATAAGTAATTGCAAAAAGAATGTGTAGATCAATAATATAACGTTCTAAATCAATATGCATGCACTATAGGACATATAAACATACCCGCAGGTGCGGTGGTGTCACCACCTACAGCTAGACAATAATAAAAATTGCTAAGTAAGAGCAAAAGGAATGTGTATATTTATGATATAGCATTCTAAATCAATATACATACACTATATGATATATAAACATACCTGGAGGAGCGGGGGTGGCCTCTGTCCCAGATGTGGACGCAGGACCAACAACTAGACAATTAAAAATAGATTTTATAAGTAATTGCAAAAAGAATGTGTAGATCAATAATATAACGTTCTAAATCAATATGCATGCACTATAGGACATATAAATATACCCGCAGGTGCGGTGGTGTCACTACCTACAGCTAGACAATAATAAAAATTGCTAAGTAAGAGCAAAAGGAATTTTATATTTATGATATAGCATTCTAAATCAATATACATACACTATATGATATATAAACATACCTGGAGGAGCAGGGGTGGCCTCTGTCCCAGATGTGGACGCAGGACCAACAACTAGACAATCAAACATTGGCAATATAAGTAATTTTGACATAAACATGCATGAATATCTGTAATATTACATTGAAAATGGATATGCGTGCAGTATACCTGGAGGTGTGGCAAAATCCACACGGAAGGAGGCATCCGAATGGGTCTCCGATCTGGGTGCAAGACCGGCCCTCTGAAGCTCCCTACGGAGCTCTCCGGGCGGCAGAACCGCTCTGCCTCTGCCTCGGCTGGAGCTCCTGCCGCCCCTCGCTGCTCCCGACATCATCATCAAATCTAGATAAACGGTTCGTGGACGCATTAGACAATCATTAAAAGTATTGACTATATATGATCTAGAGCGTAAAATGTGAAGTAATAATATAACATTACTGATAACCTTTTTCGTTTCGTGGGCGCATCATACATATCTACTTGGATTTCATCGTCGATGTCATTTTTAACCCACGTAACTTTATGATCGGTCGAAGACAACCCGTCCTTCGAAACAGACGGTCGGAGCACTTTAAGCCTTCTCTCTTCTTCGTCCTCATCGCTGTCCTCGTATTCTGGGACATCGTAGACATCTCTAGGTTTCCATCGGCATACAACACTCCACCCCGGATGCTTCAAACACTGTGAGTAGTATACTTGGAACGCTTGGTTCGGAAAGATAAACGGATCGTCCTGACCGTAAAATCGAAGTGTGTCCACACTGGTCAATCCATATTCATCTTTCCAAGTCCCAAGACTGCTTCTCCACCTGTCTGTATCGGTTCGCGGATCGTACCAAGTACAGTGGAATATATAAAAGGGTTCTGATCGTCCGGGATAGTGGATGCCGAGTATACAATTTAAGTACCCATAGTAAATCACACCGTCCGATCCTACCGTCGCAATCCCGCTATTCTGAGTGGTTCTAGATGTTTCTATGTCCTTAACTTCGAATTTGTATCCAAGGACACCAAATCCTTTGTAATATGCAACCTCCATACTAGGAAATTGAGCTAAACATCTTGAATCACTCTCAAATGATGCAGACAAGTTCGGATCGTGGATCTAACAAAACAAATTTTACGATAAATACATAACGATACAAGTTTAGATTAAAACTGATAGCAATAAAATGTAATTCGAATAACTTACATGCTCTGTGACCCAATCACAAAAATTATCCTGATGGTATTTTTCCAAACGCTCTTCGTTCCAATCAGGATGCCCCTCACGTACCTCGTTAAAATGAGTTCTGTTTTCGACAAATAATTGTGACATTAATATTATGTCATTTCATACACACACAAACACAGATATAACAATTAATCCAAAAGAACTTACTCTCTAATTTGTTCAAGACATGCGCAATTAAGCAAGATAAACCGGTATATCTTGTTGATAAACATAGTGTCTACCCTCTTATACTCGGCTTTACCATATGGCCCGTCTTGAATTCTTCGTGGTCGGTTAAGCCTTGTCTCAATGTTCTCGTCCAGATAGCGGGAACAAAATGTGGTTGCTTCATCAAGAAGATAACCTTGCATGATAGAACCCTCTGGTCGATTTTTATTGCGTATATACTTCTTAAGAGTGTAAAGGTACCTAATGAGAATATGTTGAATAAATAAACACGGGCATACAGGACAAAAATAAATTTATAAATTGCGCGAAACGAAAAATTACACGTACCTCTCGACGGGATACATCCATCGATATTGTACCGGTCCGGCTAACTTCGCATCAGTTGCAAGATGAACCGTCAAGTGTATTATGATATCGAAGAATGACGGTGGGAAAATACGCTCAAACTTGCAAAGTATCAACGCAATAGAATTTTCTAGTTTATCCAGCGTCGCAACCTCCAGTGTTTTAGCACACAACTCCCTGAAAAAACAACATAGGTCGTTGATTACTAGACCAACCGAGTCGGGGAGAGAAGTCCTGAGGGCTAATGGAAGAAGGTGCTCCACGATAACATGGTGATCATGACTTTTCAGTCTATCGATCTTGCCCTTCACAATTTTTATTTTCTTGCTGAATGATCCTGAGAAACCTGTGGGGACTTTCAAATCATGCAACACCTGCAGGAATCTTTTCTTCTCCGGTTGTGACATATGATAAGCGGCATTGGGAAGTACAAACTTGCCCGGTTTACCCGCTACCGGTTTAGGGTGCAGTTCACTTCTTATTCCCCACTCTTGTAGATTCATCCGGGCATTCATGTTGTCTTTCGATTTCCCGTCTTTACACAGAAGCAAGTTAAGTATGTGCTCTGATACTCCCTTCTCTATATGCATGACGTCCAGACAATGACGCACTGAATTTGTAGACCAGTACGGAAGCTCGAAGAAAATGCTTAACTTGTTCCAATATTGTGGTTTGACCTGTCTCATCGGATTCATCCCGAAGGTCACGTTATTGTAACCATCCCATTTAGCAGTCACGTCCTCTCCGGACAATGGGGATGGAGGCCCAAGAAGCTCCTGATGACCATCAAAGTGAACCGTGTCTAACCTATAAGGGTGGTCTGGAGGCAGAAAACGTCGATGGCCGCAATAACAAACCTTCCTGCTAAAATTCAAAAATTTTGATGTTGTGTGTTCATGGCAATGAGGACATGCTTTGTGACCATGTACGGACCAACCTGATAGCATTCCATACGCAGGAAAGTCATTAATTGTCCACATTAAAGCCGCACGCAGTATGAAGGTTGTATTTGTGTTTGAATCATATGTCTCTACACCATCAATGAACAAAGTTTTCAGCTCCTCGATCAGAGGTCGGAGATAGACGTCGATATTGTTCCCCGGTGAGTTTGGTCCGTCGATAAGAAGAGGCATCATAAAGTATGATTGGTCCATAGCCAACCAAGGCGACAGATTATAAATTATCATTACAACGGGCCATGTACTGTGACTTCCAGCCATATAGTTGAATGGGCAGAAGCCATCGGCAGCCAGTCCGAGCCGGACATTGCGAGGATCGCTACTGAATATTGCGTGCCTCCTATCGAAATCCTTCCATGCCGGTGAATCTCTTGGATGGTTCATTTTTCCATTTTCTCTTGGAGGAGCACGGTGATGCCAAATCATTGCCTCGGCTGTTTTCTTGCACCTGAATAGCCTCTGTAGCCTCTGTGTTATGGGAAAATATCATGCTATCTTCACAGGTATATCAGGCTTCTTATCAGAATCTTTCGGCTTATACCTGGCCTCTCCGCATGTTGGACACTCTTTCAAATCTGAATTCTCTTTCCGGTTCAACACGCAATTTTTAGGACATGCTTGAATCTTCTCGCACTTTAGACCCAAATCAGACATCATTTTCTGGGCTTCGTACCAGCTTTCGGGCACATTATTTCCAGGAGGCATAGAATCTTTCAAGAACGAAAGAAACATTGTGAATGACTTGTTGCTCCATCCATTTAGGCACTTAATTTGGAAAAGTTGGACGAACCATGAGAGGGTGGAATACTTCGCATTCTCATAAATTGGTTTCCTAGCATCATTCATGAAATTTTCATATTTATCCGCACGCGGTCCTTGACCGGAAGGAATGTCATCTTCGGTACGAATAGATTCACCTAGGGCAGCCTCTACCATATCCTCCATTTCTTCTGATGGAAATAAATTTCCGTATCCTGCCGTATTACCGAATTCTTCTTCTTCTCCTGCCGCATTATCGTGTTCTCCTTCTTCTTCTACCGCAGTACTGCATTCTTCTCCTTCCCCGTGATATTTCCAAGTTGAATAAAGTCTAGTAAACCCATGTTTTACAATATGAAGCTCTGCCAATTCTACCTTCTGCCAGTACTTATTGCCACATCTATCGCACGGACAGAGAATCTTCTCTATTATGATCTTATTATATGCTCGTGCAAATTCAAGGAAAGCAGCAACTCCTGCGACAAACTTAGGTTGCATACGTTGTTTCCAATCCACATACATCCAGTCCTTAACTCTGACGTACTCATGGGCCATGTTAGACTGAATAACATATAAATTGTAGGTTATGCTGACTATATTGAGAAATATAAGAACGGGATAGTTACTGACAAAGGAGAAAATCCGTGTATATGCTTTGTGTGTGCGTTTGTCGTTGAAAAGAATAAATTATCGCACGTTATGTTGACCGATAGACGGGGACTAAGTGGCGCTTTTAGTTTCATATATGGGTATCGATGGGAATATGAAGGTTTCATATTATCATATATTGGTTTTAACCCGAACATCTCGAATCGCTATCTGATTATGCGTTTGTATGTATGTGTTCCGGCTGTCGGGGGTAGGCTTCTATCCCATTAAGAATGTATAGAGCGAACGCCTATCACTTGTGCTTTCAACCTTTTCGAGTAAATTTCGGCAGCACCTCCCCGCTGTTCTCCGAGTACACTGTAATAGAATAGATAATCATTTCAAAGCTGTGAAACAACGTTGAAATGAACATCTAATCTATCTTTGTACACGGAGAACCAGCGGAAAGATACCGACGAAATATCTCGAAACGGATGAAAACACAAGTGAATGAAGGCGTTTGCTTTATACATTCTTAACTTGTCCACACGGGACAAATCTATGGGTTACCATACGATTGAATTTTCTCGTCGCGTAGACTATACGACGGTTGTTAGTATCGAGCTATACTGTCCGATATTTAACAACCTTCGTATAGTTCTAGGTCACGACGAGCATCGCACGTATGTTAACCGATAGACGGGGACTAAGTGGCGCTTTTAGTTTCATATATGGGTATCGATGGGAATATGAAGGTTTCATATTATCATCGAGTATCATATATTGGTTTTAACCCGAACATCTCGAATCGCTCTCTAATTATGCGTTTGTATGTATGTGTTCCGGCTGTCGGGGGTAGGCTTCTATCCCATTAAGAATGTATAGAGCGAACGCCCATCACTTGTGCGTTCAACCGTTTCGAGTAAATTTCGGTAGCACCTCCCCGCTGTTCTCCGAGTACACTATAATAGAATAGATAATCATTTCAAAGCTGTGAAACTACGTTGAAATGAACATCTAATCTATCTTTGTACACGGAGAACCAGCGGAAAGATACCGACGAAATATCTCGAAACGGATGAAAACACAAGTGAATGAAGGCGTTTGCTTTATACATTCTTAACTTGTCCACACGGGACAAATCTATGGGTTACCATACGATTGAATTTTCTCGTCGCGTAGACTATACGACGGTTGTTAGTATCGAGCTATACTGTCCGATATTTAACAACCTTCGTATAGTTCTAGGTCACGACGAGCATCGCACGTTTGTTAACCGATAGACGGGGACTAAGTGGCGCTTTTAGTTTCATATATGGGTATCGATGGGAATATGAAGGTTTCATATTATCATCGAGTATCATATATTGGTTTTAACCTGAATATCTCGAGTCGCTCTCTAATTATGCGTTTGTTGTGCATTCGTGTTGTATGTGTAACATGATTTTAAACCATTGAGATCAAGATTGATAGAACTGATCATCCTACATTGCAATAGCATTCATCAACCAAAAACTATTATTGCAATGGTATACATCTATAACAATCAACAATTAAAACTACAAATATAGGATATTGATATCATAAAGCGTTATGAGACACGTCATCTGCCACGTGTCGTGATCATGGAAATCGCTAATATTGAGCATCATCAAGATTAGATTATGGTTTTGAAGCAAGTTATTGAGCATCTTGGATTGATTGTCAAGTGTTGATTTTTATTTCAACACTTGACAGAATGAAAATCATAAATACAGTTGCAAAATGTGTTCCTCACCCCCATAAAGTGGATCTTAACAATCCAGACAAGACCATCATTGTTCAAATTGCCAAGGTAGACATAATCTCAGCAGTTATTTACGGTTGCTAGCTTGTATTGCTTGTTGCTATTCTTTTTTTTCCTTGTCCTTTCTTTCTTTCTTTCTTTTTTTTGGGGGGTGGGGGGTTGTGTTTGAAAAGTTTTAACCAACTCACTGCTATTTCTAGGCAATGCAGGAATATAACTAGTTTTATCCCCCAAAAGAAAGAGCTTCAGGCTTCATGAGTCAAGCGATGTGTACGTATAATTATAGGATTTTCTTGCTAGCGGTTCATTTACAACTATTCTTTAGTCTATATACCTAGCATCTGCTACTAGATATTACATCTTGCATCAACACCCTGCATGTTAAAATCAAAATCGATTATTTTTTTCTTGATCTTTTTCTGATTTTCTACCATCTTTGTCGAGTAAATTATGATTAACATTGTATTTGTCAACTAATCAGAAGAGCCATTCAACCAGCCCCACCGTAACCCTAACCCCAGCCCCACCGTAACCCTAACCCCAGCCCCACCCCAGCAGCAGCCGAACTCCAACCCTAACCCTACCCCGACCCCGACCCCGACCGCCACCGCGACCCCTGCCCAACCCCAACTCTCGCGCGCGCAACCCAGACCCAGCCATGAACCCTAAGCCCAAAATAATCCAAAAATGCTTTAATTTACCTCGAGATTTATACCTGAACGGCTGTTGGTGGGCTGGAGCGACGACGGTGGCGATTTGGCGATGAAACCGGCGGTGGCGGCGACGGTGGCGACGAAACAGGCGCTGGCGACGACGGTGGCGACGAAACCGGCGGTGGCGACGACGGAGGCGACGGTGGCGACGACGGAGGCGATTTGGGGTTTTTTCTCGCGCGCGATTGAGAGAGAGAGAGAAAGTGAGCGTAGGCGATCGATCTGGGGTTTTGTTAAATAGATATTTACTTGCCCCTACGGATATACCCGTAGGTCCTTTGTTTGCGGCTCCGTAGGGGCAAACACCAAATTAAGAATTAATATTTTTATTCTTGGACGTCTGTGCCCGTAGGGGCAACCTTTTAGCCCTACGGATTAATCCGTAGGTCCAAGTAAAATCTGCCCCTACGGATATTTTCATCCGTAGGGGCAACCCCCTATTTTACTAGTGTTTTCTTAAGAGTTTTTCTAATGCAGCCATGACATTATCCCGACATCATCTTGAGTGTGCATTAAGAACTTGTTAATATCCCAATAAAAAACAACAACCGTCTCTTTCTCTCACAATTGATAATTGACAACTAACTTGTCAAACCCTAGCCAGTGATGAACACAACACTGGAATAGCACTTTTTCTAAATCAAATCAGAAGCTCACTAATTTCTAAACAACGATTGAATTGATATCCGTTCTTATTCAAAAAAACCAAATCAAATCATAAGCTCACCAATGAAATTTATAGAATTATTCCCTTATTTTATTAAACTAACATAATTTGTGCAAATAATAATAATCGGTGGGGGAAACCCTAACCTTCAACTCACGATGGCGAGCAGGATCGGCGTCAGGCGGCATTAGCAGTAGTCGGATGCAGGGCTCGGCACCGGCAGGGCTCGGCGGCAGGAAATTTTGGGGAAGAAGGCGGGAAATTTGGGGTATTATTTTGGGGGAATTTGGGGTATTATCCCCTGGTGAATTTGGGAAAATGAGGGAGAGAAGGCCGTTTGCGGTAATAGTTTGGTGATTGTATTATCAACTGTATCTATACGGTCGCTAATGCTTATTTGACGGTCACCAATATATTGGCGACCGTTATTAGCGTCCGTTAAATATATACGCTCACAAATACCGTATTAACGACCAAATATTATTATAGGGTCGCTAAAATCCCGTCTCCAATACGTACAGTCCTGCGGTGGTCATAAATTTTGAGAATTTGTAACATTTAGGGATGAGAATAGAAATAAGTAAATGGCTGAACTTGACTTTGGGCTGTTGGCTCCAATTATTTTCTGACACTAACCGATTAGCACCAATAATATAATGCTACAGTTTTGATCAAAACCAAGCGGTCATTAACTAGTTTCAATCAAATGTTTGACAAATTGACAGAGTTAATGGCCCCTTATCTTAATATAATTAAAGATGAATATAGGGAAAAAAATCAAGAACTTTTTTCAATTTTAAGATTAAAGAGAACGTGACAGATGTTCTACAAACTACGATATGAGAACACCCATCAATGATATCCGAGATGTGAATCTTTATATGAAAGATCGTCAGAGAAGATTATGAGAGTCCATTATGAAAAATTGGCAATTTTATCACGACCTAGCATATCATTTTAATAATAGAATAATAGTTATGTTTTAGTTTATTATGTAAACGTTATGGATTTTCATTGAAATTTTTATGGAGGTTTTCATAGTTATCTTATGATGATGTAAAAAGTTAAATATTACCAAATAGTCTTTGCTCGAACGGCAACAACACTCTCCCACTTGGTAGAAAGTCATGGGTTAGAAACCCTCCAATTGCAGTGGCAAGGGAGGATTTGCGACTAATTATGTGGAGAAAATTCTCATCGTCCCCTTCCTCCAAAGCTTATGGGCCGTTGCAGGAAAAAAAAGTTAAATATTTTTGGATCTACGAATAGCGAGATAAAAAATTAGAACTGCTATTAAAGTTTGAGTAGTTGGAGTGTTGAGCTTTTTATGAGAGTACATGGGCTTTCAATATATTGGGATTCCATCCAAAAGACTTGAGCCTTTTGGTGGGGGTAACTATCTATATCTTATACCAATGCAATTCTTTTTGGGTTTCCCGTATCAACACCCCCCCCTCACGTGCATTCATTATTTCGGATTTCGAATTTCTGATATTTTTAATATTTTGATTTAGGGTTTTTGTTTGAATGGTTGAGTATCGGGCTTTTTGATGAGAGTACATGGTCTTTCAATATTAATGATGATTAAGGCATGATTAAAGAAATCAGAGGATTTCGAATGAAATTACCCAGAAATGACTGCATTTGATAAAGAATTATCTACAGCTAGTAATTTGCATGTGCGAGCTAAGTATACATCAGCTTTCGATGATTTTATTTGTGTTATTTTATTTTATTAATAACTATAATATAGCCAGATGGTTTTAAATGATTGGGTTAGTGTTTTTTATTATAATTGATGGGGTTAGGTGCGGTAATAAATATCGGTTGGTTTTTTTCTTCATGTTTTTATTGAGTTTTCTTAAGGAATGGAAAAGCCACGCCTGCAAATAATTTCAAACTAAAAAGACCCTTTCCTTTTACACTATAAAAGTATACAGTAGATGATGATATAGCATGAAAATTCCCGAGTGAAGTGATTTTTAAGCTGTAAGAAACGGTGGAACTTTCTTTGGGATAGACGTCTGATTCAGAAAGGACGACAGCCGTCTGAAGGTGTTAGCATTTTCACTTCATACGTCTGGCCAAATCAACTTCAGACGTCTGGTATCTACACGAGAAAAGATAGAGCGGAAACAGACGTTTGTAGTTCATCGAGGCAGAAATCTATAGGAGCAATGAAACCCAATCCAAGACGGAGGCAGACGTCTGCCCAAGTGAACTGCAGACGTCTGGCGGCGGCGAATTCTGGTAATAACTAATTTTGGAAAGTTTGTTTATTTCCTAGTATAGTTAGAATTAGGGTTTTCCTATATAAAGAAACCCCTCATATGTATTATTTACAACCAATTGAGAGAGCTCATTGTATGAGAGGGTGATGGTTAGAGCTAGAGAATTTTGAGAGAAAATTTTTAGGGTTTTTCTCGTGTAATTGATTCGAAAATTATAGTGTAGAATTTGCAGATTCCGCTCTGCCGAGAACTAATCATACGGTAGGTGAACCCGTTAACAAATTTCTTACCTCTCTGTGTTTGATTTCCTATTTTATTCTCGTATATTTATATTGTTCTTTCGTCGTTTAATTGTGTAATTTTGTTTGCATGATTTACGTGTTGTCGTGAGCATTGTTCCGCATTTTGATCTCTCCCCGTCGATCCCCAATAACCGGTATCAAAGCAAGGGTTTATGGTGCTGGGTTTTCTAGTGCTCGCGGCTATAGCGGAAGCGAATTACGAACAAAAAAATCTAGCAAACACAAGAGAACCCCAAACCATAGAATCATTCCATATACTAAATTAGCAGCTAAACGTACAAGGTTCGCAGATAATTACAACCTTTGGTGCGTATCCACCAAATCGTGGAAGACCCTTCCAATCTCTTCGTAGGTTGTCGGGAACAAGTTTGAAAGGCGACCGCCCTTACTGAAGATGATCTACCCAAGAGAACCGATCCAAGCTCTAGCTTCACATAGTGAAGCAACTGACGCTCCAAGCTCGTTAGGAATGGAGAGCGGAGATGTATGAATTTTCCACTATCATTTCACTTTCAAACTCTTGCTCAAGAGAGCATGAGGAAGAAGGAGGAGGAGGAAGAAGAAGAGCTTGCCATCTCACAAAAATGGCTAAGTGTTGGTTGAATGAAAAGAATAGAATGGCTTCATAATTTTTTCACCCATACAAAAATATCACAACCGTTTTTCATTTAAACAATTGAAGTTCATTACTATCTACCTACAACTATACCTAAAGCCACCTCACCCTCCACCACATTTTCTAGAATATTCATAAATGAATATTCACAAATGCGGTGTTCTCCTTTCAGGAAGTATTCCGTATAAATACGGAATACAATCCGGTATACGTATCGAAATACATATATGCGTATCCGTATAAAAATATGAATAGCCAAGAGATAAAATGAATAGTGAACAATAATACTAGAATATATATTAAATAAATATATATATATATATATATATATATATTATTAAATTAAAACTTGATTTAATAATCCGGTTTAATTCTAAGCTGGCTAGTATTATCAACCGTCTGATTAAAGTTTGTGTCGCCTGTATACCTACTCATCAATTTTGTTATGAGTCGGAGACTTAGGGTCTGATGCCAGCTTCGGCATCAGTATCCCTACAACTAGTATATTGTCAGGAGCGACTCATCATATGCCATTGCCAATTTCAGCCAAATGGTAGCTTAGATAACAGGTTTAGATCCCTGCTAGCTAAGACTTTTTCGGCTTTATGAGCTATAAGGGTCTCATAAAGGTATTTCTCCCTATGGGCCGTGAGAATTTCATAGGTGTGTTTTCTCCTTAAGCATCACGGGGACTCCTAAGTGTATATTACTCTTATAAGTCATAAGGATCTTACAGGAATACTTTCTCCTTGGCAATTGAGGGGACTTGCAAGTGTCTTTCATCTTGTCGAGCAATATTTCTCATTTTTGGTGAGACTTGGTTAGGAATATCTTTATTTAGGCCCGTAGATTGTATACAAGGGTCGATATTGGACCACTGGTAGGGCATAAATTTAGTGAGGGCCATGATGGATTAAGAACAGGTTTAGATTCCTGTAGCTTAAAACTTTTTTGAATCCCGTAAGCCGTGAGGGTCTTACAGAGGATATATTCTCCTTACGAGTCGTGATGATCTCGTAAGTGTATTTTCTCTTTAGGAATCGTATGGATTCCTAAATACGTTGCTACTTTGTGAGTCATAAGGATCTCACACAGGCGTTTTCTCCTTACAGAGTCATGACGACTTTGCAAGTGCATCTTTTCCTTTCTTTTAATGAGTTTGTGCCCTTTTGGGTTTTCACAAGCTCGCCGGTAGCCCTTTGTTTTTACTCATGGCGCCTTTTCGGGTTTTCATCCGTACCCATTTCTCTTGTGGACATATCTTTTTTTAGGCCTGAAGGGTTCCCTAGGACCGGCACAAGGTTTCGGGAGGTATCGACCATACCGTTTTCAAAAATTTGACGCGCTAAAGAACCCTAACCTACAATCTTAACTAGAGAATTAAACGAAACTAGAATGTAAATATCTTTACATCTAAGTGAACAAGAAATACAACCTTTGCAGACCGGTCCTTCACTTCAATAGCTCCGTGTAGTAGTCCTTTCGCTCCAAGTAGACTTTAGAAAGGCTCCACAAGATGAAAGGAACAAGCTTGCTTGAAGTCTTCGAGGCCGAAGATGATTTAAGTCGAGGAGACACTACCTCAAGTTACCTCTTCACTAATGGTGAAGCAAACAACCTAAACTAAATGGCTAATCTATTGTAGGTTGATAAAGTAGGAATTTTGCCCATTTTAGAATAATTTTTCTCACTAATTTTCTTCACCTCCCAAAAAGTTAGAGAGCTTGAGGAAGGAGATGAAGAAAAGCAACCATGGAGAGAAGCAAATGTTGAATGGCAACCATGGGTGAGAAATATCTCATATAACTCTTGTAGAGACTAAACCATGGCTAACAATAATGGTTAGGTTAATAAATATCTAGACCGAGACAAAATTAGTGGACTAAGTCAAAGGTTAGGACAAAGCTTCTCCAAGCTTCTAACCTTGACTAATTTCCAACTAATTTTCTTTTACTCTTAATAAATAAAACCCCATATTATTATTTGCATGGTATGAGTCTCATACACCCATGCCACATGTAGCAACTAGCATGATACAAATAATATATAACACATATATATTAAGTGTACACAAGTGAGAAAAAGAAATGCTTAAGTGAGCTAATATTAGTTAATGTAAATTAATATATCAAATATATAATTATAAATTAAATTATTAAATCAACACTTGATTTAATAATCTGGCTATATCACATATAACCGACTAATATCCTATGTATCAACTTATCGAATCAACACTTGATTTGATAACCCGGCTATATCACATATAACCGACCGATATCACATATCACGAGAATAGAATACTATCATATATACGTATTAATCTCGGTCCCGCACATATCACATATGTGCTCCTACTTCGTTTCGCCTGAGCCAGGAAACTTCTGTGTAGGACTTTAAAGACTTGTCAATACGCTGACAGTAGGTGATGATCATATCAGTCACCCACAAGCCATCAGCAGTACTAGCAGGACGTAATGGCTACTCGGGTATTGAGCGATCAGAAGATCAACAAGCAAACCTGCTCATTCTCCTGTGAATCCAATAAGTAACACTACCGTACAGTACGGTCTTTTCATCTGATATGTTGCATATCCTGCCTGTGGGTGGTAAACGTCAGACCCCAATAGCCTGATAAGTCATGCTGATGTGAGGCCCATAACGTTTCGAGAAACTGATGATAACACTTACCAGTAAATCTTAGTAACCCTGTCCAGGGATTTTCTGTTGTGGCTAATCGAGTATAGCGCAACATCAACCCCCAATACCGTGAGAGACGAAACCCCCTCCTATCGCTCATTGCCTCCATGTGACTCGGGACTGTACCCAAAAACCACCATTTTGCACGATCTCTTGAACGAGGTAAGGTGGAAATCAAAGCACAGTGGGAATCACATAAGACTCCATGACGATCTCGGGTCTACAGACTAACCTGTACCAGTATCACCAGACAACTGCTATCTGACGTGAGGTATAATACCATCTATGAGTTCTCGGCGAGTCCTGTTCTGTGTACCCAGTCTCCACTGAGCACCCGTATACCATCTATGACGTCAAACACCAATGGATATGGGATCATCCATCGCCCATCACATGGTTCAAGAAGCGTATACGCTAGTCTACTCTGGAATATTGATGCCCCGTCTCGATACTCCCTCGACTAGGAACAATTGAAGGATGTACTCACCGACTACTCTTGCCCCATTAGTATGATCTGCATCATAATCCCGGTAGTTAAGTACTCATCCTAAGGGCTTTATCAACATGTGACAGAGAGACAATAAGTGTACATGTTAAGATAAAGAGCAACCAGATAGCATACTATCACGTCGAGCAAGAAAGTCCTCCCTATATATGTCAAAGTTTCCACTATAATATACATCATATGTACAATAATGACCTCTAGAGCATACATATAACTAACAATCTCCCACTTGCACTAAGGCCATTTGTTGTAGTATCTCATACTCAACGCTCCATATAAAAGTCTCTCTACGGAAGGGCCTTTGTGAGTGGATCCGCCGTGTTATCCTTCACGCCAACTCTCCTATTCTCGATCCCTTAGAGATCAACCATCTCCCTGATCAAGTGATTCTGTCTCAGAATATGTCTGGATGGCTGATGGGACCGGTGTTCCTAGGCTAAAACCACAACTCCATTGTTGTCATAATAACAGTTATTGGACGGTCAATAGTAGAAACCATGTTTATCTCATAAATAAGAAATATTCAAACAACCACTTTGGCAGCATCGTTGGTAGCGATGTATTCAGCCTTTATCGTCTAGTTTGCTCCGGTATCTAGCTTGAAACCTTTCCAACATACCGTTCCTCCACTGAGGGTAAAGACAAAGCCTGTGACTGTCTTTCAGTCGTCCTTATCACTCTGGAAGCTCGAATTGGTAAAGGACTCCCACTGGAGTTCACCGTTACCAAAATCCAAGAACATTTCTTCAGTGCTTCTCAAGTACTTAAGAATGTCCTTCACAGTTGTCCAGTGATTCTCCCAAGATCCGATTGATTCCTTATCACTACTCCTAGCGAGTCAGCTACATCTGGTCTGGTACATAACAGCGCAGACATGATAGAGCCTACTGCTGAAGCATAGGATATCCCTTGTACGCAAGCTCTCTCCAAATCAGTCTCGAGAGACATCTTTTGGAGAGAGTGATTCATGAATAAGTAGGCGAACCACCACGCTTAGAATCCTCCATACAAACCCTTTTAGAATGGTGTTAATGTACATGGATTTGGGACACTCCCAACATCCACTTAGATCTATCATTATAGATCATAATCCACAGGATGTATTAGCTATCATCCAGATCTTCTATGGAGAATCCTCGTAATAAGATGAGCTTGACAGAGTGTAGCATAGGAAACCATTTCCTATCAAGAGTATGTCATCTACGTACAATACGTAGAAGACAACTTTATTCTCTATAACCTTCTTGTATATACAAGGTTCATCTATCTTTTTGATGAAGTTAAACACTTTGACTGCCACATCAAAACAGATGTTCCAACTCCGCAATGCCTGCTATAATACTGATGGACTTAAGCATAGCTATTGGAGAAAAGGTTTCATCATAAACCACACTTGGTTATTGACGAAAAACCTTTTACTACAAGTCTAGCTTCGAAAGTCTCAACTTTTCCATCTACACCAAGAATCTTCTCAAGATCCACTTGCTCCTGATGGGTTTTACCCCTTCAGGTGCAACGTTCAAAGTCATACTTTGTTGGTGTACATGGATTCCATTTCAGATTGCATAGCATCCAGCCATTTCATAGAGTCCTCACTCGTGATAGCCTGCCTGAACCTAGTTAGGTCATCATCTACCATGATGCAATCCTCGCTCCCACCGTCACCGAGAAAACCGTAGTATCTCTCAGATAGATGAGGAACCCTACTAGATTCGTGGAGAGGCTGAGATTCGTTGGAGACTATTGAACCCTTTAGTTCCACTAAATCATCAGCTGTTAGTTTGTCCAGCTGGAACTCTTTCCAGTTCAACCTCATGACCCCTAATTTCTTCCATAAGAAATTCCTTTTCTAAAAATGTGGCATGCTTAAAAACAAAACACCTTTTGCTCCTCAGTGTGGAAGAAGATATTCCCTTGTAAAAGTTTGGGATATCCAACAAATTTATACAGAACTGACCTTGTCTCGAGTTTGTCCGGATTTTGCCTTTCAACATAGGCCGGAAAACCCCATATCTTAACTCGTTTAAGACATGGTCTCTTCTCATTCCATATCTCATATAGAGTGGTAGGCACTGATTTGGATGGAACCCTATTCAATAGGTATGCAGCTTCTCAAGTGCATAACACCAAAAGGAAACAGGCAACTCAGCAGTATTCATCATAGAGCGCACTATATCTAATAGGGTGCGATTCCTCCGCCCTTATACACCGTTGTTCTGTGGTGTACATGGAGCAGTAAGCTGAGAGAGAATCCTATTCTCTTTTAAATAATCCAGGAACTCCGTTCTCAAGTATTCTCCTCCTTGATCACATCGAAGGACTTTAATACTTCTACCCATCTGGTTCTCAACTTCAAGCTTATATTTCTTGAATTTCTCAAAAGTTTCAGAGTTCTGTTTCAAAAGGAACAAATGTCCGAATCTTGAGAGATGGTCAGTGAATATAATGAAATACGATGAACCATCCCTAGCATTTGTAAACATATGACCGTATACATCATCATGTATCAGTCCCAAGGGTTCAATAACTCCTTCTCCGTTTCCAGTAAACGGAGTATTGGTCATTATAACTTTGAGATAAGACCGGCAAATATGATAAGATGAAAATTCGAACGGATTTACATATTCATCCTTATTTAACTTAGCTATTCATGTCGCATTGATATGACCTAGTCTACAATGCCATAAGAAAGATTCGTTAATTCTTGAACTTTTCTTCTTGTGTGTATTCTATTTACTTTGAACTGTGATTTGATTTAGAACGTATATTCCATTACATAACGTGCCTGATCCAATCAACTCTTGATTAAGGAAAATGTTCACAAAATTATACTACAATAAAAAATTATCTTTCTTTAACTTAATAAAGAAACTGATGTAATGTTGTATATCAAGTTCGGCATATAATAACATTTGTTCAGAATCAATGTATTTACTATTTGGTAATACAAGGTGATATTTTCCAACCGCTTTGGCTGCAATATTTGCACCATTCTCTACTCTAGAGAATGATCACCTTTTCTCAGTTGTCTACCTTTCTTTAGCCCACGTAACAGCTTACATATGTGGGATCTTGATCCAGTATCTCATACCTAGGACGTAGAGGATACTGAGAAACAGTTCTCGGTAACGAACACACCCGAAGAATATGCATCAACATGCTCTTTCTTCGTTTGGGTGGCATAGGAATCCTGGTATTACCCAATTTCCTGCTCGGACTTATAATAATTATAAGATAGAGCGGAACCAGCGTTCCCTAGCTTAGCATAATAAGCAGATTCGATCAATACATCCATATTATTATCTTGATTAAGGCATGAATTGGTCGCTACCGAGAGAGAGAGAGAGAGAGAGAGAGAGAGAGAGAAGAAAACACTCTGCGTATGCTATTGCAAGATCAGATTGGTTATTATTTTATCTAATCAGGATGGCTCCCATTGTTTTTATAAAATCTTCCTTCAAACTCTAAAAAGTAAGACTAGCCGGGATTAATTACACCCTACAAGTTCGCCAATCTTTCGGTCAGGCCAGTGTCGGTACTTTGAGGGAGGTTCCCCGTGCTTTCGCACAGACCTAATTAAAATAAATCTCGTTTTCCCAGGGACGTAACCCCATTAACACCTTTCTAGACACCTACTTGATCGGCTAATTATAATGTGTAAAACTCTCTCAGGAGTAATTCTTACTCGCAGTGGGTATCGGGATCCAACTATCTCATAGAAGGTATGCAATCTCATTGCAAATTTCAACACTTGAAATCCCCGATAATATTTTGCGCCTAGCAACTTATGACCTTGGCTATGGTCAACAAATCATAAGCGTTAGCCAAATTCAACCCGTCATTTTCTGATTGAATTAAACCCACACGTACGACCCTTGGTTATGGTCAACAAAGCCGTACGACTACCCTAACTTAATCGCATCATATGGTTGCGGATAAGCACTAATTAGCTACCGCACACTACATCTTGGTTATGGTCAACAAACGCAGCACGAATACTAAATAGTCCTTATCTGAAATGATGGAGGGCTACGACAGGTTTTTAAGAAAACTTTTTGCGTAATGAACTTGATATCGTTGTAGAATCGAGTGATTTTGAAAAGGAGTGTTTTGAGGATTTTACTAGTTTCACTAAAGAGGTCATTCCCGGTGAAGGGATTTCGGCTCTTTCCTCATCGAATGAGGTACTGGATATTCAGGAATACCACTATGCAAAACAAGAACTAGAGAAGCAATCAAAAACAAAACCAAGTGAGTTGTAGTATCTGCCAGTTTCGCTAAAGAGATCACTCCCGGTGAAGGGATCTCGGCTCTTTCCTCATCGAATAAGGTGCTGGATATTCTACAAGGAATACCACTATATATGCAAAGCAAGAACCAGAGCTATCCTTTTTGAAAATTTGATTCCACAACATTTTTAGGTTTCTTTTCTTTCATTAATCTTATTAATGAAGTCCCATCATTTTTGCTTCCTAAGCATCATAAAAGAAATGAAAGTACAACGTACGCTTATGCCATCCGCATTCGCCACAGTGTCCCGTTATACACCGTTAGGTTACTTAACTAACGGCATAGCGGGGCGGGACTAGCGCGGGTGAAAAACATAAGCAACCTTTATTATATGTCATATATATAATAACAACAATCGTCTCATCATATAAAGTGATAACATCATAGAATATCAGCAGCAGAAGTACACATGTGAAATATTGGATATACTAGGAATTCCTTATTTTAAATTAATCCAGTAAAAAATAAGGATCCCACGGTCACGATGAATAGCCAAACCCACATCTGTAAACCCCTACGAGAGTAGCAAGCAACCCTACTAATTCTAGAGTTAGAAGACCCGGTCTCAACTCCTCGAGATGGTCTCCCACTGGACTCTAGAACTCGGTTACTTATGCTCCTCATCTTGGGTCTATCCTAATGCGGAAAAGTAAATAATATACATCAATGGTGATATCACCCTCAACCCGAAAGTGCCCCAATAAAAGAACCCCGGCTATTCAAACACGACGATCCAATATAACATATCCCAACAACACATAACATCACATAAATGAAAATGAAAAACTCTCAACTCATATAAAAAAAAACCCGGCTATTCAAACACGACGATCCAATATAATATATTCCAACAACACATAACATCATATATCATCAACGTAAGTAAATATGCGTATCCCAATTGTCGTTGACATATAGCAATGAAATCAGTGATATACCACATATTATACTAACGGTCGTAGAAAAGAAAATATCAAAATACAACATTTGGAATCGACATAGTCCTTAGACATCATAAACCCGAAATATCACATATTTCGGATTTCATGCCCAACATTGTAAATCTTATATTTGGGTCCCATCTATGAAAACACCTTTTCAATAGAAATCGGGTAATTCGACAAGATTCCCGATTCCTCCCGTGACCGAAATGTTAAATTTATAAGAAACTAATCAATTTTCACAAAACTAATTAGTGTAGATTCCAAATATTGTATCACAATTCACAGATAACTAGACGATGTTAAACTTTTTTGATCGAATCAACGAATTCCCAAAATTTCCCAGAGAGCTCAACACTTGAGCACAGTTTAAAAATACCCAGAACATGCCACACTGCCTATGGACCAACCGTAGAAGGGCCGACCCATGCCTCACTGATAGCAACGCGGAACTGCCGCAAACCCTAGGGTTTGGCCGCGGTTCCGACGTCAGAGAGTCGAGTTTGGGTATCGTTCTTCTAGAGGGTCCATAGAATTACCTGCATGATTTTCTGATGATTTTACACTTGGAAAATTCAAACTCTTGGAAAATTTCCAGCGAGAGAAAAAATGGGTATTTGATATTCGTTCGAACTTTTTAACGTTGTCAAGATTTCCCAAAACGATGTTAGAATTATGACTACGAAGCACTCTGAATTGTCTTTACATAAAGATAGCATCTCATGCAATCTCAGTAAAAACAAGTAACACCTGAAACACCAAAACCCAGAGACTGGAATACCAAACAAAAACGAAGCCATAATAATGATAGAAAACCGGTGGGGCAGTTTTTGTGAGCATTTCGCCGGGTCAAATCCGACAAAATGGGTTTGTTTTGGTCTCGTGTTCATGTTACATCATATACAACATTCTGCAACTGCTTAAAAATTTTTTAGACACTCAGAAAAATTCGACAGAAACTAGGGCTTTTGTTTCGAAGTTTCGGAGTTGTTTCGGTTTCGTAATTCTACAAATATCGTCTAATTCTCTAGCTTGGCTTTGATACCACAGAAGGGTTCCCTAGGACTGCCACAAGGTTTCGGGAGGTATCGACCATGCCGTTACCAAAAAGTTGGAGCGCTAAAGAACCCTAACTTAGAATCTTAACTAAAGAATTAAACGAAATTAGAATGTAAACATATTTACATCTAAGTGAACAAGGAATAAAACCTTTGTAGACCGGTCCTTCACTTCAATAGCTCAATGTAGTAGTCCCTTCGCTCTAAGTAGTGAACTCCCAGACTCTAGAAAGTCTCCACAAGATGGAAAGAACAAGCTTGCTTGAAGTCTTCGAGGTCGAAGATGATCTACGTTGAGGAGAGACTAACTCAAGCTACCTCTTCACTAATTGTGAAGAAAACAACCTAAACTAAATGACTAATCTAGTGTAAGTTTATGAAATATGAATTTTTCTCACTTTAGAATAATTTTTCTTACTAATTTTCTTCACCTCTCAAAAAGCAAGAAAGCTTGAGGAAGGAGATGAAGAAAAGAAACCATAGAGATAAGCAAGTGTTGAATGGCAGCCATGGGTGAGAAATATCTCATATAACTCTTGTAAAGACTAAACCATGGTTAGGTTAATAAATATCTATAGTGAGACAAAATTAGTGGACTAAGTTAAAGGTTAGGACAAAACTTCTCCAAGCTTCTAACTTTGACTAATTTCCAACTAGTTTTCTTTTACTCTTAATAAATAAAACCACACATTATTATTTACATTGTATGAGTCTCATACACCCATGTCACATGTAGCAACTAGCATGACACAAATAATATATATCACAAATATATTAAGTGTACATAAGTGAGAAAAAGAAATGCTTAAGTGAGATAATATTAGTTAATATAAATTAATATATCAAATATATAATTATATATTAAATTATTAAATCAACACTTAATTTAATAATCTGGCTATATCACATATAACCGACTAATATCCTATGTATCAACTTATCGAATCAACACTTGATTCGATAACCCGGCTATATCACATATAACAGACCGATATCACATATCGCGAGAATAGAATACGATATCACATACGCGTATTAATCTCGGTCCCGCACATATCACATATGTGCTCCTACTGCGTTTCTCCTGAGCCAGGAAACCTCTGTGTAGGACTCTAAAGACTTGTCAATACGCCGGCAGTAGGTGATGATCATATCAGTCATCCACAAGCCGTCAGCAGTACTAACTGGACGTAACGGCTACCCAGGTATTGAGCGATCAGAAGATCAATAAGAAAGCCTGCTCATACTCCTGCGAATCCAATAATTAACACTATCGTACAGTCCGGTCTCTTCGTCTAATATGTCGCATATCCTGCCTGGGTGTAGTAAACGTCAGACCCCAATAGCTTGATAAGTCATGCTGATGTGAGGCCCATAACGTTTCGAGAAACTAATGATAACACTTTCCAGTAAATCTCAGCAACCCTGGCTGGTGATTTCCTGTTTTGGCCAATCGAGCATAGCGCAACATCAACCCCCAATACCGTGAGAGACAAAATCCCCTCCTATCGCTCATTGCCTCCATGTGACTCGGGACTGTACCCAAAAACCACCGTTTTGCACGATCTCTTGAATGTGGTAAGGTGGAAATCAAAGCACAGTGGGAATCACACAAGACTCTATGACGATCTCGGGTCTACAGACTAACCTGTACCAGTATCACCAGAGAACTGCTATCTGACGTGAGGTATAATACCATCTAGGAGTTCTCGACGAGTCCTATTCAGTGTACCCAGTCTCTACTGAGCACCCGTGTACTATCTTTGATGCCAAACACTAATGGATGTGGGATCATCCATCGCCCATCATATGGGTCAAGAAGCGTATACGCTAGTCTACTTTGGAATATCGATTCCCTATCCCGATACTCTCTCAACTAGGAACAGTTGAAGGATGTACTCACCGACTACTCTTTCCCCACTAATATGATCTGCATCATAATCCTGGTAGTCAAGTACTCATCCTAAGGGCTTTATCAACATGTGACAGAGAGACAATATGTATACATGTTAAAATAAAGAGCAACCATATAGTATACTATCATGTCGAGCAAGAAAGTCTTCCCTATATATGTCTAAGCATCCACTATAATATATATCATATGTACAATAATGGCCTCTAGGGAATACATATAACTAACAAGGCGGCACATAAGCTAACGCACTAACAGTTGTAAATCACGATATTCTTCGAAGGACCGCATCATATAGGATCTGGGAAGGATATGAATTTTTTTATGCTCATGGTTTGTATACGGTGCTCGATATGTAAACCCACCGTAGCACATTATGTTAGTTTAAAGATATTACAGTCCAATATTAGTTTATGGATATTTCGGTCCATTGGAGACATGGAGAACATGGATCGTTTGTTCCCGTGGATTGTGTACGGCTGGTCATATGACCTATACCATAGGGCTATATGCTAGTTTAAGGACATCACAGTCCAAAATTGTTTAGGACAAAATGATAGTTTAAGGACATTTCAGTCTGTTACCATTTTAATGGCGTACTGGTCTATTATTAGTTTAAGAACATTTTGGTACATCATTAGGTTAGGGACGTTTCGGTCCAACATTCCTGTGTTTGGGACGAATATTAATTTAAGCACGTTTAAGTTCAATATTAGTTTAGGGACGTTTCGGTCCAACATTCTCATGTTTGGGACGAATATCATTTGGCACCACTTTCAGAATTTTGATTCAGGATGATAGTGAGCGGACACAAGTATCGTTGTCTATCTTTGACTTAAATCGCGACTCTTCAGGCATAGTACTTTTTGAGAAATTAGCCATTTATCAGCAAAATGGCCTTTTGCCATACATAACTATAAGCAAATAAGCTCCACCTTGGTAGACCTTATCTATGATATACGGGCCTTCATAGTTTGGCTCGAACTTCCCCCATTTTGCATGCTTAAGAATCATTGGTCTTTTAACAACCAGCATGAGTTAGCCTTAGCAGAATGTTCTCAGCCCGGTCATTCTTTCTATTGATCGCGTCATCCTTACCTTATAAACCTCTAGATTTTGCTGTGCTATAAGGCGGATTTTATCGAGAGCGTCGAGTTCCTTGAGCCTAAGATGAGCATTTTCCTCATCCGTTAGCTCGTATTGAACTGCCACTCATAATAAGAGGAGCTTTATCTCTATTGGGAGTACTGCTTCAGCGCCAAACACCAATGCATATGGTGTTGTATTTGTGGCAGTCTTGAACGTTTTTCGGTATGCCTAAAAATCTTCATGCAGCCTCTCATTCCAGTACTTTTTGTTTCTGTACATCGTCTTTTTTATAATCCTGGTCTAGGTCTTGTTAAATGCTTCAGCTAGACCATTGGTCCGAGGATTATAAACCGAAGAGTATCTCAAGTCTATCTTGTGTTGCGAAGCGACTTATTTTGTAGCTTCTATAGGCTGGTCCATTATCCGAGATTATCTGTCGCGGAGTTACGAACCGGTAGATGACATGAGTTTTGAAGAAGTGGAGAAAATTCTCTGTCTTCACCTCCCTTAATGGTACTATTTCTGCCCACTTAAAGAAGTAGTCGGTTGTTTCCAGTATAAACCGATGTCCCTTAGAAGACGCTGGTTCGATAGGACCGATTATATCAGTTCCCCACATCTCGAACAGCCAACTGGCCACTGTCGGATGTAGCAGATTTGGATGCTGATGTATGAAGTCCCTGTGTATTTGGGATTGTTCACCGCCGAAAATAGGGACGAACTAGGATGGATCGTCTTGCCTGAATTTCGGGGTAGATACTATTTGAACTTATCTACCCACCTCTCCGAAGATACCAAATTGATTTATGGCACCGTATATCGGAGGTTTGGATAGACGCGACCATTGTAGCATGACTTTATCAGATTGCCCCTCATTTATGAGGGGTTTTTGATTGCGGGGACGCTCTTCCCTGCATGCGCAAGCCCCTGCAGTTAATTATGTTATTGTATTGCGATAACCATTTTCTCCTACTCCAACAGTTCACTTCATGTCTTGTGTTGTTTTTTTATTTTGGGTTTGGTTCAAGGATTTGCTTGACGGGGTCCATGTTGGTAGCTTGGTTTTCCAACGGGAGTGAACTTAGGACGCAGATCTCATATAAATGAGGTCCATCGGTTCATATGAAATTTGGGTTTGATATAATGATCGTTAGTTATATTTGAGACTAAGATTGACTTATGAACAGTGAGCATATAGGCTCAACTGATCATTATATCATATATGAATAGCCCATGGATAGTATACGGTAGTCATTATGGAGATAGTCCGCAGGGCAAAACATATTAGTTTAAGGACATCGCGGTCCAACATTCCCTAGTTGGGACAAATATTAGTTTAAGAACATTTCGGTCCAACATTTCCATGTTAGAGGCGAATATTAGTTTACGGACATTTCGGTCCAACATTCCCGTTTTGGAGACGAATGTTAGATTAATGACATTTTGGTCTATTATTCCCATTTTGAAGATGAATGTTAGTTTAAGGATATTTCGGTTCAAAATTTCCATTTTGGGGACGAATGTCAGTTTAAGGATATTTCGATCCATTATTCCAATTTTGGGGATGAATGTTAATTAAGGACATATCGGTCCATTATCCATCTTGCACGCACGTGTATTTGTTACGTGGCGGAGTGAACGATGCTGACATGGAATGCGCCTAATTTGGGGTGCTATCCGATTTGAGGTGTGCACATCAATTTGGAAGTGCATCAATATGGGATGTATCATTCCCTGTCTTGAGGAAATTTTCCATCAAGTTAGGACGAAAAAAGAGTTGTTGGTTGTCGGGACCCGCCACATCTCTGAAAATGTTGAGGAATTACAACGACATATATCAGAGGTGTGGAGAGATGTACCCTTAAACCAAATCCCGTATTTGAGGGAAAAGATCATGATGGATCGTCTAAGAATCGTTAATCTTATTTGAGACTAAGATTAACATAGAAAGTATGGGATGAAGATCGTTAGTCATATATGGGACTAAGATCGGTTTGGATATCATGAACATAAGCTTAGCCAATTTGGGCTAAGATTGGGATTCTGTATCACCTAGTAGTCCTAAGCAATCAGTTTCATATAGCGCTCACATGTGTTTCACGTGAGGCGTTGAAATAGTGCAAAGCACTAGTCTTTTGTGGCACTCAAGTGTGTTTCATGTGAGACACTGAACGTCTAGCGCTCACGTATGTTTCACGTGAGGCGCTGATCGTCTGGCGCTTATATGTGTTTCACGTGAGGCGCTGCATTAGTGCTAAGCATTAAACTTTTCTATTTTCTGGCGATCACATGTGTTTCACGTGAGGCGCTATGTAACTTGGTCTTGGGTGCTCATGTGCTTTTCACGTGAGGCGATGAGTTCTTTGGAGATTTAATCTCTGTTGATATTTTTAAAGAACTTAAATCTCTGTTAATAGTATTTTGACCATTAACGATCACCAAGATCACGATTTGAGGATCTGGGATCAGATTCTTTAAGAACTAAGTTCCTAATTTGAAGGAACTAAGTTCCTAGAGTGTTATGTACTCCATCTTCTCTATGTTCCTTTATCCATCTTCTCTTGTTCATGTTTTCAGAGAGATTAAACCTCTGTTAATGGTATTCTGACCATTAACGATCACCAAGACCACTATTTTTAGGATCTGGGATCAAGTTCTTTAAGAACTAAGTTCTTGATTTGTGAGGAACTAAGTTCCTGGAGTATTATGAACTCCATTTTCTTTCTTTTCAACTTTGTTCATCCCTGAATCTTTAATTCTCAAGAATAAGATCTTCCTGATGAGAATTAAATTCTCGACTTGTGGAGACTTGTCTTATAGATCTCAGATCCAGAGAAAGAACTAAGTTCTTGAGAAGGGTTATACCCTTAAATATGCTATGATAGGTAAAGGAGACGTTTTTGATCTCTGTGGTTTCTTTACCTAGGGTTTGAGACGAGGAAGATCTTCTTCTTTATTAAGAATTAAATTCTCAGTTATTTTGAGAGCTTTTTGTATTTTTACAGAATCTTATGAGATAGTCTCTTCCTTATTTGGAAAGAGGGATCTTTGGTCGTTGGGACCCACCACCTCTCCGACGACGCTGAGGGATTACAACACCATATATCGAAGGTGTGGAGGAATGTACCCTTTGAATCATGTCCCACTCATCAGGGGAAGAACATGTTGGAGCTTAAACTACTAACTGCTGAAAAGGGGCTTCTTTGCGTTCACGCACGTGTGTCACACATGTTGGGTCTACGTGCGTTGTACGTGGGGAACGCACGGCGTGGGCGCACATACGTTGGACATGTTGCGCACTTGGTGGGCGCACATGGCTGGTGCACATGGCAGGCACACATGATGGGGGGCAGCTAAGGCCCTAACTTGGAGAACTAAGCTCCTATAGAAAACTAAGCTCTTTTAAGGATTGAATCCTCACACGTGGTGCGCACGTGGCTGGCGCACGTTTTTTTGCACGTGGTGCGCACATGCGTTTGCGCATATGCGCATTATGGGGGGTAGCTAAGGCCCTAACTTGGAGAACTAAGCTCCTATAGAAAACTAAGCTCTTTTCAGGATTGAATCCTCACACGCGGTGCGCACGTGGCGGGCGCACATTTTTTTGCACGTGGTGCGCATATGCGCTTGTGCATATGCGCATTATGGGGGGCAGCTAAGGCTCTAACTTGGAGAACTAATCTCCTATAGAGAACTAAACTCCTTTACAGATTGAATTCTCGCACGTGGTGCGCACGTGGCTGGTGCACGTGGTGCACACGTGGCAGGCGCACGTGCGTTGCATGTAGCGCACACGACATTTGCGCATATGCGCATTATGAGGGGCAGCTAAAGCCCTGACTTGGAGAATTAAGCTCCTATGGAGAACCAAGCTCCTTTGAGTATTGAATCCTATTTTTTCTAAGAGGTATCCGGTCTTATTTATAGGGGAGTAGTAGAGAAGGGATCTCTCTTTTTCCCGATGTGGGATTAAAAATGTATCCCCCATGTGGTAGAGCATTACTTAAACTATACGTGCATAGCACCTTTGCTCAAAACATTTGATTCATGAAGAGTTATAAGGCCCGTAATATATCAAATCGAAGTATATTTAGAGACGCTTTCGATGCCATCAGAATTTACCTGATTCTCATTCGGGATATTGGCAAAATACAGCCCGGAAAATACTGGTTTGCATTTTCTTAAGCGTATTGCTTCTATTTGATACCTGATTAGTCGAAAATATTGCATTTTTAACACGTCAATTTCCCTATCATTTGCACTCATCTAGAGGGGTTCGGTATAAATATAGCACATATTAGCAAAACAGCCGCAAAATACCAATATACCTGTATTATACTTTAAAACCGACATTTTGAGGGAAATTGAGTGTTTATCATGGCATCGCATCATCTTTGCATAGTGCAACACTTGTTTCGAGAATCTGTGCAGGAAATTCAAGGAGAAAAAAGCTAAATCAGTTAAAAGTGCTGTTAAAAATACGCCAACTCAAAGACTTGAGATCTGGCCGTGATCAAGGACTAATTATAAGATTCAGCACATCAGAAAATGATCCCAAAGTCAGCAGAAGAGTTACCAGAAAGTTTGATACAGTCTGGGCATCAAAGGACTGCGGATCCGCGGTCCAATACCCACTCTTGCCGCGGATCCGCGGTGGAACTGCCACGTCATCACTTCTTCTCAGCTGCAGAATACTTCTCTCAGTACCTACACCTCAGCAAGCTATGACAATTTCTAGAATTTTCCAGAGTCTTCTGCCAGATCAGCAAGCTCCTTGTTCAAGCTAAACTTCCAAGCTTCCAAAGCAAGCTTCCCCCTTAACTACCTTAAAGCCTAGAAGCTTCTCCTTAACCTCCAAGCTTAAGAAGGAAGCGAAAGCCTAACTAACTACTTCTAGAGGTTTCTACCTAACTACCTAGCTTACAAGGGAAGCTAACCTAAACCTAGCTTCTAAAGGAAGCCAAAGCTAGTGGAAAGCTATAAAAGGAACCCTAAGGCCTCACTCTCAAAGTTGTTGATTCTATCATCTTTTCCACCCACAAGTTGAGTGACACAACTTGTGCCTCAAAACCCTAACCCTAATCTAATCAAAAAGCCAAAGTTCAAGATCTTCGAGTTCAATCAAAGCAAGAAGCCTTCAAGCCTTTAGAAGCGATGCCGGACTTCATCGGAGCAAGTGATCCAAGGAGATCCGCGACTCAAAGAGCCGAGCGAAGCCAAAATCGACGATCAAGTTTCTTACTCTTGTAGATTTCGAGAGATTTGTAACGAAATTGTTCATAAATAAAGGTGACAATTCTTTATCTTGCTTATCTTTTTAATTCAAGTATTATGATTCAATCTAGATTCTTGAATGTGTTCTTTGTGATAATGCTTGAGTAAAACTCCGCTCGTGAAGGAGTCGAGAGAATCAATAGATGATGATGTTGACAAATCTTGAAACGATTCTTAAGTCCTATAATGTTGGTAAACTCTAGTAAATTGAATGATCGACGATATAGTTTCGATGTGAAATGCTTTCTTGATTATTTTCGCTCGAAACTAGAGATCAATGATCGATTATTTGATTTACTAGAAGCTAGCTTGTGAATGAGATTCATCGAAAGGACAAAGGATGAGATGAGGAAACCCTAGTTTCTTCGCGAGATCCTTAAACCTCGATAAATCGTCATCGATCTAGCATTAATTCATTAATGGATAAGAAAATGTAATCGCTAGTCTTCGTCACGTCTATAGATTTAATCAACTCTTACGAGCTTCACTTCAATTCTTGAAACTTAAATCGATTGGAATTCTCTTAATTCTTGATTCTTGATTTTAATGTTTTCTTAATTTTAGATTAGATCTAGATGATTCTTGAATTCATTTTACAAATCTTGAATTGAATTGTTCTTTCTTTTCTTTTCTTTAAATTTTTGATTCATCTAATTCAAAATACGAATGGATTACACTTTCCCTATGGACGATCCGCACTTACTAACGCGCTACAAATCGACACCGTTATTGATTGCGGTCAAATAATTTTTGGTTGTAATTTCTATACATTTTTCTACCGACACACACCGAAATTCATTCAATCAAATGGCGCCATTGCCGTGGATAGTGCGCTAATTCGTTCGTTTTTGAAATTTGAGTTGAAAAGTTTATTCCATCATAATTTTGAGATCAAAATTCACGCAAACACTAAACGATTCGTTGTGATTTGTTGCAAGGAAATCTGGAGTCTGCTGTGCAATTGGAAATTTTTTTGGAGTATTCCAGAAGACTCAAGGGCTGAACAGAAGCTCTCTGTAAATTTTTTGGGCAGGAATTCCTTTACATCACCGCTGATCAGCGGCAATTGGAGCTTCCCGCGGCGGAAACATGGCGTCCCTGTAGCATCTCTGCACAAAATTTTTTCAGGTGAAATTCTATCTTTCTTATCTCCTTCCTCAATCTGCTACATTAACAATTTGCTGCAGGTTTCTTTGCAAAATTCGCAGCGCCGCAAAAAGTAATAAAAATTGTGCGTGTTTTTGATTTTTGGTTGTTTGCATATTAATACGGAATTTAAGGGGCACGGCCAAATTTAGATTAGGTGGGGAGTTCATTACCCTTCCTAAGCCCCAAAAATCACAAACTTGCATCCGTCTTACCCTCATTAATTAAAAAAGATCTAGAGATGACTCTAAGGACCGTCGTGCTCACTTAGGATAAGAGAAGGCCGTGGGTAATCCATTGTTTATCCGCGTTTTTTTTGTGGTGTCTAAGGCAAGTGTGTCTAAGGCTAATGGTTATTAGTTAGGCCCACTACTTACGTAGTGGAGTACCTTCCCACTTACCTGGTACTTACCTGGCCACAGGAGAGACAAAGAAGCAGTGGAGGATTGATCCTGCGACTTGTCTTTTGGCAGTTAGGAGCGGCCTAGAGGTTTGACCTAGGTGACCACTAGACTTAGGGTTGCTTGTTGCATTTGTTGTGATTTGCATCATTTTTTCAAAAAAATCCGTATATTTTTCAAAACAAACACCACATTCATTCATTTCCCCTAATTATATCTACGCTGCCACTTGTACTAACCCTTTTTAGTGCAAGATAGGCTGGACACGGGATTCTAGTGCCCATTTATTCCGCGTCCCCCCGATCGGCTCCGAAGTCGGTATTTCTACATTTATCTCTTCTTTACCCACCACCACACCCACATCGATGGATCCTTCTCCATCGAACTTCTTTACTACTAATCTGCCGCCGTCCGCAGGTGCACAGAATCCACTCCGTATCTCTCTCCAAGAGAGGTGCTATCCTATGCGAGGTCCTCTTTCAACCTGCTTATCCATTCCACCAGCCAACGGGGATAATTTTGAGATTAAACCCCAATACATCACTCTTCTACCCAAATTCCACGGTCTCGAGTCTGAAGACGCATATGTCTTTATTACAAAATTTGAAAATGTATGCGCAATGATGGGTACGTCACAACTTTCTGTGGATGCTATGCGTCTACGTCTTCTTCCATTTACCTTGTGCGATTTAGCCGAGAAGTGGTTGTATAACACTACCTCACATTCCATTTCGAATTGGGAAGAATTCATTGCAGCATTCCTTAAGAAATTCTACCCTATGCAGAAGACAGCTCGAGTTTGTAGCGAACTAAATCAATTCACCCAGCTTCCGAATGAACTGTTCTCGAAGTGCTTTGAACGCTTCAAGGATCTATTGGTTCAATGTCCACATCACGGAATCCTGAGATGGGATCTGTGCCGAATCATTTATGAGGGCATTAACCCTACCACTAAACAGAACCTTGAAGCTATGTGTCAAGGCAATTTTATGACCAAGGATGATGGGGAAGCTTGGAAATTTTTAGAAGAGCTCACTGAAAAATCTTTACAGTGGGAGAATGGAAACCAGTCATCGTCTAGGGGTGGCGTACACCAAATTGATGTTTCCATAGGTGTTCGAGCTGAAATGGCAGCAATGCAAAAGAAGCTCGAGGCTATGGAACATAAATTTTTAGCAGCCTCCCTAAATCCGATGTCGCTTCCCAAAACTGTATGTGGATACTGTTCTGATCCTTCTCATTTGACGGAAGAATGTCCATTGAATTCTCCGTTTCAAGGTCAAGAGCATACCAATGCCGCTTTTCAAAGACCTAGAAACGATCCATATTCTTCCACATATAATCAGGGTTGGAGGAATCACCCTAACTTTGCTTGGAACTAACAACAAATCCAAAACACGGTTCCAAACCAAAATAATTTCCAAAGGGCTCTTCCACCACAACAGCAACCACTTCAACTCACTCAGCACCCCTACCAGTCACAAAATTTTCAAAACCAGGTCAACACTACTGCACCTTCTAATCTTTTGCAGTTGACCGGTTCTGACGAGTTCTCTGCATTCACATAAACCATGAAATCAGTCTTGTCAAATTTCATGGAAGTGTCGGCTGAGGTTAGGTCTTCCGTCAGTGAGATAAAGAAAAACTTAGCGTCCCAAGCTGAGAGTATCAGAACGATGGAAACAGAAATTGCACGACTTAAAGCCAAAATGAGTGCGGGAGAAAAATGGAAACTTCCGTCTCAACCCCTACCGAATCCTGGGCATTACAATGTAAATGCCATCATAACGTTGAGACCAGGAAGAGTGCTGAATAATCATGTTGGGGAAGAGTTTGATGATACTGATAAATCTATCAATAACACTCCGGCTGAGACCTTTCCTCACACACACACACTTCTACTTCTGATCCTTGTTCTTCTACCCCACCGCCTTCTCACGAGCCTATTCTCCATTTCCCTTTAGGCTCGACACCTCAGCCCACCTCTTCTATTCCTCCACAGATGATCCCCACTCCTATTCTGGGATCACGTCTACACACACCACCTTCTCCTATGATGGACCCAACGCTTATTGTTAAAGCTCCTTATCCTAATCGGTTAAGGGATAACAAATCGAGTCCACAAATGGAGAAAATTATGGAAATGTTCAAACAGGTTAAAATCAATATCCCTCTCCTAGATGCTATTCAACAAGTCCCCGCTTATGCGAAAATTCTTAAAGACTTGTGCACAAGGAAGAGGAAGACTTTAGTGCCAAAGAAGGTCTTCACGTTTAATAATGTTAGCACTGCTTTTATCCCACAGCTACCAAAGAAACGTAAGGACCCAGGATGTCCTACGATATCGATTTTTATTGGGGGTAAAAATATCAACCGTGCTCTTTTAGATCTTGGCGCAAGTGTTAACCTATCAGCTAGGGATTGGAGAGTTGAAACCAACTCACTGCACTCTCCAAATGGCAGACCGTTAAATCACCAAACCTAGGGGTGAACTAGAGGATGTGTTGATAAAGGTCGGAGAATTTGTATTCCCTGTGGACTTCATTGTTCTCGATACACAACCTGTAGCAAACCCACGGAGTCAAATTCCGGTGATTTTGGGTCGACCATTCCTTGCCACTTCCAATGCTGTTATTAACTGTAGAAACGGTTCAATGAACTTATCCTTTGGAAATATGCCAATTGAACTGAATATCTACAAAATTGGAAATCAGCCATCAGAACCCTCTGCTCATATACTTGATGTGTGCTCTGTCCACGAGACTGCTCCCGAAAGTTGCGGAGTTGATGAACTTTGCTTTGAAGATCTCGACGACACTACCACATCAATGTTTGATCTTGCACACTATCTTAGTGAGGACACCTATTCCACGCTTAAGTCCGACACTCCTGACTCATCACCATCCGAGTCTGTATCTTTCACAGGCTTGTGATTCCGAATATCATTCGATGATCCCACCTTCTATTGTTTCTCCGCCACATTAGATCTCAAACTTTTACCTTCTCATCTTAAATATGTATATTTAGGTGAGAATGAGTCTTTACCGGTTATCATATCCGCTTCTCTAGCATCAGAGCAAAAGAATGCACTTTTGACGGTATTGAGATCTAATAGGCAGGCGTTTGGTTGGACCATGAAGGACATCAAAGGGATTAGTTCCTTGATTGTAGAACATCATATACACTTGATGGATGATGCCAAACCAACTCGAGAATCATAGAGACGGTTGAACCCCATCATGAAGGATGCGGTGATGAAAGAGATCGTCAAATGCGTTGACAATGGCATTATTTACCCAATCTCCGATAGCCAATGGGTGAGTCCAATTCATGTCGTCCCTAAGAAATCTGTCATCACTGTTATTACCAATGAGGCAAATGAGTTAATTTAGACACGCGCCCAAACTGGGTGGCTTGTATGTATTGATTTTAGGAAACTCAATGCCGCTACAAGGAAAGACCACTTTCCTCTATCTTTCATTGATCAGATGCTGGAACGCTTAGCCGGACGTGAGTATTATTGCTTTATGGATGGATACTCTGGCTATAATTAGGTCCCCATTGCCAAAAAGGATCAAGATAAAACCACATTTACTTGTCCTTTTGGTACCTTTTCTTAGAGACGCATGCCCTTTGAGTTATGCAATGCTCCCGCTACATTTCAGCGGTGTATGATGGGTATATTCTCGGACATGGTTAAGAATTTTTTGGAGATTTTTATGGACGATTTCTCAATTTTCGGAGACTCTTTTTCTAACTGCCTATCGAATCTTGACGCAGTTCTTACTCGTTGCAAAGAGAAGAACTTAACCTTGAATTGGGAAAAATGCCATTTCATGGTCTAAGAGGGAATTGTGCTTGGACATGTTATTTTACGGAAAGGCATTGGGGTTGACAGAGCTAAGATAGATGTCATTCAAAACCTTCCTCATCCCAAAAGCGTCAAGGATATCCGATCATTTCTTAGCCATGCAGGCTTTTACAGGAGATTCATTAAGGATTTTAGCAAAATTGCTAGACCATTAACTCTTCTCTAGGACAAGAATACGACCTTCCACTTTGACTCGGATTGTGAGGCGGCATTCGACTCACTTAAACACTCCCTCACTACAGCCCCCGTTTTATCGTCTCCAGATTGGGACTACCCTTTTGAGCTTATGTGTGATGCATCAGATTTTGCAGTTGGTGCAGTCTTAGGACGGCACATTGAAAAGATGCCATACGTGATCTATTATGCAAGTAAGGCCCTGAACAATGCTCAAATTAACTATACAACTACCGAAAAAGACTTTTGGCTGTTGTATTTGCATTAGAAAAATTCAGGCCTTACTTGATTGGCTCACCAATAGTTGTGTACACTGACCACTCCGTCTTGAAACATCTTTTGGCGAAGCAGGATGCTAAAGGTAGGCTAATACGTTGGATCCTTCTATTACAAGAATTTGATCTTGTTATTAAAGATAAGAAAGGATATAAAAACGTTGTAGCCGACCATCTTTCACGCATCTCTTCTTCACCTGCGACCTTGCCGATCAATGATTCTTTTCCAGACGAACAACTCTTGAGCGTATCCGATGAGCCTTGGTTTAGGGATATTGTGAACTATCTTGCCACGGGACTGATACCCAGCAATTGGTCAAAACATGATAAACATCATTTTCTATCCCAAGTAAAACACTTTTACTGGGATGAACCATATCTGTTTAAGTATTATCCTGACCAGATCATTCGCCGGTGTGTCCCGAATGAGGAATTCAAGAGTGCTCTATCTTTTAGTCATGATCAGGCATGTGGGGGTCACTTCGGTCCTAAAAAGACGATGGAGAAGGTTTTGCAATGCGGTTTTTATTGGCCGACCTTGTTCAAAAACGCATTTGACCATTGCAAAACCTGTACACAGTGTCAACACACGGGTAGGATTTCCCGGAGAAATGAAATGCCACAGCAACCCATCTTAGTGGTTGAAATTTTCGATATTTAGGGCATTGAGTTTATGGGTCCTTTTCCCAACTCCTTTGGGAATCTGTACATACTGCTTGCGGTTGATTACGTCTCAAAGTAGGTTAAAGCTATTCCTTGTCGCACTAATGACAAGAAGGTTGTTATTAAGTTCTTAAAAGAAAACATCTTTCCGTGATTTGGACACCCACGCGCTATCATTAGCGATAACGGGACACATTTCTGCAACAGGTCTTTCGAGACTTTGATGCGGAAATACGCAATCAACGACAAACTTTCCACACCCTATCATCCCCAAACGAGCGGGCAGGCTGAGATTTCGAATAGACAGATCAAACAAATCCCGGAGAAAACTGTTGCGAAGAACAGGAAAGATTGGTCGATCAAATTGACGGATGCTCTTTGGGCATTCCGAACTGCATATAAAACCGATCAAGGGATGTCTCCATATAGGTTAGTGTTTGGGAAGGCTTATCACTTGCCAGTCGAGATTGAGCACAAAGCATTGTGGGCTATTAAAGAAATCAACTTTGACTTAAATCAAGCCTGCAACTTTCGGAAGCTGCAATTAAATGAGCTAAGCGAACTCCGCGATGAAACTTATGATAACGTTGTGATCGTAAAGAATAGGACTAAGGTATTTCACGATAAAAACATTTTGAGGAAAACATTTACACCTGGTCAACAAGTCCTTCTTTATAATTCACGACTACACCTTCACGCGGGTAAGCTACGATCTCGGTGGAAGGGACCTTTTATTGTGCGGTCTGTATACCCGCACGGGGCAGTTGAAGTAGAAAATATTAAAAACGGCACATTTTTCAAAGTTAATGGACATAGATTAAAGCCGTATTTTTCCACTGACCTCGCGGAGGAGCTCCTGTTCTTACAGGAGCCATTTTATCTTGATTAAAATTCCTCCGTCTCACCTCCATGTCCTGTAAATTACTGCATCATCTTTTGAATGGAGGTGAGTGAAAAGAATAAGTTTGGGGAGGATCTTCACTTAAATATTTTGCCCCCATTAATAAATTTCCTCCCAGCCTTACAGGTTTTTTTTATAGATATAGCGGTTGGCAACGGTGAGGACATTGTTGAAAACAAGTTTGGAGGAGGTTTGTGCTTATTTTCGCATCATTTGCATATCACTTTGCATAAGCACAAAACATTTCTGTAAAAACTTATAAAAATTTAAAATCTTTTGAAAATCTATAAAAATTTAAAAATTTTCAAAAAATAAAAATATTTTTGTACATAAATAAGATAATAAAAGATTAGATAGTGAAAAATTACATCCAAAAGATTGGAAAAATTTAAGAAAACCAAGAAAATTAGAAGTTTTCTTATACGAACTAGTAATAAGTAGTTATGAGCCGTTGTCCCAAGTGTCAGTAAGATGAAGGAAGTCACTAATCTGAAGATAAAAATGAGTCTGAAAAATAGTTTCTATTCTGGAAGCCAAACATTTTGAATGTTGATACCCTGCTATTCGCACGTATACACGTCTTGAAGCTTGGGATAGTAGAGGATACCTTGAAATGCTCTTGTCTAAAAGCCGATGTGTGAAGGAAATAAAAAAATATGAATAAAATATAAAATGGTGAAAAAATGAACACTGGTTTTGTTATCGCCAAGGCAGCAATAAAAAAATATAGCGAGGGTGCCTTTTCACCTAGTGCTTTAGACCAATTAGTCTGGGAGTCACTGCTAAGCCTTAGGTGGTGCAAGACGAGGAAAAACACCAAATAAGCAAGCACATGAGTAATCGGTCGGTTAATACCTCAAGAAGTATTAACGGTCGCATGAAAGTGTGTGAGCAAATTCATGTAAATATTCATTAATTAAAAAGTACTGAGGCAGATGGGCAAGAGTATGATTGCTTGAATTGAATTCTCCGGGTGTAGGGATGTTCTTTACACACACGTAGGGTTATATGATCGATGTTTGGAAGACAGATAGGAATGAAGAATAAAGACGATGTTTTATTGAGGGATCATGTGATTTCTGACATTTTTTCATGACTATTAAGATAGGGCTCATGACAACTAAAAAGCTAGTATAGTTGGAAACCCTAATTTTCAAAGTTTTTCTTTTATAATTCTTATCTTTAAATGTAATATTCACGGTCTTCCTTTTATTATTGGATTTTGTGGGTGCAATCCGCTGAAAACCCTCAGGAGACAACACTCCTTCTAGTAGGGACACCTAGAGATTTAAAGACTTGTTGCACTTGCTCAATGCAATCGTGTTGCCTAAGAAAGTGTGCTAGTTAGTTTCTTCTCTTTTTTTATTTTCTCCTTCTCTTTTTAATAAAACAGTTCGCTCGAGACGACCGAAAATAAGTTTGGGGGAATTTGATCAATCGAAAATATTGCATTTTTAACACGTCAATTTCCCTATCATTTGCACTCATCTAGAGGTGTTCGGTATTAATATAGCACATATTAGCAAAACAGCCGCAAAATACCAAATTACCTGTGTTATACTTTAAAACCGACATTTTGAGGAAAATTGAGTGTTTATCATGGCATCGCATCATCTTTTCATAGTGCAACGCTTGTTTCGAGAATCTGTGCAGGAAATTCCAGGAGAAAAAAGCCAAATCAGTTAAAAGTGCTGTTAAAAATACGCCAACTCAAAAACATCAGATCTGGCAGTGATCAAGGACTAATTATAAGATTCAGCACATCAGAAAATGATCCCAAAGTCAGCAGAAGAGTTACCAGAAAGTTTGATACAGTGGGGGCATCAAAAGACCGCGGATCCGCGGCCCAATACCCACTCTTGCCGCAGATACGCGGTGGAACTGCCACGTCATCACTTCTTCTCAGCTGCAGAATACTTCTCTCAGTACCTACACCTCAGAAGTTATGACAATTTCCAGAATTCTCCAGAGTCTTTTTCCAGATCAGCAAGCTCCTTGTTCAAGCTAAACTTCCAAGCTTCCAAAGCAAGCTTCCCCCTTAACTACCTTAAAACCTAGAAGCTTCTCCCTAACCTCCAAGCTTAAGAAAGAAGCTAAAGCCTAACTAACTTCTTCTAAATGGTTCTACCTAACTACTAACTTACAAGGGAAGCTAACCTAAACCTAGCTTCTAAAGGAAGCCAAAGCTAGTGGAAAGCTATAAAAGGAACCCTAAGGCCTCACTCTCAAAGTTGTTGATTTTATCATCTCTTCCACCAACAAGTTGAGTGACACAACTTGTGCCTCAAAACCCAAACCCTAATCCAATCAAAAAGCCAAAGTTCAAGATCTTCGAGTTCAATCAAAGTAAGAAGCCTTCAAGCCTTTAGAAGCGACGCCGGACTTCATCGGAGCAAGTGATCCAAGGAGATCCGCGACTCAAGGAGCCGAGCGAAGCCAAAATCGACGATCAAGTTTCTTACTCTTGTAGATTTCGAGAGATTTGTAACGAAATTGTTGATAAATAAAGGTGACAATTCTATATCTTGCTTATCTTTTTAATTCAAGTATTATGATTCAATATAGATTCTTGAATGTGTTCTTTGTGATAATGCTTGAGTAAAACTCCGCTCGTGGAGGAGTAGAGAAAATCAATAGATGATGATGTTGAAAAATCTTGAAACGATTCTTATGTCCTATAATGTTTGTAAACTCTAGTAAATTGAATGATCGGCGATCTAATTTCGATGCGAAATACTTTCTTGATTATTTTCGCTCGGAACTAGAGATCAATGATCGATTATTTGATTTACTAGAAGCTAGCTTGTGAATGAGATTCATCGAAAGGACAAAGGATGAGATGAGGAAACCCTAGTTCTTCGCAAGATCCTTAAACCTCGATAAATTGTCATCGATCTAGCATCAATTCATTAATGGATAAGAAAACGTAATCGCTAGTCTTCGTCACGTCTATAGATTTAATCAACTCCTACGAGCTTCACTTCAATTCTTGAAACTTAAATTGATTGGAATTCTCTCAATTCTTGATTCTTGATTTTAATGTTTTCTTGATTTTAGATTAGATCTAGATGATTCTTGAATTCATTTTACAAATCTTGAATTGAATTGTTCTTTCTTTTCTTTTCTTTAAATTTTCGATTCATCTAATTCGAAATACGAACAGATTACACTTTCCCTGTGGACGATCCGCACTTACTAATACGATATAAATCGACACCGTTATTGATTACGGTGAAATAATTTTTGGTTGTGATTTCTATACATTTTTCTACCGACACACATCGGAATTCATTCAATCAATACCGTAGGCTTTTTTGCACAGAAATGTTTGGTTGGAACAAATGCCCCCCCCCACTATTTTGCCCACATAGATATGTACTTAGGTTAAGTTGTGCAAAGTTTGCATCTCCATAGAATTGATAGCTCAGGAGACATGTTTAGATCTCTGTCGCCTAAGACTTTTTCATCTTCATGAGCCGTAAGGGTCTCAAGAAGGTTTTTCTCACTATGAGTCGTGAGGATCTCATATGTGCGTATTCTCCCTAGAAATCGTGAGGATTCCTAAGTGTCTTTCACCTTCGTAACTCGTAAGGATCTCACGCAAGTATTTTCTCCTTACGAGTCGAGAGGATCTACAAGCTTTGGTTTTGAAATTGTTTCAACGATTAAACTTTGGTTTGTTTTATCTTGCATTAATATTTGTTAATGCGGTCCCATCATTTACAACCTATCATTGAAGCAAAAGAAACGAAAATACAACGTATGCTTATACCATCCGTATTCGCCACTGGACCCCGCCTAACACCGTTAGGTTACTTAACTAATGCCAGAGCAGAGGCTGGACTAGCGCGGGTGCAAAACATAAGCAATGTCTACTAGATATATAATATATATATATATATATATATATATATATATATATATATATATATATATGCATTCGTCTTACGCAATAATAGGCATTTCAGATCACAGATGAATATATTGGATATGCTAGGAATTCCGCGTTTCGTTTAAGCCTGTAATGAAAGACGGATTCTACGGTCGTGATGAATAGCCAAACCCTATCCCAGACCCTTACGGGTGAAGCAAACTACCCACCAAATTCCCGAAGTGAAGCAACCTCCCTCAGTAAAATGAGTAGGCCACTCGACACTTCAAAGAACCTGGTAGTTTGTGCACCCCACCTTAGGTCTATCCTAGGAGCAGAAATAGTAAAAGAAATAATATACAACGGTGGCTACAATCTCAACTCGGATGTATCCCGCAAAATAATATTACATCAATATTACAAATTACAGTGAATGAAAGAGAAGAAAACACTCTTCTCACATCCCCCGGCTATTCATCCACGACGATCCAATAAGATTCATATACATAAACCAAACATCACAGATATATGCAACCCGAAACTAACCGACATATAACAATTAGCTGAAGTTTACGAACACATATATCAAATATAGAAGAACCCGATTAGCCAAAGTACTTATAATTTCAATTGATAACCAAATTTGAATCTACCCCAAGTACAACACTGCACACAAAAGATCCGGGGCAGAAACAAAATATCTTAAATACCACAACTCAGTAACATAGACCCAATGTAGAAAATCAGGCCGAGTCACCCCTGACTTGGCTGCGGAACGGCAGCTAAACGCATGGTTTAGCCGCGTTTCCACGGTGGTCTTGGGGATTCAGGGACCCAATTTTCTCCAGTAGTCTCCAAAAACCCTATACGTATTTTTAAGGCCCCTGAAAATATTTTTGGACCTGTTTTGAAAATCGACAGAAAGTGCAAATTTTGGTCGTGATTTTGGGATTTCTTCGTCGATCGAATTTCTAAAACTTTGCTAACTTTCTAGTTAAGGTTTTGTAGGCTCTGATACCACTGTAACCCGATGTCTCACACCCCGCGGTTCGCGGGGAGGCGGAATTTTCAAAAAATGATGATGTTTGACCAAGCAACACCGTCTAAAACTCCAGGATCTTTACTAAACCCTTAACTAGCTAATCTATCTAGAGGTTTAACTACTCTGTAGAATGGTTATACCTCCAAGATTGAGTCCTTTGGGTCTTCTAGTGTTCCTCTCCAAGGCTCCTCGATGATCGGATCGGGTTTGCTCCATCGGCCTTCTCTTGTCAAAGATGATCCACCGCGAGAGAATGTGCTCCAAGCTTCAACCTCTAAATGAGGTAACTAAGGTAGATGGTTTTCTAAACCAACTAGCCTAGGAGATGTAGAGAATGCTAATGGATTGTTTATCTCACTAAACCCTTGGCTCACAACACATGTGAAGGTTAGGGTTTAGTTAGAGGAAGAAGGAGATGGAGGAAACCTAGAGAGCTCAAGAGAGGAGAGCAACTCAAGAAAAATCAAGTGAACATCAAGAAGACTAAGTGTATAGAACGGCTCATATATATTACCTCATCTCACTCATTGAGCCATGGATAGAAAAACAATAGAATATTGTGCCATGCCTCAATAGTGAATCCAAAGTGAATAAAGTAATACAAGCCCATTCTTTACACTATGCTACCAAATTCTCCTCCATTTCCACCTCATTAATCCATTTGGAAAATGGATAAAACTAAATAATGAGGTGGCACCTTCTAGAAGCACTCCTTGACAAATTACAAGAATGCCCCTCTCACTGTATATATATATACCTGTATTCGTATTCCGAAAAATACGGATACACTGAGACAATAACAATCCAATAATATAATACTAGGATCCGTCTTAAACCAAAGCCCACTAGTATTGTCTGCCCGATCAGCATCCGTGTACAAGTACACCTACGTGATCGAAGCCCGGTCGTAAAACCATACGACGTCAACATCAATTGCCTAAAGTAGGAAAACCCTCTGTGTGGGACTCTAAAGACTTGACGGTACGCTGGCAGTGGGTTTAACCATAATCCGTCGGTCATACAAGCTGCACGTAATAGATACCCGGTATCTGTCGATAATAAGACCGATGAGCAAACTCACCCGAACTCCTATTGAGCCTATCGGCGATAATCTCCGTACAGTCTGGTCTATTCGTCTGAGATACTCGCATATCCACTTAGGGGGGTGGTAAACGTAAGACCCCTAACAATGTGATAACTCATGCTGGAGGAGAGCCCAATACACCATGAGAAACTACTGGAGTACCTTACCAGTATTTCTCGATTGCCCTGGCCAGGGACTTTGTGTAATGGCTTTCCGAACACTGCGCGATATCAACCCCCAATACCGGGAGAGATGAGTCTTGTCTGATCACTACTATCTCCAAGTGCTTCAGGACTACACCTAACTACTACTTGTTTGCACAACTCCTTTGAGTGTGGTAGGGTAGTAATCAAAGTGGAGTAGGAACACACTCGAGATGAAGTAGGGATGGCAAGTCAATGGACTAAGTTGTACTCATGCCACCTGGGAACTGCTACCCGATGATAGGTATAATACTAAAAAGCAGTTCCCGATGAGTCCTGTCCAGTGTAACTCACAACCCAGTGAGCACCTGCATACCTTCTCCAGTACGTCATACAAATGGTTGTGGGACAGACCATATCCCCTGCTGAGATGAGAAGCGTATACACTAATCTACTCCGGAGTATCGATGCCCCATCTCGATAATCCAAAGACTAGGGACCTGTATAAGGATGTGCTTATAGACTACCCAGCCCCCAGAAGTGTGACTGCCATCACAACGCTGGTAGTCAAGCAAAGATCCTAAGGGATCTACCAATATGTATAATCGATATGCTAAAAGAAACACATGCACATATTGAGGTAAAATCAAACCAGGTAGCATACTACCCTATTGAGAAAGACTGTTATTATAACTGTGAAATATCCCAAGCATCCAATATGTAACATACAATCCAGCATGATACAATAATGGCCTCTAGGGTATGTACCACTAACAGCGATGGCTTAGGAAACATGTTTAGATCTGTCGACTACGGCTTTTCAATTTTATGAGCCGTAAGGGTCTTATAAATATTTTTCTCTCTATGAGTCGAGAGGATCTCGTAGGTGTATTTTCTCCATAGAAGTCCTGAGGACCCCATGTGTGTTTTCTCTTGAAAGTCATAAGGATCTCACAAGAGTATTTTCCCCTTACGAGTCGAGAGGACTCGTAAGTGGCTTCTCCTCCTCATCGATATGAGATTTTGGAGAATATGGCCCATGGATAGTATTCGAGAGTCAGTTTGGACCTACTTATAGGGCCACAATGCTTACGAAACAGGTTGATATCTCCGTCGCCTAAGCCTTTTCACCTTCATGAGCCGTGAGGGTCTCATAAAGATGTTTTTCCCTACGAGTCGAGACGAGTCGAGAGGATCTCGCAGGTGTATCCTAACGTGAAATATAGATAACCCCCTTTTTTTATAGAGGTCCATTAGGTTTTGTAGTATTAGGGTTTTAGTCCGTGGTACCGTCGCGTTGGCTGATGTACTTCTTGATATGCAGTCTTTAAGCCACTGTTCGAGTAGCCCCACAACTGTCGTGTCTTTGATTCCTTCTGAGGCTGGACAAGACGTCTTCAAGTTATCTCCTTAGGTCATATTACCTTCGGAAGAGAAAGCGTTAGGAATTTTCCATGACGCTTTTTGCTTAAGGTTAGGCTCAATTTGGAGCCCCAATGAGTCATAACCGCACCCTTCTGGGGTGGAATGATCTCCAAAGGTCTTTTAGACTCTATATAAGTTGCCGTCAAGATCCGAAACTAGGAATATGCCATCACTTCGGTTTTTTTACGATGTCGCGCCGATTCTTTGCTGAAGTCGGGAAAACATCTGTATGATCTCTATGCTGTATGTATTGCAATCGAGATCTAGAGCTAGGGATATGCTATTGCTCCAATTTCATTTGATAGTTGCATCTGCATCCTGCATAAATGAGGGGGAACGCCGAGATAGTCTCTAGGTTGTATATGAACCGTCAAGACTTGGAGTTAGGATTTTGCCATTACTCCATTTTTCTTTGACCATTGGGTCTTTGTTGACGTTGCGTCTGCATCCTGTTAACATGAGAAGCACGTCGGGCTAGAGTTGGGATTTTTCCATCACTCCTTTTTGATTTGACCTTTAGGACTTTGATGATGTTGAGTCTGCATTGAGAAGGAACGTCGAGCTGGAGCTAGGATTTTGTCATTACTTCTTTTTGATTTGACCCTTAGGTCTCTGATGACGTCGAGTCTGCGTTGAGAAGAAACGTCGAGATAGTATTCAGATTGTATATGAACCGTCAAGACTCAAAGCTCCTTTTGATGAAGCGTGATGGGAAAATATGGTTCCCTTTCTTTGATTTGCGTCCATGAATCGTATACAAGAGTCAATATAGACGTACTTGCAGAACAGAAAAGTTTCATTTTCATTTTTTTATTATATATGTTTTTTATTTTTCCGTGATACTCCATTATTTCAGCTTTTTATATCACGAAAGTCACGATTGCCCAATCATTTCGGCTATTTTTCACGGTGCCCAATCATTTCAGCTATTTCAATTTTTTATTTTTACTCGTTATTTCTTATTGCGAGTTGCCCAAACATTTCGGCTGTTTCATATGCATATTTTTTGCTCGCTGATTTTTATTGCGAGTTGCCCCATCATTTTAGCTATTTCATATGCATATTTTTTGCTCACTGATTTTTGTTGCGAGTTGCCCCATCATTTTGATTATTTCATATGCATATTTTTTTCTCACGGATTTTTGTTGCGAGTTGCCCCATCATTTCAGCTATTTCATATGCATTTTTTTGTGACTCGCTGAGTTTTAGTATGAGTCAGGAACTTGAGATCTGATCCCAATCTTGGCATCAGCATCACTGCAACTGGATTATTGCCAGGAGCGAATCATCAGTTACCGTAAGAGAACTTGGAGTTTGACACCTGTTTAGGCATCAGCATTGCTACAAATGGAATGTTTCCTGGAGCGAATCATCATTTTCCTTTGTCAATTTGAACAAAGATGGCTTAGTAGACAGGGTTAGGATCTTGCCGAACTAAGTCTTTTGACTTTATGAGCCGTAAGGGTCTCACAAAGGTATTTCTCCCTACGAGTCGAAAGGATCTCGTAAGTGTATTTTCTTCTTAGGAATCGTGGGGATTCCTAAGTGATATTTTCTCTTGTAAGTCGTAAGGATCTTCCAAGAGTGTTTTATTCTTATAAGTGAGGAGGACTTATAAGTGTCGCTCACCATATGGGGACATTTCTCGCCATTGATAGAACTTGGTGAAGGAATATTTATTCGTGCCTATAGATTGTATACAAGGGTCAATATTGGACAGTCTGTAAGGCAACTTGGGGGATATGACGGCTTAAGAACAGGTTCAGATCCCTGTAGTTCAAGGTTTTTGAATCCTATGAGCCGTGTGGGTCTCATAGGGGGAATTCTCCTTATGAGTCGTGAGGATCTCGCAAATATATTATTATTTTTTTACGAGATTGCGTTCTTCCGGGTTTTCACAAGCTCGCCGATAGTCTTGCTTTTTTTACTCACGGTGTCTTTTCGGGGTTTTTTTTGTGAATCTCTCGAAAGGAGTTTCGTCGCAGGTGACACATTTGTTTGCCGGTGGGATTTGGGAGTGGCTTCATCGCTGGAGTAGCTGTGTAGCCAGTGGGACTTGAGTTGCAATATTTGCTACTAAGACTTTGATTGAAATATAGATCTCAAGATAACATATCGCCGTATTTGGGGCGACGCGCTAGTTCAGGGACGTTTCGGTCCATTATCGCCATATTTGAGGCGAATTTTTATTTAAGAACTTTTCGGTCCAACATTCCCATTTTGGGACGAATATTAGTTTAGGATGTTTCGGTCCATTATTCACGTTTTGGGACGAATATTAGTTTAAGGACATTTCGGCCCAACATTCCTATATTTGGGACGAATATTAGTTTAAGGACGTTTCGGTCCGTTGTTAGTTTAAGGACCTTTCGGTCCAATATTCCTGTTTTTAGGGAAACGCATTATTTTAGGGATGTTTTGGTCTATTATCACCATGTTTGAGGCAGATGGTTAGTTTAAGGACTTCTCGGTCCGTTGTTAATTTAAGAACATCTCGGTCCGTTATCGCCATGTTTGAGGCGAAATTTTAGTTTAAGGACTTCTCGGTCCGTTGTTAGTTTAAGAACATCTCGGTCCGTTATCGCCATGTTTAAGGTGAAATTTTAGTTTAGGGACATCTCGGTCCGTTCATTTTCATTCGGTCGGGACGTTACATAACTCATTCCTTCCAATGCTTTCCTGCCGAGGCGCTGCTGCATGTTTTTTGTATGCATGGACACTTCACGCCTTAGGCCGTCTTCACCCTATTGGACTGCTTATTTTACCATTGCAGCAATCGGGTTGTTTTGCGGAAATACTGGGTATTTTAAATGGCACCTACCCCTGCTCATCAATGTCACTTTCCGATACTGATGGAGCGTATTTTTCATATACGAAGGAGCGAGATATCACGTCATTCCTTCTACCAAGTCTTCTTCCTTTTTGGAAGAATGAACCGATTCAGAGTGGGACATGGATTTCACATCCCTCCCATGGTTTTTGGTTCAAGTGGGATATTCCACTTGATTGCAGGACCCACTTATAGGTCTCTTGATATTCTTTCTGTTCTTTGAGAAGAAAGGACCATCTCATGTAGAGATTCTTCTGCCAGTGAGGAATATGCCCCCTGTGTATATTTTGTGAGGGAAGTGAGTACCCATGCCGTCTCTATTTTGGTGATAGGTTGCTTCAGAACCGCTCATTTTTGTTAAGCGTTGGCGACAAATTCCACCTTGCCTTTGCTTTTCATATGTTTTCATCGGAAGAGGAAGCATCTTGACCCATCAGGTCCAATCGAGCCATTTTATCCATGAGCTCTTGGAAATTCATCGACTTCAAGAGGGTCATATATGGGAACACCTTTGAATTTGGATCAAGGGTGGCTATAAACATTCCCACAGCTGTGGCTTCGTCGATGCGTTGCTCGCATTTTGACCAGAGATTTAGCCATCGGGTAACATATTGAACCCATGTCTCGTTCGGTCCAACCTTTTCGTTGACCAACGCCGCCACGATAGTGCGTTTATCTGCATTAGCGAATCTTTGACAGAAGAGAGTATCCATCTCGTCGAAGGTCTTCACGGAATCATTAGGTAGTTCCGCATACCATTCGAATGCGAAGCCTATCAGACTACTGACGAATTTTCAGAGGAGCAATATGTCATTTCCTCCAGTGTTGCCGTACATGGATTTAAAACGCGCGATGTGCTGGCGATGATTCACAGTTCTTTTGTACATGTAGAACATTGGAAGTGTGTACTCTGACGGGTATTGTATTTGATCGTAGTGCTCCTGATGCGGTCGACCAGTCTTGATCGTTCGATTTGCAGTATCATTGGTGTAGTGAGCGTTGATTTGCTGAGCGATATATTCGTCCAGCTTTGCTTTTGGAATCATTTCCTCTTCGGTCGTTGATGAGGCTTGCAGAGAATTTGCAAAGTCGCCCTTATCTTTGAGAGTGACTACTGGCGGTTCATCTGCCAGTGGTTCTGCTTGAACCATCATTCTAGCCATATTCTGGATCAGAAGGGCTATCTGGGTTATTTTAGCGGACATCCCTGCCGCTTCTTCATCTCTCTTTTTGAGAGAGCGCTTTAGGAAATCAATATCTGAATCCGTCCCTACTCTTTCTTCAGGTGCGCCTTTTGGATTTTCCTTAGGCGATGGATTAGCGAGTGCTGCCGCCAGAGCGAGCATCTCCTGCAGCTTTTCATGTTGCAGTTGAACTTTTTTCAGGGACCGAGTTTGATATCGGTGACTAGTAGAAGCTCGAACTTCGTCTTTGGAGTTCACCACATAGATTATGTGAACTACCATGACCCCAGTCTTGGGGCACTTGAATCATTACCCATGGAGTTTGCCTCGGGCATTTGGATTTTATTAAGCATCTCTTTTTTGTGAGAAGCCGCTTTGGCTTAGAGAGGAACCGTTGTATCAGGAACCGTCTTGGGATGAGTACCTTTGTATTTGAAAGGGATTTTTCAGAATTTGGCTGACGTTTAGGGGAAGTGCTGCGGTTGGCGACTGAGTCCTTCACCTGCTTCCACACCTTATTTATAGATGAGGAAAGTTCTTTTATAGAGCGAATTGGTTTCTGATCTCGTTGCATTTCCACGGGCTGCGGATATTTCATCAATACTGCGATGGGAGAATTTTTTCTGACCTTTCGCAACAGTTTGAAGCTGTTCCCGGTTGGAACAGCAGCATTCATTATCAGAGTTAAAGAAGGCGGAGTTAATGCTGATCGAGAACTGCCCCCAGCTTGTTTTGTATGACGCTGATATCGACGTCGACCGTTTCTTACGGCCGGAATTTGATTAGCCTCCGGATTTTGCTGAGCCTGCCCCCTATTTTCTTCGAGAGCTTGAGTATTCTTCCCCGTGCATCAACCATAGCCTTTATAAGGTACCGGTTGTTTGGAGACCGATTCCATCGGCAAAGCAGAATCTTGAGGAGCCAGCCTGTGGAAGACAGACTTCTTCAGGGATTCCTCCTTCGGCATTGAGGTACCGAGGGTGGGAAGTGGGTGCATAGACCCAAAGAGAAGCCCATTGATTTCTTGAAGAGCCGGATTGCAGAGATTTGAGGCTCCAAGTGGTCTATACTTGACTCCACCAGATGTGACAGAGCCTGAGTTGCGGTGAGTAGAAGCAAACGCCATTCTGCATAGAGACGAAATGCCGACTTCAGTATCCCATCACCCAGGGGAAACTACAAACATCTATACAGCGATTATTTGATCGTGGAAAAACACGACACACGAAGTGTGGAGTGGAAAGAGGAAGAGGTCCCACCGGGCGTGCCAGAATCTGTTCACCGCCGAAAATAGGGACGAATGGGGATGGATCATCTTGCCGGAATTTGGGGGCAGATACTATTTGGACTTATATATCCACCTCTCCGAAGATACCAAGTTGTTATATGGCACCATATATCGGAGGTTTGGATAGCCGCGACCATTTTAGCGTGACTTTATCATATCCCCCCTCATTTGTGACGGCTTTTTTTATTGTGGGGACGCTTTTCCCTGCAGGCGCAAGCCTCTGCAGTTAATTACGTTACCGGATTTCTATAACCACTTTCTCCTGCTCCAGCAATTCATTTCGTGTCGTGTGTTGTTTGTTTTATTTTTGGTTTGGGTCAAGGATTTTCTTGATGGGGTCTACGTTGGTAGCTTGATTTTTTAATGGGAGTGAACTTAGGACGCAGATCTCATATAAATGAGGTCTATCGATTCATATGAAATTTGGGTTTGATCTAATGATCATGAGTCATATTTGAGACTAACATTGACTTATGAATAGTGAGCATATGAGCCCAACCGATCATTAGATCATATATGAATAGCTCATGTATAGCATACGGTAGTCATTATGGAGATGGTCCGCAGAGTAAAACATATTAGTTTAAGGACGTCGCGGTCCAACATTCCCTGTTTGGGACGAATGTTAGTTTAAGGACATTTCTGTCCAGCATTGCCATGTTTGAGGCGAATATTAGTTTATGGACATTTCGGTCCAACATTCCCGTTTTGGGGACGAATGTTAGCTTAAGGACATTTTGGTCCATTATTCCCATTTTGGGGACGAATGATAGTTTAAGGACATTTCGGTCCAATATTCCCATTTTGAGGACAAATGATAGTTTAAGGATATTTCGGTCCAATATTCCCATTTTGAGGACGAGTGTTAGTTTAAGGACATTTCGGTCCAACATTCCCATTTTGAGGACGAATGTTAGTTTAAGGAAATTTTGGTCCATTATCCATCTTGCATGCACATGTATTTGTTACGTGGCGGAGTGAATGACGGTGACATGGAATGTGCCCAATTTATGGTGTGATCCGATTTGAGGTGAGCACGTCAATTTAGAAGTTCATCAATGTGGGATGTATCATTCGCTGTCTTGATGAAATTTTACATCAAGTTGGGATGAGAAAAGAGTTGTTGATAGTCGGGACCCGCTACCTCTATGAAAACGTTGAGGAATTACAATGAAATATATCAGAAGTGTGGAGAGATTTACCCTTACACCAAATTCTGTATTTGATGAAAAAGATCATGGTGGATCATCTAAGAATTGTTAGTCTTATTTCAGACTGAGATTAACTTAGAAAGTATGGGATGAAGATCGTTAGTCATATATGGGACCAAGATCGCTTTGGATATCGGTTTGGATATCACAAACATAAACTTAGCCAATTTGGACTAAGATTGGATTTCTGTATCACCCAGCAGTGCTAAGCACTCAATTGCATATAGCGCTCACGTATGTTCCACGTGAGGCATTGAAATAGTGCTAAGCACTAGTCTTTTGTGGTGCTCACGTATGTTTCACGTGAGGCACTGCACTAGTGCTAAGCACTAAACTTTTCTGTTTTCTGGTGCTCACATATGTTTCACGTGAGGCCCTATGTAACTTGGCCTTGGGTGCTCACGTGTTTTTCATATGAGGTGCTGAGTTCTTTGGAGATTTAATCTCTGCCGATAATTTTAGAGAACTTAAATCTTTGTTAATGGTATTTTGACCATTAACGATCACCAAGATCACTATTTTGAGAATCTGGGATCAGATTCTTTAAGAACTAAGTTCTTAATTTGAAGGAACTAAGTTCTTGGAGTGTTATGCATTCCATCTTCTCTATGTTCTTTTATCCATCTTCTCTTGTTCATTTTTTCAGAGAGGTTAAATCTCTGTTAATGGTATTTTGACCATTAACGATCACCAAGAATACTATTTTGAGGATCCGAGATCAGGTTTTTTAAGAACTAAGTGCTTGATTTGTGAGGAACTAAGTTCCTGGAGTATTATGGACTCCATCTTCTTTCTTTTCAACTTTGTTCTTCTCTGACTCTTTGATTCTCAAGAATAAGATCTTCCCGAAGAGAATTAAATTCTCAACTTGTGGAGACTGTCTTGTGGATCTCAGATCCAGAGAAAGAACTAAGTTCTTGAGAAGGGCTATACCTTTATATATGCTATGATAGGTAAAGGAGACATTTTTGATCTCTGTGGTTTTTTTACCTAGGGTTTAAGATGAGGAAGATCTTCTTCTTTATTAAGAATTAAATTCTATGTTGTTTTGAGAGTTTTCTGTATTTTTACAGAATCTTATGGGGTGGTCTCTTCCTTATTTGGAAAGAGAGATCATTAGTCGTTGGGACCCACCACCTCTCCGACGACACTGAGAGATTACAGCGCCATATATCGAAAGTGTGGAGGGATGTACCCTTTGAACCATGCCCCACTCATCACGGGAAGAACATGTTGGAGCTTAAACTCCTAACTGCTGAAAGGGCTTCTTTGTGTTCGCGCACGTGCGTCGTAAGTGTTGGGTGCAAGTGCATTGCATGTGGCGGACGCAAGGCATGGACGCACGTACGTCGGACGTGTTGCGTACTTGGTGGGCGCACGAGCATTGCATGTGGTGCATACGTGGCTATAACACGTGGCGCTTGCACATCATGGGGGGCAGCTAAGGCCCTCCTATGGAGAACTAAGCTCCTATGGAATACTAAGCTTCTTTGAGAATTGAATCCTCGCGCGTGGCAGGCGAACATGCATTACACATGGTGCGCACGTGCGCTTACGCATATACGCATTATGGGGGACAGTTAAGGCCCTAACTTGGAGAACTAAGCTTCTATTGAGGACTAAGCTCCATTAAGGATTGAACCCTCACACGTGGTGCGCATATGGCAGGCGCACATGCGTCGCACGTGGTGCGCACAAGACAGACGCACGTGCGTTGCACGTAGCGCACTTGGCACTTGTGCATATGCGTATTATGGGGGGGCAACTAAGGCCCTAACTTGGAGAACTAAGATCCTACGGAGAACTAAGCTTCTTTGAGAATTGAATCCAATTTTTTCTAAGAGGCATCCCCTCTTATTTATAAGGGAGTGGTAAAGAAGGGATCTCTCTTTTTCCCAATGTGGGACTAAAAATGTATCTCTCTTCATAACTTTTGCTCTACCTTTGCTCATAACTTTTGATTCCAGAAAAATTATGAGGCCCGTAATATATCAAATCAAAGGATTTTTCGAGATGCTTTCGATACCATTAGAATTTACCTAATTCTCATTCTGGATTTTGGCAAAATATAGCCCGAAAAATACTGGTTTGCATTTTCTTAAGCGTATTGTTTCCATTTGATACCTTGGGCATTGCGCAGAAATTTTTGGTGGGAACAGGGATGAGTGACACTGCTTCGCATATTCGAGGCAGTCATGAATCATCGTGGGCCAGAAATATCCCATCCATTTTATATTCAGCTTCATTTTTGGTCCTGCTTGATGAGAGCCGCAAACTCTATCATGCACTTCTTGGACGACTTTTTTTGCTTCTTTCGGCCCTAGACATCTTAACCATACGAAGTCGAAGGATCTCTTATATTCAGTGTTATTAACGAAGACGAATAACAAAGCTCGTTTTATGAGCTGATATCTAGACGATGCGTCTTTGAGTGTTCGTTGGGACTTGAAGTAGCTTATAAAGACTTCATTCCAATCGTCGACCTTCTACCCATTCTCTATCTGGAGAACTTCTCATTTGGTTGTTTCTTTTTCTTTGGATAGTTCTATCAGGGCTTCGAAAGGTATATCTACTGGCGCTAGGATCCTACGGCTTTGAACAATGATCCTTGCGTCATCGAGGTCTTCGTCGGCCAATTCTTTAGCCAACTTGGCTAACACATCCACCTTGTTGTTTTCCGCTCATGGTATGCTTTCTAGGGTATAGGAAGGGATTTAGGTCAATAGCTGCAGCACTTTTTCGCCATACATTATTAGTTCTGGTTTGCATGTTTTATAGTCACCATTTACTTGACTGACAATCAGCCGAGAATCTCCATATATAAGGAAGTCCTTGATTCCCATATCGATAACGATCTCAAGACCGACTATCAAAGCTTCATATTCCGGTTCATTATTGGTCCTGGGTTCCATCAAGGAGAGGGAGTAACGTAATATCCTTCCTTGTGGGGTCACGAAGATAAGACCCACCCCGGCTTTGATTATGTGAGTCTTCCTTTTTCGCCGCTTCATGAAAGATGCTCCATCGAAATAGAGTTCCCATCGAGAGTTATTTTCTTCTTTCTCCTCCTCGACTGCATCGAACGCATGTTCATCCGGTAATTCGCAGTTTAGGGGAGAATCGGCTGGTATCGGATGTTCCGCAAGAAAGTCGGCGATGGCTTTTCCTTACGCCGTTTTGAGAGGCCGATATGTTACCGAGAATTCCATCAACAGTAGGGCCCATTTGGAAAGCCTTCCCGTTAGTATGGACTTTGACATAAGATACATAAGGGGATCCACCTTTGTTATGAGATAGACCTCATGCGCCAAGGCGCAGTATCTGAGCTTCGTAATTGTGAAGATCAGCGTCAAGCAATGCTTTTCGATGGGGAAGTAGTTACTTTCTTCCCCGAGAAGAACTCGACTTAGATAGTATAGATCTCTTTTCTTTCCTTAATCGTTCTCTTGCGCCCATAGTGCACCTAGAGAACCTTCAAGGGCCATTATATATAGGATAAGGGGCTTTCTCTTAACCGGAGCAGCCAATACTCGTGGGTTTAGCAGGTATTGTTTCATTTCGTCTAATGCATTTTGGCATTTCTGATCCCAGACAAATGGGGTCCCTTTCTTCATCAGATGGCTATAGAGACGACATTTTCCGCAGAGGTTGGTTATGAACCGCCATATATACCCGAGTTTTCCTTAAAGAGATAACAGCTGTTTAAGGGTTCTTGGCGAGGGCATTTCTATAATCGTCTTGATTTTTGAAGGATCAATTTCGATACCTCCGTGACGGATGATGAAGCCTAGGAATTTTCCTGAGGAGACTCCAAACGTGCACTTTAGAGGGTTCATCTTCAGATTATACCTCCAAAGACATCGAACATGACCTTTAGATGCTCCCAGTGTTCCTCATGAGATTTGCTTTTGACCACGAGGTCGGCGATATAACATTTGACGATCTCGTGTATGATGTCATCGAATATCTTCGTTATGGCTCTTTGGTATGTAGCTTCGGCATTCTTCAGACCGAAGGTGTCACGACCCAAAAGTTTGGCCCGTGACCGGCACTTAACCACGTAACGTCTATAGGCGTAACGCGACTAAGTAAGCCGAAACCCAGAAATCAAACCAGTAAAAGTATAGAGTGTTTAAAGCATTGAATAGAAACTTTTGCTAAAATGTTAAGAAAACCTTAAGTAGACAATCACCAAGATAATAATATATGATGCCGTAGCGAAGAAATGAGCAATAAGTGGAAAACATCACACATGATAAGAACTGCAAAAGAAATGTCGGCTCACAACGAGCTCGACACCAGAATACAAAATAATATATATCGTCCTCACAACTGGTCTCTAAGTCAATACATAAGTGGTAGATGTAGAGTACGAGATACAACAATGTACATAACTGAAAGATAAACAGATACCTCACAAAACCCACCTATCAGCAAAAGAGTTAGTACGCCAACTGTAGGGGTATCTGTGTCAAAAGATGCAAGAAAGCAGCCTGCGGCGACTACTCCGAAGGGCAACCTGCAAACACTGTGGCACAACGGGGGTGAGTTGCCAACTCGTGAGTAGTAGATAACATATAAAGGTAATCACGAGTATGCACGTGCTGCGATACTCCAACTTATGCCAACAGATAACATCTAGATGATGAACTATATGGGCGGTAATCATGCATCGAGTACGATCTAACAACATCTCTAAATGATAAGCAGGGTATGCAATAATCGTGCATAGCAAATGCAATCTAATCACACCTATATAGGATGAGCAGGGTATGCAATAATCGTGCATAGCATGTGAAATCTAATGACATCTATATAGGATGAGCAAGGTATGCAATAATCGTGCATAGCATGTGAAATCTAATGACATCTATATAGGATGAGCAAGGTATGCAATAATCGTGCATAGCATGTGAAATCTAATGACATCTATATAGGATGAGCAAGGTATGCAATAATCGTGCAGAGCATGTGAAATCTAATGACATCTATATAGATTGAGCAGGATATGCAATAATCGTTCATAGCATGTGAAATCTAATGACATCTATATAGGATGAGCAGGGTATGCAATAATTGTGCATAGCATGTGAAATCTATCAGGTATGACAGATACATGATGAGATATAAAATACTGAATGTTGAGCATGGGAATAATAATATCTACATGGAATATCAACGTGGAAAATAATCGGTGTCCATCCATATACCAAAATCCTGTAAGTCTCATAGAATCATGGGTGCCTAGCATCGGCACCCTAAATATCATGAGTCATCGTGTCTAGCATCGACACGCAAATCCCCAAGTATCGGGCTCCGTTTGCGGAATCGGCCCTCGGCCCCGGCAGTACGGATCGTCCCGTATCCATCTCTCATCACTGGTCAGTATCCTCCGGATAACCGCCAGGTCTAACCAATCACCAGTAGGTAGTAGTCCCTCTACCAGGCTCACCGTCTACTGCACAGCGATCCGTTCTCACCCCGGGTACCATACCGGGTCCACCATGTACCCGCAATCGGCTTCATCCAACTCCTCGATTCGGCTTCACATATCACACGTCTCAGAACCGAGAAAATACATTGTGCACGCACTGAAATATCATATCAAGGGAAATCGGGTTTTTAAATAATTACATATTCTCTTTTGAAATATCCACAGTTCCCAAATCCAGAAATAACATAAAACAACATATCTCAATGCGTAAATCTATACAAGTATGAAGAAAACAATATATGTGTGCACTGGCATGAATATACAGTATGCATGTGCGCAGGTACGAAATATCAATATATGTGTGCACTAGTTTGCATATACAGTGTGCATGTGCGCAAGTATGAAGATATTAATATATATGTGCACTGGTATGAATATACATTGTGCATGTGCGCAGGTATGAAAATATCAATATATGTGTGCACTGGTATGAATATACAGTGTGCATGTGCGCAGGTATGAAATATCAATATATGTGTGCACTGGTATGAATATACAGTGTGCATGTGCGCAGGTATGAAAATATCAATATGTGTGTGCACTGGTATGAATATACAGTGTGCATGTGCGCAGGTATGAAAATATCAATATATGTGTTTACTGGTATGAATATACAGTATGCATATGCGCATGTATGAAATATCAATATGTGTGTGCATGCGACAAGTCATGACAATCATCAATGATGCGACAATCAACGATATGTATAATGCGTAGAAATCGTATAGTGCGAGTGGCATGGCAATCACTAACGATGTGGGTGTAACAAACAAATAGTGCTCATGCAGCTTGAACCGTTAGTGACGGTGCAGTGTTCTAAGCTATCATTTTTATATGCAACAAGAAGGTATGCTACTAGTCCATATGAACATCTACGACTAAATATCCTAACATGCCCTGACACTTAACGCCATACGGGCGATTTTCCCGTAGATGTTAAATTTACTCACCGGATCGTGCGCTACTCGTACCGACCACCTGCTTCCCTTTCTTTGCTCCGTCCGACGTACCCGCCTGCGAACCTAGAATTCACACAAGGAAAATCCACATAAGAAAATACCTCGCAAAACGCGATATCGAAGTCAAACGATACACTCGCGTCGTGATCTAAACGAGCGTGTGTACGATACGCTAAAACGTGTGTACGTGTCTAAACTATCCCGACACGCCACGACACGCTGGATCACAGAACCCACACACGTATCGCGCGAACTAAACGTACTAGAAAAGCGATATAACGTCCCAGATTTTCCTACAGAGAGAAACACACAAAATTGCACATACCACAGGCCTTAAATTCATAGCAGACTCCTACCCACACAAACCCAACCCCAAGATTCCCCTATCTGGCTGCAAATTGCGTCCAGAAAGAATAAATCGGCGGCCTAACAATGGAATGGGGGTCTCGTACTCTGGTGGTGTGTTCAAGGTCTCCCAAGTAGGGTACAGTTAACTCATATTTTATCTGAAACAAACGGGTCTCAAGCAGATCACAGAATGGTAAAATTTCACTTAAAATCGCTAAATTTTGCACAAAAAGGAAATCTAGGGTATTTTGGTGAAATCTGAGATTATACTAGGTTTAAGTGGTCCTAATAACACTTAACTAAGTTAGGTTAACCAACACTAACATCACTTGAACAAAACTTCACACAAATCACCAAATCAAGCACTAAATCTCACTTTTTGCACAAACCGAAGCTAATTATACACAAGTTAAGTAAACTAGAGAGTTAGGCTAAAAGATTATACTTTACTAGACCTTACGAAGCAGGAAGAGGAAGGAGGAGAGGATCTGGAGTTGTCGTGGTTGCTGGAGCTGCTACTGCTGTTGGTGCTCCCTGCTGCTGCTGATGCTGCTGCTTGCTGCTGCTTTTGCTGAGTTACTGCTGCTTCAGATGCTGCTGCTGAGTGCTGCTGCTGTTTGTGTGTGTGTGTGTGTGAGAGAGAGTGAGATAAGTGAGAAGTGAGAGTGAGAAATGAGAGTTAGGTTAGTCAAACACCCCCCTCTCTCCCCCTCTCTCTCCATTAAATGAGCATGGCTCAACCATGAAGCCCATACTTCCTCTCTCTCACCAAGTCAACAAAGAAAATCATTTCCATAAAAAAACATAATTAAAACCCAAAATACTTAATAAGAATCAATTAACTTAAGGAAAATGGGTTACTCCACCATGCTTGTTAATCATGGTTTAACCCCAAATTAAAACCCTAGTTTACATACACAAGTGTGTGTATGCCTAGAAAAATTCTAATAAAATCCTCATTAAATAGGATAAAATATTTGGCACTCAATTTGGTAAACTTTTTTTTATTAAAAACTATATATTAAAATATAATTAACCCCTAAACACAACCTAAGGTGTTACCATTTTCCCCCTTAAAGAAATTCGTCCCCGAATTTAAAAATATACTGCTACGCATACCTTCAAAGAGAAGATTACAACTCTCAAATCTCACTCGCAGCCCCCCAAGTGATATCCTCACTATACGGCTGCGTCCAAGAAAAACCCTTCACAGATGGCAAGTCCCTTGACCGACGTTTCTCCACCTGCCGAGCCATTAACACAACTGGCTGCTGGTGAACGAAAGGTTGCGTCCAAGCTAAATGGTCTGGTGCTGAATCAAATGAGAAAGGACATGAAGGTAATTGCAAAATATCGACATAGGGAATACGGGATGAATACTCAATAATCTGGGCGAAAGTGTCGAATTAAAGGCAACGAAATTAACTCGCTTATAGGATCTCAAAAGGACCTATAATTCTGGGATAACATTCCCAAAACTCAACACGTCATTTATCAGAAAAATCCGTAGGAATACATGATCTTCCACTGCGAACTCGAGTCTACGACCAACACAGTCAGCATAAGACCTCTGTTTGCACTAGGCTACTCTCATCCTGACCCGAATTAACTGGATCATCTCCGAAATCTCTAGACAAGCTAAGGTCCAAAAATCCTACAACGCGGAGTTAGAAAATAGACTGGTGATTAACACGACCTAACCCCTAAACCTAAAGGTTGCCAATTGGAGTGTCTCCTGATAACTGCTATCAAAGAAGTATCCTAACGATGGCAAATGACGATCCCCACAGCCAAAAACAATTAATACATACGCATAAACTTAACAAAGAACAACTGAGCAAACTGAGTATAACCGAACAACAAGAATCCGAAAGGAGTTACACCCTGACTAAACCTGGGTAGACACCATAACGAAATTTGTGGAGACCTACTCCCATTCCCTCCTTGGAGTGGTTAAAGGTTGCAACTCTCTGGCCGGTCTCAGTTGCTCAACCCTAGCACACAACAAGACAGACACTTTAAAACGAATCCCGAGACTTCTCTTTTTCCATCCCCTCCCATCCGTAACTATCTTACAAGTCACGTTAAATGTTGGTGGGACTTGAATGAGTATAGAGAATTGACCGATGTGCCCGCTCTAGAATTTTACGTCTCTACCCAATAATATCAGGTACACAAACGCGTCCCTAAACTTAGCACACCCTTGTCACAAATCAAGATCTCCGAATCATTACCCAGTCGAATAAGCTCAAGTATCTCTGACGGACGAGCGTCGGCGGGCAGTGTCTCGTGAAAGCGACTAAAGAAAAGTGGTCGGGCGTGGACATGAGCAGCTGTCCCCTCAGTAGAGACGAACTTAAGCTGTACTCAATGATCGCACAAAAACTGTAAATCTGCGGAGGACTATCACAACAATCAAAATCTGCTGCAGGAAGATATACATTAAACTCTGGTGGTCCGTGAAAAATCTGACATGACTCTCGAACAAGTAGTGTCTCCAATCTCCAATGCAAAACCACCGCGACCATCTCCATATCATGAGTGAGATATCCTTCTCGTACTTCCTCCAAATGTACGGAAGGAAAAGCGATAATTCCATAGTGTCATTTCAGTACACACTCAAGCCCTACTCACGAAACCTCACAGTTAAACCACAAAGTCGCCCGAACCAAAAAGTAAAGAAGGAACTGATGCAGTTGTTAACCGAATCTTCAACTGCCGAAACTCCATACACAAGCCTCAGTGCAAAGAAAAGAAACCTCCATTTCGGTCAATTCAGTCAACGGTGTAGCACTACACTAGCAATCCTGCATGAAACGGCGATAAAAACCTGTTAAGCCAAAAATTTGCGGACCTCCGTCCTACTCACAAGTCTGGGCCTAAGCTGTACGGCCACGATCTTCCTCGGAACCATACAAAACCGTCTCCGTGACTACAAGACCTAGGAGTCAACACAACCAAGCCTGAAGGAACACTCCGAGAATCTAGCAACCCGCTGGGGCTCTCCCAGTATCTGTAAAACAGATCCTCAAGTGCTACTCTTATCCCTCAAGACACATTAAATAGACCAGGATGTCACAAATAACACAACAATAACTGGTCGAGGAACGGCCTGAAGAAATTCGGTTTATCGCATCTACGAATACTGCTAGGGCATTGGTGAATCCAATGACACACCAAAACACAGAAATCCCGTAGCACGCACAAGGCAGTCTTCGGAATGTCACCACTCCAAACCCACAACAATGATGACCTGATCCCAAACAACTTAGAAAAAGTCTCTCACTCTGACGCTGATCGAAGAAATCGTCAATGCGAGGTAAAGGATACCTATCCGCACCGTAAGCCGGTTCAATTGACGATCCATCAATACACAACCTCAATCTATCGTCTTTCTCCTTGATGAACAGAAATAGGAGCTTCCTAATGCAAAACACTCAGACGCACGAAACTCCCCCAACAAACAACTCTGCAGCAGATCCTTAAGCTCCTCAAGCTTCGCCGGCTCATCTGGAACAACGTCAGAAAACTCTCGCACAAAAGAAAACCGGCCCAACAAACCAACTGTGGCTACGGTATCACGAATGAACGCCAAGAATCCACGACATCTCCTTAAAAGCCGACTAGCGAAAAAGGCTGAATTCAAGCTGTGAGAGGTGGCACAACTATCCACCTTCACAACAAGAACTGACTCGCTGGGAAAAACAAAACCTAACTGTTTCCTCACGGTAGTCCACAACACCTAGCACGTAGCTAACCAGTCCATACCCAGGAGAACGCCAAGTCCAACATCTCTAGAAGGATCAAAACAACAGACGAATCTCTATCTCCTATCCGATTGGCACACAACCGAATTACGTGTCGCGCAACAAAAGAATCACTGACAGAAGTTAACACAACAAATGGCTGATCTACCTAGCACGACTCTCGTCCTAAACTCGGCACGAAGTGTGTGGAAATGTACGAGTGCGTGGATCTGGATCAAACAATACGTGCGTGTCAAAAGAACATATTGAAAGAGTATCTGAAACCACAGCATTGGACGCCTGCGCATCCTGATGAGTAGAAACGAAAACTTGAGCCTGCCCTTCACCTGCGACTGACCGAACTCCTCCTCTACTAGACTGACCCTCTGCACGAACCTTCCGCGTCCATGACGCCTCAGAATACGACCCTGATGTGGTGCTAAGGAACAATGTTTGACGAAGTGTTGAAGGCTTCCGCATCGAAAACACCCACGCGCTGACTGCTGACCCTCCTGGGGATGAGAGCCAAATGACTGTCCTCATCCTAAGCCTCTGTTCAGGGCTGGTACACCAGTACGATTCCTCGACTATTCCGGAACTCTTAAAGTCTCTGGAAGACGTGTCTCATAAACTGGGGCTGTATCAACTGGTGCTATGTAGGTGACGGAATACTGTATGATGATCGCAAGAAACAACTGGGTAACAAGGGTGACAACCTCCTATCGCTGCGCTCGAACGGCCTCCACCAGTGAGCTCATGGTCTGGCCCAAGTCCTGCATCTCTGCCACTAATCTAGCGATCTGATCTGTCGTAGGAGGAACAATCTGCTCTGGTACAACAGGAGCACTACCCGGATTAGTCCTCGTCTCAGATGAATCAACTCGAATCTCGGCTCTCACGGCCGTTCTCTGCGCCCTCGTAGTCCTTGGCGGCATAATGGCTGAAAAGAAAGTAGGATTCGATGAGGATACGGAAATCAAATCACAAGGAGCCATACAATCATGGAGGAATTTCAATCAATAAGTCCTAAGGTCGCTTAGGCGGAGTACCGTGTCATGAGTGTAGGGTTCCTAGGCACTCTCAAGAGGTCTCACAAGGCATCAACCATGCCAATTTCAAAAATTACAAGTGCCGAGAAACCCTAATAAGGATCGTTGACTAGAGTTTAAGCGAAAACGATAACTAGTTAACAACTTAACTAAGTGAACGGAAATACAACCTTTGTAGATCCGGTCCTCCACCTCCATAGCTCCATGATGATGTCTCCTCGCTGTGATCATCGGATCTTGGGCAACAGCGTCGGCTTCATCGGAGAAATGGACAGGCTAGGTCATCGACTTCGATGCCGAAGATGATCTACGTCGAGGCAACACAAGATCAAGCTCCCACTTCACCAAGTCATGAAACTTGTGAAGAAAACACTCTATACTACTTGGCAAGTGGTAGAGGATGAAGAAATAGGAAGTGGGTTCACTTTAGAATTGGATTTCTCACTCTTTTTCTCAAGTTGCCATTGATGGAGGCAAGCTTTTCTTCTTTTTTTAAGAAGAAGAAGAAGAAGATGAATATATGATAAGTTAATTAAAATAGAAAAGAAAATGAATACTTATCATATACCAACCATGGTTAAGTGTAGAGAACTAACTAGAGTTTAGATGAATGGTTAGGGTTAGAAGAAGAAGACAAAATGGTCACTTGGTCAAAGCTTCATGAAGCTTCAACAAGATTCATGTTAGAAAGCAACCATTTTGTTTTTCATTTATCTTTTAACCAAAAATGAAAAGATAAATAAATAAGTGAAAAAAAAACCTTAACCATTCACTAAACATGGTTTAAGTCTTTACACAAATCCAAGTTTGCATGTATCATCAAACATGATACAAATAAGTGCACAAAACTATATCATATATACAATGTGCACATGCGAGTGAGAAAATCCTTTTAAAGTGAACCAATACTAGTTAATGCAAAGTAATATAACAAATATATAATTATATATTAAATCAACACTTGATTCAATGATCCGGTCATGTCGCACATAACCGACTAGTATCCAATGTATCGACTTATCGAATCAATCTTCGATTCGATAACTAGGTTATATCACATACAACCAATCGATACATTCATCACTAGAATGGAATACGGTATCACATACACGCATTATTCTCGGTCCTGCACATATCTCATATGCGCTCCTATTTCGTTTCGCTTGAGCCAGGAAACCTCTGTGTAGGATTCTAAAGACTCGTCAATACGCCGGCAGCAGATGATGATCATATCAAGCACCCACAAGCCGCAAGCGGTCTGCTAAACGTAACGGCCACCCGGGTATTGAGCGATCAGAAGATCGATGAGCAAGCCCGCTCACACTCCTGTGAATCCAACCAGTAACACTTACCATACAATCCGGTCTGATCGTCTGATATGTCGCATATCTCGCCTAGGGGTGGTAAACGTCAGACCCCAATAGCTCGATAAGTCGTGTCGATATGAGGTCTATAACAGTTCGAGAAACTACTGGTAACACTTACCAGTAAATCTCAGCAACCCTGGCCAGGGATTTCCGGTTATAGCCAATCGAGCACAGCGCAACATCAACTCCCTATACCGGGAGAGACGAATCCCCTCCTATCGCTCATTGCCTCCATGTGATTCGGGACTGTACCCAAAAACCACCGTTTTGCACGCCCACTTGGACGTGTTAAGGTGGAAATCAAAGCACAGTGGGAATCACACAATACTCTATGACGATCTCGGGTCTACAGACTAACCTGTACCAGTGTCACCAGAGAACTGCCACCTGACGTGAGGCATAATACCATCTGGGAGTTCTCGGCAAGTCCGTCCAGTGTACCCAGTCTCCACTGAGCACCCGTATATTATCTCTGATGTCAAACACCAATGGATATGGGATCATCCATCGCCCATCTGTATAGATCGAGAAGGTATACGCTAGTCTACTCTGGTATATCGATGCCCCGTCTCGATACACCCACGACTAGGGACCTTGAAGGATGTACTTATGGACTACCATGTCCCCACTAGTATGATCCGCATCATAGTCCTGGTAGTCAAGTACACATCCTAAGGGCTTTACCAACATGTAACAGAGAGACAATCAGTGTACACGTTAAGGTAAAAAGCAACCAGATAGCATACTATCATGTCGAGCAAGAAATTCCTCCCTATATATGTCCAAGCATCCACTACAATATACATCCTATGTATAGTAATGGCCTCTAGGGCATACATATAACTAACAATCTCCCACTTGCACTAGGGCCATCTGTAGCAGTGGTTGCAGTATCTCATACTCAACCATCCCATAAATGTCTCTCTCTGGAAAAAGGCCTTTGTGTGTGGATCCGCCGTGTTTATCCTCTAAGTCTACTCTCCTAACCTCAATCTCCCTGGAGATCAACCATCTCCATGATCAGGTGGTACTGCCTTGGAATATGTCTGGATCACTGATGGGACGGACGTTCCTTGGCATAAGCCACAACTCCATTGTTATACAATGGGAGGAACTAAGTTCATCTCATAAACTAATATACATCCAGACAGCCTCTTTGGTAGCATCTTAAGTAGCGATATATTCAGCCTTTATCGTCTAGTATGCCACGGTATCTTGCTTGGAACTCTTCCAACATGCCATCCCTCGACTGAGGGTAAAGACAATGCCTGTGACTGACATTCAGTCGTCCTTATCACCCTGGAACCTTTCCAGTGATTCTCCACAGGATCGATTGATACCATCTCACTACTACTAGTGAGTATCCTAGCATCCAATTACATCTATCTCATAGATGAAAACTTAGGACTTAGGAGGTATCACTTTGATCCTATATGGAGAATCCTTGTGATAAGCGGAGATTGACCGAGCGTAGCATAGGAAACTCCTTCCCTATCGAGAGTATGTCATCCACGTGCTCTACGAGGATCACTACCATACTCCCTACTACCTTTTTGTATATACAAGGTTTATCTACCATTTTGATGATGTCAAACTGTTTGACTAACTCATCAAAACAGATGTTCCAACTCCGCGATGCCTGCTTTATTAAATAAAACATCTTGCACACGTTTCCGCTGCTCCTACTGTCTACGAAGCCCTCTGGCAGTGTACTTATAGACGCTCTCTTCCAAAACATCATTTAGAAAAGCAGTCATGATACCCAACCACTAGATATCGTAGTCATGGTATGTAGCCGTGGCAAGTAGGATCTGGATGGACTTAAGCATAGATCTTTAGAAAAAGTTTCATCATGATCCACACCTGGTCAATGATGCAAACCTTTAACAAGTCTAGCTTTGAAAGTCTCAACTTTTCCATGCACACCAAGTAATCTTCTCAAGATATACTTGCTCCTGATGGGGATTTAACCCTTCAGACAAAGCAACCAAAGTCCATACTTTGTTGGTGTATAAGGATTCCATCTCAGATCGCTAAGCATCCAGCTATTCTTACAGAGTCCCACTCCTGATGGCCAGCTCGAAACTAGTTGGGTCATCATTTCATGATGCAATCATTGCTCCCACTGTCATAGAGGAACCGAAGTATCTCTCAGGTGGGTGAGGAACCCTACTAGATCGGCGGAGAGGTTGAGGTTCGTTGGTTACTATTGAATCCTCTGGTTCTATCAAATCATCATCTGCAGTTTGTATAGCTGGAACCATTCCAGTTCTACATAACAGTATTTGCCTCGAGCTTGCCTGGATTATGCTTTTAGACATAGCCCGGACAACCCCAAATCTTAACCAACTTAAGATATGGGCTCTTCCCTAACCATATCTCATATGGAGTGGTAGGCATAGATTTGATTCGAACCTAATTCAATAGGTATGCAGCTTCTCAAGTGCATAACTCCCAAAAAGGAAATAGGAAACTCAGTAGTACTAATCATACAGCACACCATATCACATAGGGTGCATCTGCTCCGCCCCGATACACTGACGTACTGTGGTGTATACGGAGGAGTAATGCTGAGAGAGAATCTCATTCTCCTTTAGAATAATCCAGGATTTTTGTGCTCAAGTATTCTCCTCCTTGATCACATCAAAGGAAATAATACTTATACCCGTATTTTGGTTCTCTACTTCTAACTTATATTCTGTGAATATCTTAAAAGGTTCGGACTTGTGTTTCAACAGGAACATATGTCTGAATCTTGAGAGATCATCAGAGAATGTAATGAAGTACAAAGTACCTGTCTTGGCATGTGTAGACAGGGAACTTTTCATACATCATCATGTATCAGTCCCAAGAGTTTACTAACTCTTTCTCTGTTTCCAATAAACAGAGCTATGATCATTCAATCTTTGTGACATGACTGGCAAGTTTCACAAGATGTAAATTCAAACTAATTTAAATATGCATCTAAATGTAACTTCAGCTAATCGGGTTGCATTGATATGACCTAGTCTACAATGCCTCAAGAAGGATTCGTTCATTTCTGAACTCTTCCTCTTGTGTGTGTTCTGTTTACTAGGAACTGTGGTTTGATTTAGAACGTCAATACTTTTAGATAACGTGCCTGAACCGATCAACTTTTGAAATAGGAAATGTTCAAAACATTATCCAACTATACAAAATTATATCCTTTCTTTACTAATAAAGAGACTGATATGATTTTGTATATCAGGTTCGGTATCTAATAACATTTGTTCAGAATCAATGTAGTGGTAATACAGGGTGACAGTGACCAACAGACTTGGCTGCAACTCTTGCCCTGTTTTCTGTCTCATAAAACTTATCACCCGTTCTCAGTTCTCTACCTTTCTGTAGCCCATGTAACGGATTACATTTGCGGGATCCTGATCCGGTATCACATACCCAAGACGTAGAGGATACTGAGAAACCGTTCTGTATAATGAACACACCCGAAGATGATGCATCAGCATGCACTCTCTTCGTTTGGGCGGCACGGGATTTCTGGCAATCCCCTATTTCCTGCTCTGTCTTATAACAGTTATAAGTTGGAGCGGGACTAACGTTCCCCAGCTCAGTATAACAAGCGGGTTAGGTCAATATTCCTTATTATTTTCTTGATTAAGGCGTGATATGGTCGCTACCTGGAGAGAGAGAGAGAGAAGAAAACACTCAGTGTGCGCTCTTGCAAGATCAGAATGGTTATTATTTTATCTAATCAGGATGGCTCCCACTGCTTTTTATCAAATCTTCCTTCAAACCCTAAAAGGAAAGACCAGCCGGGATTAATAACACACTACAAGTTCGCCAATCTTTCAGCCAGGCCAGTGTCGGTACTTTGAGGAAGGTCCCCCGTGCTTTCGCACGAACCTAATTAATGTAAACCTCGTTTTCCTAGAGACGTAACCCCGTTGACACCATTCTAGACACCTACTTGATCGGCTAATTGTAATGTGTAAAACTCTCCCAGGAGTAACTCTTACTCGCAGCGGGTATCGGGATCCAACTATCTCATAGAAGGTATGCAATCTCATTGCAAATTTCAACACTTGAAATTCCCGATAATATTTTGCCCCTAGCCTCCTATGACCTTGACAAAAGCCAACAAACCATAGGCTGCTAGTCAAGTTCAACCCGTCATTTCTTGATTGAATTAAACCTACCCGCATGACCCTTGACAAAGGCCAACAAGGTCGTACGACTACCCTAACCCAATCTGCATCATATGCATAAACAGATAAGCACCAGTCAGCTACCGCACACTACGCCTTGACAAAGGCCAACAAACGCAGCACGAATACTAACTACTACTTATCTGAAATGACGGAGGGCTACGACAGGTTTTTCTGAAAACCTATTGCTTAATGAACTTGATATCGTTGTAGAATCAAATGATTTTAAAATGGAGTGTTTTTGAGGCTTTTCTAGTTTTGCTAAAGGGGCCACTCCCGGTGAAGGGATCGTCGGCCCTTTCCTCGTCGAATGAGGTGCGGGATATATCATATATAACACTGTGCAAAGCAGAAACTATAGAAGCAATCAAAAGACAAACCGAGTGTGTAGCATCTGCCAGTTATTGCTAAAGGACTCACTCCCGGTGAAGGGATCTCGGTCCTTTCCTCATCGAATAAGGTGCAGGATATATCACATATACCGCTGTGCAAAACAAGAACAGTAGCTACCTGTTTTATTTTGAAATTCGATTCCACAACATCTTAGGTTTCTTTTTCTTTCATTAATCACATTATTGAAGCCCCATCATTAAATTCCACCTAAACATCACAGATAAATATAACGTACGCTTATGCCATCCGCATTCGCCTCGATGTCCCGTCTGCACCGTTAGGTTAGGTAACTAACGCCAGAGCGAGGCAGGGCTAGCGCGGGTCTAAAACATAAGCAACGTCTATATAATATATCATATATACTATATACAATATCTATCTGAACATATCACATGATCACATCACAGATAACGCAGCAGAAAATATCATATGAAATATTGGATATACTAGGGCGTCCGTGTTTTCAATACGAGCCAGTATAAAACACGGATTCCACGGTCGTGATGAATAGCCAATCCTCACCCTTAGACCCCTACGAGAGCGGCAAGCAACCCTACCAATTCTAGGGTTAGGAGACCCGGACTCGACTCCTTGAGATGGTCTCCCACTGGACCCTAGAACCCGGTTACTTATGCTCCCCTCCTTGGGTCTATCCTAGTGCAGAAAAGTAAATAATATACAAAAGGTGACAACTTCCGCAACCTGGAAGTGCCCCAATAAAAGAATATTACATACAAATTTTTACATGAATAAAAATGAAAAACACTCATCTCACATAAAAAAACCCCGGCTATTCAAACACGACGATCCAATATTACATATCCAGCAACACATAACATCACATGTCATCAACGTAAGTAAGTATGCATACACCGATTGTCGTCGACGTATAGCAACGACAATCGGCAATACCACTACATACTACACTTACGGTCACAGAAAAGAAAGTGTAAAACTACAAATGTTGGAATCCGCAACCTCTTTAGACATCACATGCCTAATCAAATGAATTCCTTAGACATCGCATGCCTAACGATTATAAACCCTGCATTTTAGTCTCATTTATCGAAAACTCTTTTCAATATCAAGTCGGGTAATTCAACAAGATTCCCGACATCCTGATCGAATGCTCGTCGCAAACTTCAGTAGACGGTCGCACCCCCGATGCCGTCGACGAAGTGCACCAAGGAGGAACACCGCTGCCACGAGCACCCGAACGGATGCTTTCGGCGACGGGGTTCTCCTACAGTCACTTGGTCGGGGCTATGGAGTGTAGCAGTCTATTAAGTTTATCCGGCGAGTATCCGCGTACCCTACGTGATTGCGACGGACTTTTGATCACATCAAAATTCCGTGGCAACCGATCAATTGAGACTAAACTGCTATGTTTATAACATTCATTCAGTTATCCCATAACTGCTTGTGAATTCCAATTATTGTATCCCATTCCAGATAAACAGAAAATGTTAAACTTTCCGATCGAACAGTCAAACACTCAAGTTTTCCCGAAATAGCTCAACACATGAAACAAGTTTAAAAACATTCACTTCATGCCTCAGTACCAAAGGTCCAGCCGTAGAAGGGTCAAGCCAACGCCTCATATGTGGCACGCCGTACAGCCCCAAACCCTAAGGTTCAAAGGGCAGTTCAAGACGGTCACATAATCGAGTTAAGGTTTGTTGTCTTCTAGAGGGACCATCGCATTACTTGCACTACTTAGAACGTCATTAAACCATGGAAAAATCCAACACTTGGAAATTTTCCGGCAGGGGAAAAATTGGGTATTTATATCCGGTCGAACCTTTTAACATATTCTAAATATCAGGAAAACACAGACGAAGTTAAACTTCCCGATTGAAACACCGATTCCCTAATACAACCCAAAAAACTCAACTCTAGAGTGTAAATTAAAAGTATCCAGAATACACAAGAAACACCAACAGAGACAACTGAAGAAAACTCACAGCCTGATCATCACAGACGGCCGCGGAACCGCCGCAGAAAGAGGGTCAACGCCGCGGTTCCGCGGCCGTACTGTAGAGTTAGGCTGTCGTTTTTTGCAGTTTTTCTTATAATTTCCTGCACATTTTTCTGCATATTGTTAATTCACAAAATTCCACAATTTTCAAAAATGTACAGAGAGCAAGTTTTGAATTAGGGTTTCGGCTCGATCGGACTTCTAACTCCGTCTACGCATCGCCTAAGGCTCTAGCTAGGCTCTGATACCACTGTAGGGTTTCTAGGCACGCTCAAGAGGTCTCACAAGGCATCAACCATGCCAATTTCAAAAATTACAAGTGCCGAGAAACCCTAATAAGGATCGTTGACTAGAGTTTAAGCGAAAACGATAACTAGTTAACAACTTAACTAAGTGAACGGAAATACAACCTTTGTAGATCCGGTCCTCCACCTCCATAGCTCCATGATGATATCTCCTCGCTGCGATCATCGGATCTCGGGCTCTAGCATCGGTTTCATCGGAGAAATGGGCGGGCTAGGTCATCGACTTCGATGCCGAAAATGATCTACGTCGAGGCAACACAAAATCAAGCTCCCACTTCACCAAGTCATGAAACTTATGAAGAAAACACCCTATACTACTTGTCAAGTGGTAGAGGATGAAGAAATAGGAAGTGGGTTCACTTTAGAATTGGATTTCTCACTCTTTTTCTCAAGTTGCCATTGATGGAGGCAAGCTTTTCTTCTTTTTTTAAGAAGAAGAAGAAGAAGATGAATATATGATAAGTTAATTAAAATAGAAAATAAAATGAATACTTATCATATACCAACCATGGTTAAGTGTAGAGAACTAACTAGAGTTTAGATGAATGGTTAGGGTTAGGAGAAGAAGACAAAATGGTCACTTGGTCAAAGCTTCATGAAGCTTCAACAAGCTTCATGTTAGAAAGCAACCATTTTGTTTTTCATTTATCTTTTAACCAAAAATGAAAAGATAAATAAATAAATGAAAAGAAACCCTAACCATTCACTAAACATGGTTTAAGTCTTTACACAAATCCAAGTTTGCATGTATCATCAAACATGATACAAATAAGTGCACAAAACTATATCATATATACAATGTGCACATGCGAGTGAGAAAATCCTTTTAAAGTGAACCAATACTAGTTAATGCAAAGTAATATATCAAATATATAATTATACATTAAATCAACACTTGATTCAATGATCCGGTCATGTCGCACATAACCGACTAGTATCCAATGTATCGACTTATCGAATCAATTTTCGATTCGATAACTAGGTTATATCGTATACAACCAATCGATACATTCATCGCGAGAATGGAATACGGTATCACATACACGCATTATTCTCGGTCCCGCACATATCTCATATGCGCTCCTATTTCGTTTCGCTTGAGCCAGGAAACCTCTGTGTAGGACTCTAAAGACTCGTCAATACGCCGGCAGCAGATGATGATCATATCAAGCACCCACAAGCCGCAAGCGGTCTGCTAAACGTAACAGCCACCCGGGTATTGAGCGATCAGAAGATCGACGAGCAAGCCCGCTCATACTCCTGTGAATCCAACCAGTAACACTTACCGTACAGTCCGGTCTGATCGTCTGATATGCCGCATATCTCGCCTAGGGATGGTAAACGTCAGACCCCAATAGCTCGATAAGTCGTGTCGATATGAGGTCTATAACAGTTCGAGAAACTACTGGTAACACTTACCAGTAAATCTCAGCAACCCTGGCCAGGGATTTCCGGTTATAGCCAATCGAGCACAGCGCAACATCAACTCCCTATACCGGGAAAGACGAATCCCCTCCTATCGCTCATTGCCTCCATGTGATTCGGGACTGTACCCAAAAACCACCATTTTGCACGCCTTCTTGGACGTGGTAAGGTGGAAATCAAAGCACAGTGGGAATCATACAAGACTCTATGATGATCTCGGGTCTACAGACTAACCTGTACCAGTGTCACCAGAGAACTGCCATCTGACGTGAGGCATAATACCATCTGGGAGTTCTCGGCGAGTCCGTCCAGTGTACCCAGTCTCCACTGAGCACCCGTATATCATCTCTGATGTCAAACACCAATGGATATGGGATCATCCATCACCCATCTGTATGGGTCGAGAAGGTATACGCTAGTCTACTCTGGTATATCGATGCCCCGTCTCGATACACCCACGACTAGGGACCTTGAAGGATGTACTTATGGACTACCATGTCCCTACTAGTATGATCCGCATCATAGTCCAGGTAGTCAAGTACACATCCTAAGGGCTTTACCAACATGTAACAGAGAGACAATCAGTGTACACGTTAAGGTAAAGAGGAACCAGATAGCATATTATCATGTCGAGCAAGAAAGTCCTCCCTATATATGTCCAAGCATCCACTACAATATACATCCTATGTATAGTAATGGCCTCTAGGGCATACATATAACTAACAATGAGTATGCCGCGAAACATACGCACGCTACGCCACTCTGCTGCAGCTACTTACTCCAACATACCAGGGTCTTCCTACACTCCGAAGGTAAAACCTACGCTCTGATACCAACTTTTTCATGACCCAAAAGTTTGGCCCGTGATCGGCAGTTAACCACGTAACGTCTACAGGCATAACGCGACTAAGTAAGCCGAAACCCAGAAATCAAACCAGTAAAAGTATAGAGTGTTTAAAGCATTGAATAGAAACATTTGCTAAAATGTTAAGAAAACCTTAAGTATACAATCACCAAGATAAAAATATACGACGCCGTAGCGAAGAAATGAGCAATAAGTGGAAAACATCACACATGATAAGAACAGCATAAGAAAAGTCGGCTCACAACGAGCTCGACACCAGAATACAAAATAATATACATCGTCCTCACAACTGGTCTCTAAGTCAATACATAAGTGGTAGATGGAAAGTACTAGATACAACAATGTACATAACTGAAAGATAAACAGATACCGCACAAAACCGACCTATCAGCAAAAGAGCTCGTACGCCAACTGTAGGGGTATCTGTGTCAAAAGATGCAAGAAAGCAGCCTGCCGCACCTACTCCTAAGGGCAACCTGCAAACACTGTGGCACAACGGGGGTGAGTTTCCAACTCGTGAGTAGTAGATAACATATAAAGGTAATCGCGAGTATGCACGTGCTGCGATACTCTAACCTATGCCAACAGATAACATCTATATGATGAACTATATGGGCAGTAATCATGCATCAAGTACGATCTAACAACATCTCTAAATGATAAGCAGGGTATGCAATAATCGTGCATAGCAAATACAATCAAATAATATCTATATAGGATGAGCAGGGTATGCAATAATCGTGCATAGCATGTGAAATCTAATGACATCTATATATGATGAGCAAGGTATGCAATAATCGTGCATAGCATGTGAAATCTAATGACATCTATATAGGATGAGCAAGGTATGCAATAATCGTGTATAGCATGTGAAATCTAATGACATCTATATAGGATGAGCTAGGTATGCAATAACCGTGCAGAGCATGTGAAATATAATGACATCTATATAGGATGAACATGGTATGCAATAATCATGCATAGCATGTGAAATCTAATGACATCTATATAGGATGAGCAGGGTATGCAATAATCGTGCATAGCATGTGAAATCTAATGACATCTATATAGGATGAGCAGGTTATGCAATAATCGTGCATAGCATGTGAAATCTATCAGGTATAACAGATACAGGATGAGATATAAAATACTGAATGCTGAGCATGGGAATAATAATATCTACATGGAATATCAACGTGGAAAATAATCGGTGTCCATCCATATGCCCAAATCCTGTAAGTCTCATAGAATCATTGGTGCCTAGCATCGGCACCCTAAATATCATGAATCATCGTGTGCATCGACACACAAATCCTCAAGTATCGGGCTTCGTCTGCGGAATCGGCCCTCGGCTCCGGCAGTACGGATCGTCCCGTATCTATCTCTCATCACTGGTCAGTATCCTCCGGATAACCGCCAGGTCTAACCAATCACCGGTAGGTAGCAGTCCCTCTGCCAGGCTCACCGTCTACTGCACAGCAATCCGTTCTCGCCCCGGGGTACCATATCGGGTCCACCATGTACCTGCAATCAGCTTCATCCAACTCCTCGATTCGGGTTCATATATCACACGTCTCATAACCAAGAAAACACATGGTGGACGTACTGACATATCATATCAAGGGAAACCGGGTTTTTAAATAATTACATATTCTCTTTTGAAATCTCCACGGATCCTAATCCAGAAATAGTATAGAAACAACATATCTCAATGCGTAAATCTATACAAGTATGAAGAAATCAATATATGTGTGCACTGGTATGAATATACAGTGTGCATGTGCGTAGGTATGAAATATCAATATATGTGTGCACTGGTATGAATATACAGTGTGCATGTGCCCAAGTATGAAGATATCAATATATGTGTGCACTGGTATGAATATACAGTGTGCATGTGCGCAGGTATGAAAATATCAATATATGTGTGCACTGGTATGAATATACAGTGTGCATGTGCGCAGGTATGAAATATCAATATATGTGTACACTGGTATGAATATACAGTGGGCATGTGCGCAGGTATGAAATTCTCAATATATGTGTGCACTGGTATGAATATATAGTGCGCATGTGCGCAGGTATGAAAATATCAATATATGTATGCGCTGGTATGAATATACAGTGTGCATGTGCGCAGGTATGAAATATCAATATGTGTGTGCATGCGACAAGTCATGACAATAATCAATGATGCGGCAATCAACGATATGTATAATGCGTAGCAATCCTATAGTGCGAGTGTCATGGCAATCACTAACGGTGTGAGTGTAACATACAAATAGTGCTTGTGCAGCTTGAACCGTTAGTGACGGTGCAGTGTTCTATATTATTTTTTCTATATGCAACAAGAAGGTATGCTACTAGTCCATATGAACATCTACGACTAAATATCCTAACACGCCCTGATGCTTAACGCCATACGGGCGATTTCCTCGTAAATGTTAAATGTGCTCACCTGGTCGTGCGCTACTCATAGCCGACCACCTGCTTCCCTTTCTTTGCTCTGTCCGACGTACCCGCTTGCGAACCTAGAATTCACACAAGGAAAATCCACATAAGCAAATATCTCGCAAAACGCGATATCGAAGTCAAATGATACACCCGCGTCGCGAACTAAACGAGCGTTGTACGATACGCTAAAACGTGTGTATGCGTCTAAACTATCCCGACACGCCGCGACACGCTGGATCACAGAACCTACATACGTATCGCGCGTATCGCGCAAACTAAACGTACTAGAAAAGCGTTATAACGTCCCAGATTTTCCTACAGAGAGAAACACACAAAATTGCACATAGCACAGACCTCAAATTCATAGCAGACTCCTACCTACACAAACCCAACCCCAAGATTCCCCTATTTGGCCACAAATTGGGGCCAGAAGGAATAAATCGGCGGCCTAACAATGGAATGGGGGTCTCGTACTCTGGTGGTGTGGTCAAGGTCTCCCAAGTATGCTACAGTTAACTCAGATTTTATCTGAAACAAACGGGTCTCAAGCAGATCACAGAATGGTAAAATTTCACTTAAAAATGCTAAATTTTGCACAAAAAGGAAATCTAGGGTATTTTGGTGAAATCTAGGGTTATACTAGGTTTAAGTGGTCCTAATAATAGTTAACTAAGTTAGGTTAACCAACACTAACATCACTTGAACAAAACTTCACACAAATCACCAAATCAAGCACTAAATCTCATGTTTTGCACAAACCGAAGCTAATTCTACACAAGTTAAGTAAACCAGAGAGTTAGGCTCAAAGATTATACCTTACTAGACATTACGAAGCAGGAAGAGGAAGGAGGAAAGGATCTGGAGTTTCCGTGGCTGCTGGAGCTGCTACCGCTGCTGCTGCTCCCTGCTGCTGCTGATGCTGCTGAGTTGCTGCTGCTTCAGATGCTGCTGCTGAGTGCTGCTGCTGTTTGTGGGTGTGTGTGTGTGTGAGTTAGAGACGTGAGAAGTGTGAGTGAGAAATGAGAGTTAGGTTAGTCAAACACCCCCCCTCTCTCCCTCTCTCTTCATTAAATGAGCATGACTCAACCATGAAGCCCATACTCCCTCTCTCTCACCAAGTCAACAAAGAAAATCATTTCCATAAAAAAAACAACACATAATTAAAAACCAAAATACTTAATAAGAATCAATTAACTTAAGGAAAATGGGTTACTCCACCATGCTTGTTAATCATGGTTTAACCCCAAATTAAAACCCTAGTATACATGCAAAAGTGTGTGTATGCCTAGAAAAATTCTAATAAAATACTCATTAAATAGGATAAAATATTTGGAACTCAATTTGGAAAACTTTTTATCAAAAACTATATATTAAAATATAATTAACCCCTAAACACAACCTAAGGTGTTATAGAAGGGCATCACCTTGTAGCAGAATACGCCTAACGGAGTCCGGAAGGTAGTATACTTCTGGTCTTCAGGATCCATTTTTATTTGGTTGTATCTTGTAGATCCATCAAGAAGGAGAAGACTTCATGAGTGGACGTGTTATCGATCATCAGCTCGGTAACAGGTACTGAGAAGTTATCTTTCCGGCACGCTTTGTTGAAGTCCCAAAAGTCCACGCAAATGCGAACCATCCTATTTTTCTTCATCACAGGAGTGATGTTGGCGATACATTCGGGATATTGAATTTCTTGGATGAAGCTGGAGTCGATTAATTTCTTGACTTTGGCGTTGATACTCATCTCAAGTTTGAGCCACATCCTTCTTGGTACTTGCTTGACTGGTTTTATGTCTGGCGATATGGCCAGCTTGTGTACCGCTAGCTCTAGATCTAAACCCAGCATTCTAGAGTAGTTCCAAGCAAAGCATTGTTTGTACTGCATAAGCACATCTTTTAATATGGCTACCTGTTTTTTGGATAGCAGCTCACTGACAAACGTCGGTCTCGGATCATCCTCCGTTCCCAAGTTGATTTTACTTAAGTTGTCCTCCATGGTATGTATTCCATCTTCCTGCTCCTTTGGTGCCGATGGAAATTATGAGATCTCCTAGTCATTGTCTTCGTTTGTGAAGTATCCAAAAAGGTCAATCATATTCTCGTCCCCTCCTTCTTTTGAGAGTGTTATCATATGACAGGTACGAGTCCGCTTCCATTTTTGCGGTTAAGCTGGTCCCATCCTAATGGTATAGGTCTTCTTTAGCTCGTATTTTTGCGGCAGGCTTATCCTCCAGCTGTCGGATAACATAAACCTGCCTTGTTGATATTGATTTTCGATCCAGTTCTTAAACGTGAAGCAGTCTTCAAGGGGGTGACCTACTGCTCGATGATAGGAGCAATAATCCGGATTATGAACTTCATTTATCTGTTCGGGATGCTGAGACTCCAGAAGCGTCATCATTTGGTGCTTCATGATAAGGCTAAAGATCTTTCATGTCTTGTCTTGAAGAAATGAGTATTTCCGACCCATCTTCTTTATGAGGGACGGGTTAAGAGTGAACTTTCCTCGTTTAGAAGGCGTCATGGTCTTGCTTTGTTGTCTTTGAATGTTGCTCGCAATTGCTACCTCATTCCCATCTCCGCTTTGAGATTTTCCTCTTTGACGGAAGTACACACCTGGTTATAGATGTAGAGTATCATGATCAACTTCTTCCACTGATTGCTGACTTAGACGCTACGTCATGGCCTTTTCATATACGGCCATTTCAAGACTATGGTTGTCTTGGCTGGCTTAACAAGCTTCTTTTATTATCTTTTCAATTTGCTCTTCAAGCGACGGACTTAAGAGACTTTTATCTTGTTCAGCAACATGGCAGCTTGGAGAAGCCATTTCCTCTCCATTCAAGCTATTTATAGCGTGGCAGCTGTAGATTCGCTCTGCTTCTTGGACTGAACATATCCCAGCCCAGTTGTTTCCATCTTCCCGTTGGGCTTCTTTCGTTGAGTCCCGGGAATATCCTAATTTTTTTTGTAGAATTGGGCTTACCGAGCTGTTTGTTCTAGAGGTACTCCTTGGCGCTTTAACAGCTTCTTTAATTCCTCCGCATAATATCTTGGAATACAGGATGGGCTGGAACTTGTCAAGATTGGGATCGGCACCATGACGAACTTCTTTTTCCACCATAGTCTCTATAGATTTGTAGAAGATGATCTCCTTTTTATCTCTTCATCTTGGAGGCATGTAGAAAGTTTCTAGTTCCTGTACTCTGTATGTATTGAGCACGTCAAGTTCCCTGTAGTGTCGAGCCGGAGTCATCATAATATATAGAATGTGATCCGCTTCGACAAGACTTTAGAGTGATGGAGAATGGAGAACACCATGTTTGTCTCATCTTCAAAGTCGTTGCCAAAGACCATGATAGGGGTTGATGGTCCGGGCTTATTGTTCTCCCTCTGAGGTTGTTCCGAGTAGACTATTTGTTCTTCTTCTTCACTATCACTTCCGAAGACCGAGATGGTGTCGATGGACTTTTGCTTATTCTCTGGTTTATGGCACCTTTCAGTGTCTTCGAAATCCGGCTGAAAGTACTTTGCGTCTTCATACTTTCGCACTTCATTCACCGAGAAAGGATTGAGCTCTCCTGTGACGGTATACTCCAAGCCATCTTTGAAATACTTCATACACCGATGTTGTGTAGAAGGGATGACTTTGTACTCATGTAGCCAAAGTCTACCGAGTAGAGCATTAAAACAGGTCTTGGCGTCAATGACATAGAATTTGATGTCAGTGACTAGCAGCCCAAAATGGAGCATCAATATTATAATTCCAAGCGTCTGTGACGACTGCGATTCGAACCCAGAGATGGTTATTTTGCCTTGAGAAAGGTGCTGAACATTCATACATATTTCCTTCAGCATTCTCACCTTGAGAAGATTGACGGAGGATCCATTGTCGACAAGGATTTTTCCTATCTTGACGTCATGGCAGTACCCGGTGACATATAGCGGTCAATTATGTTCGCATATACCGAAGAGTAGATCTTCATTGCTGAATGTGATGTCAGCCGTGTGAACCTCTGCCAGTTCATTTTTCATCTTCTCTTCTGCAAACAAGGTTTAAAACTGATCAGGCTATTGCAGGGCTTTGATCAAGGGGTCTCATACCTATTTGGATAGAAACAGAGCATCCAGTATGCTCAATTGAAAGGGTATTTTCCTTAGCTGTGCAAGAACATTATAATCCGCCTTAGTTTTCTTAGGCAGGTCCTTTGCAGCAAGCTCTTTGGCCACCTCTTCATCAAATGCAATCTTGTCGAGCATTTTCCCTTTCCCTTTATCCTTTTTATTCAAACCCTTATTTGCTGGTCAGAGGTTCTTTTCAGGCAGCGTGCAGTTGCGCAACTGAATCTTCTCGCAATCCTTTTCCTCTTCTTCTTTCCCTAAAGCGGAACTTTCAAAGAAAGGGTTGAGGGCCATTTCATCCTCAGAATCACTCTCAAATGTGAGAACCCGAAGGTTTTCTTCTTCTAAACTGGTACCTGCCATATGACAACTTCCAGTTGCTTCTTTGTACACTGCCATTTCCCCGTTCTCATTTTGACGAGCGCGAGCTTCACTCTTCCCCTTCTTGAAGTGTTTTCTGTGAGCAACATGTCCTTACCACCACTTCTAGAAGGCATTGCATTCCTTGATGGGATGAGCTATCCTTCGGTAGTATGCGCAGTATTTTGGATGTCCCTCTCTACCCTCGAAATATGGGACCCCCAGAGTGTATATCATGAGAGGTGGTAACCTCATCCCTAGTGATAGGGCTTATGCAATCAACTTCTCAGTTTTGATCCTGCTCTTATTTGTTGCAGGCATGTCATAGTTTGGTTGGAGAGCTTTATGACTTGTCCTCATTTTAGCTTCATTGTTCAGATGCTGACGCTTAGCCTTTTCATATATGGCCGTCTCGCGTTCTTGGTCATCTTTGATCTTTTGAAAAGCTTTGTTTAGCAGCCTTTCAATCGGGTATTCTTCCGGTTGGGCGAGTTTAGCACCGATTGTGCCCCTGGTTCATCCACCTGGCTTTCTGATGCTAGCAGAGCTTCTTCATCATATAGTGATGAATTGGAGATTATGTGGTAACTTACTACACGCTCTTCCGTTTCTTTTGATGAGTCATTTTCATCATCATCGTCACTGTCTTCGTCTTCAAGAATATACTTGAGGAATTCTTCAAGTGTAACTGGCGTTCGCGCTTTCTGATTGTACTCTTCCAGTGCATCTATATATTTTTGGATGTCTGTGCGCTTATCGATATATCAGCAGGCTGCACAGGCTTCTTAGTCTTCTTTTTTTTTAGAAGACTTCGAAGGCTTGACTTGGGGGCTTTTCCTTTTGTCAGTGAATTTTGGCGTGGGAAGCAGTTTCAACATCACTTCTATAATTCGGGCTCAAGTGGGCTTTTCCACTTGATCGCCGGGCAATCTTGTAAATCCTTCAGCATTCTTTTAGTTTTTGCTGAAAGAAATACTTCTCATGGAGGTTCTTCCATGAAAGAGCAGGATACCCCCTGCGCATCCACCTTTTTAGGAGCGTGCTTTTGGAGCGGATCTATCTTCTAATTATCCGACAATGCGAATTTCCCCTGCTAGAACCGGTCCTCGACCAATTCTTGAAGACGCAGTAGTCCTCAATTGGATGGCTCACTACCCTATGATAGGAGCAGTAGTCAGGGTTATTGACGTCGCCGGCTTGTGCGGATCGCTGTTGGCCTGGCAATGTGATTAGATTATTTTTCATCGCCGGCTTAAACAACCTTCTCGTCTTATCGTGAAGGAACGAATAAGCACGTCCAAACCTTTTTCTAATGATGGGCATGTATCTGTGTTATTTTGGCGGACAGGTGCTTTTGAACCGCCCGGTTTTTGCTGTGCATTGGCGACAAAGGCTGCTTTTCCTTTGCCCTTATTATTCCGGGGGTCCTTGATTGAGGAGGAAGGACTATAACCTATCTGATTTATCTGTTCTAACTTATCGATCAGCGCCTGGAATGTGGTGTGCTTGAAGAGGTCTTGAATTGGGACATGCTTGATTGAGGATCAATAGTCCAATGAACATTCCCACAACCAGAGACTCCACAATGGGCTGATCCCACTTGGACCATAGGTTCGGCCATCGGATCGCATATTGAACCCACGTTTCCCTTGGCTTGACCCTGGCATTGATCAGCGTTGTGATTGGGGTACGTTCACTTGCATTAGCAAACCTTTGTGTGAACAGCATCTCCATTTTAGAGAAATTTTTTACGGAGTCATTTAGGAGCTCCTTGTATCATTCAAAAGTTTTTCTGATAAGCTTCCAGCTAATTGGCAAAGTATTAGTTTGTCACCGCTTCCAGTATTACCACATAGAGCTCTGAACTGTGTGAGATGCTGATGAGGATTACCCATTCCTTTATATACGTGGAACTTTGGGATCGTATATCCCGATGGATACTTTATCTAGTCATACCAGGACGGATGGGGTTGCTCGGTTTTAACCAGCTTGTTTGTGGCTTCATTGGCCTGATGAGCTCTGATTTTGCTGAGTAATGTAATCATCCAATGCTGCCTTGGAGATCGTTTCTTCCTTGGCCGCTGATAGGGCCTGGGAGGGTTTGATATTTCTCATTTATCATCTTCGATAATCACCGGAGAATCTTCATCTGGTGATTCTGGTTGGATCATCATCCTAACCATATCTTGGAATAGAAGAGCCATCTGCTTTATGTTAGCAGCCTGCTCCGCAGCTTCCTTATCTTCCTTTTCCAGCACTTGTCTTAAGAATTCTATATCTGTTTCTTGCTCCTGACACTGTTCAGTTTCTTTGTCCAAACTTTCTTTAGGTCCGATAAGTGCTGCCAATATTGGCAAGCATATCTTGGAGCTTATGCTGTTGCTCCTGATCTTTTGTCAACGATCGGGTATGCGGTCTGTGACTCACAGAAGCACGACTCTTCTCTTTACCATTAGTCATATAGACCGTATGTACGGTTATGCCCCAGACATGGAACGTTTAGAGCTTTCACCTTTAGATTTTGCCATCGGCGATAAAATTTTCTCCGCCCTTATTCTTTTATGAGAGGTTGGAGCAAGAGGAGCCTCTATGATAGGCACTTATTTATAAGAAGTCCCATGTTGCTTGGCGGAGGAGCAATCATTTTCTCGACGGACCATGAATTTTCTCGGCCGACAAGAATAGCCTTCATCGAGCATTGAGTCTTGAACTTTACGCCAGACTCTGTGGATTTGTTAGAAGAGCCACTGATAATGCTTCTCCGGCTTCATCTACACTGCAGCTTCTGCATGCGGAGGTGATCTTTTCAGTACCACCGTCGGGGAGTTTTTACGCATCCTCCTGAGCAGGTCGAAATTGTTCCCAATTGGAATAGCAACGTCAATATCTACCATATGAGCTGGGGGGTAAGCCCAGAGGGAGAGTTTCCCCCAGCCTGTCTCACTTGGTGCCAATAGCAATGTCAAGCATGCCTAGCAGTAGGAACCGCCTCAGCATTAGAGGCATCTTAATCATGCCCCGGCATTGCAGTGGAGTTTTGCTCGGTGTCAACCTATGGAAGACGGACGTTCTTGGAGGAGCTGGAGCAGAGTTGGTCGATCCGTCGAAGATCGACAATCTTGGAGGTGAAACACTTTTGCCGGCTTCATGCATGGTTGGAGCAGAGAGGGCTAGCCATTTTGGGAAACCCCCTTTGTAATCATGGGCTTCTTTACGATCCCTTCGAGTTTTGCTTAAGCCTGTTGAAGATTGAGATTCCGAAGTTGGATGGCTTGCTGGTAGGAGCCGTCACAGTAGCTAGCCGATCAAAGACTGACTTTTAGAGAGCTTCTTCTTTCGGCGTTCAGGCGCCAAAGCTCATAGGGGGGAGCATGGTCCCAAAGAATAGCCCGGTAGTCGCCTGAGTGACCTGTCCCACCAATATTGAGAAGATGGAGGCTGCGTTGGGCCCGTACGCTACTTCTCCGGCTTGGATGGAGAGGGAGTTGCTGTTGTAAGAAGTGCAGTAAGAGGCTATTGATTTTGCACAGAGGCGAAACGCCAAAATTTAGTATTTCGAATCCAAGGGCAACCACGATCATAGCGAACCACAATTTTGTTCGTGAAACATGACACACAAAATATGGAGTGGAAAGTGGAAGAGGTCCTACCGGGCATGCCAGAATCTGCTTACCGACGAAAACAGAGATGAACTAGGATTGAACATCTTGCTTGAATTTGGGGGCATATGCTATTTGGAGCATATCTGTACACCTCTCCGAAGATACCAAGTTGATTTATAGCATCGTATATCGGAGTTTTGGATAGATGCGACCGTTGTAACGTGACTTTATCAGATTCCCCCTCTTTGAGGGGATTTTTGATTGTGGGGACGCTCTTTCCAGCAGACGCAAACCTCTGTAGTTAATTATATTACCGCATTGCGATAACCACTTTCACCTGCTTCGGTAGGTCATTTCGTGTCGTGTTAGATATTTTGTTTATTATGGTTGTTCGTGGATTGTATATGGAGCCTAGTTTATGTCGTCGCCCAAGGGCGCAGATTAGTCCAAATCCGTACATATAAATTTATGGGTTAATCTTAGGATGCAAATCTTGTATGAACGAGATCCATTAATTCGAAATATGTCATATAAGGATTGTTAGTCATTTTTAATACTAAGATCAACTCAGGAATATGTGGTTAAGGCTCATTAAACTTGTTTTGGATTAAGATCAACTTAACTAATATGGATTAAGGACCTTTGGTCATCTTTGAGACTAAGATCACTTAAGTTTATTGATATTTTGATCAATACATTGTATGTGAGAAAGCAGAAACTTCATCATTTCATTGAACTTTGTTTAATTGATTAAATGATGTTTTATGGTACAAGTGCACAGGTATATATAATGCACCTGCCCGCTTATTTTACTTGAAAAGGGTGCGCATGTGCGTTGCATGTGGTTATGCATTGTTTTATTTCAAAGATGTTGTGCATGCGTATCACATTACACATCTGTTATGGCTTTCAAGTTATATATGTGGACATATATGTGCGTGCTTATATATTTAGTAAGTCAACGTGTATTACACACGGCACTTGCACATTGGGGTTCATATGCGCACACATGAATATCACGTGATGTGGATGCTTTCATAGGTGATATTTATTAAGTGCGCACACGTGGGTATCATGTGATGCGCATGCCTTCAGGGGAAATTTTCATTAAGTGCGCACACGTGGGTATCACGTGTTGCTCATGCCTTTGGAAGAAATTTTTTATTAAGCGTGTATGCGTGAGTATCACGTGATGCATGTGCACATCCCCCGGGGATTATTTTCCCAAGAGCAGCAACCTTTTTCATTAAGTGCGCACTGATTTAGGTGCACACTTATTTTTATCAGAAAGCACAAGCTTTTGTTAAGAAGCCATGACTTTTGTTTTATCTTCTTTTCTTCTTTTCTTTTTCTCTTATTTGCAGAGAAGTGAAAACCTCGGTTTTCATCTGTTTTTTGAGTCAGGTGTACTTACGTTTGATAGTGCACATCTTACTTTTACTTTTAGATCTTAGGATCAATCTCTCACACAAATACAAACTTTATGAATGAAAGATAAAGATTAAGATCATTTGATTTCTTAATAGTGAATCAATAGATTCGAAGAGAAGCAAAGTTTTTTGTATAAAAGAGAAAGCTTTTTAATGGAGAAATAGAGTAGTTTTTCTCTTTATTTCTACCTTGCACGATTTTGCTGATGAAGGAGAAGTATTGAAATTTTTTCTAGCTTCTGCGGAGATTTTCCGTCCTCGATTTCTTCATATGAGGCTTCTATTTATAAGAGATAAGAAATTAGGGTTTGTTTGGATTGTTTTAGTTTGTTTCGATTTCAATCTGAAAAAAGATTTATATCAATTAAATGTGACATGCGCACCATTGGATCTTTGATCAACAAATATTTTTTGTTAAGGTGTTTAACCAACAAAATATTTTTCTGTTAATTAAGGATCGGTCACATATTATTCCTGTCTCAAGAAGATCCTAAATTTGCTTTGTTTGTTATTCTTGGGACGTCTTTTAGGTTAAGTGCGCAATGCTCATGTGTGTTGCACATGTATATGGAAAACGTACGTGCACTTGTCATATGCGCACCAAATTTATGTGTGCCTATGGCTAGCATGTGCGCGTGTGCTTTGCACGCACACATCGCACTTAATGACTTTATCATATGTAAGTGTCAATGATGCTTACATGTATTGCTCATGCATCATCCATTAACTTTATAAACGCATACATATAAATGCGCAAGCCTTCAACGTTATCACTCCATCGAGTGCGCACATAAATGTAAGTGCGCAAACTAATGACTCATAATTTTCAGTGCTGTCAGCCTCTTTTTCAGCACTTTCTTTGGTCAAAGCTTGGGAATAGTTCCCACTTACACCACACACCAAATTTTTGTGCCGAGATTTAAACGCCCCTCTTTATAATTTGAAGAAGTGGTCATCTTCTATTTCATTTTCACAATGAAGGAACCATTTTTATAGAGAAATAACTATGACTTGCAATCGTCTGCATGCTCCTCGACAACCATCAGAGTGTTAGATATAGTGCCCTCAATGCAATTATTGTAATTACAGGCACGCGATTATGATAATTGATGGAGGACCTATAGATAGAACAATCTTACTCAAAATGATAATATGTTATCTGCTTTGTCTTTATCATTGATATGTATACGTTTTACTTGTTATTATGTGTCACTAATACATGATGATGAAGCCCGTACGATTCTTGCTTGACTACCAGCATGATGATGGCGATCATATACGTGAGAGCTGGGTTGTCTATAAGCACATCCTTAAATGACCTTAGTCGTGGAAGTATCAAGACTGGGCATTGATATTCTTGAGTAGACTAGTGTATACGTTTCGAGACCCCGATGAGAGGTGGTGGCCGGTCTCACAAGCCATTGGTGTTGTGTCACCTAAGATAATATACAGGTGCTCACTGGAGGTGAGTACACTGGACGGACTCGCCGAGAAATTCTTGATGGTATTATATCTATCGTTAGATAGAAGTTCTCGAATGGCATTAGTATAGGTTAGTCTTTTGACCTGAGATCGTCATTTATCTCGTGTGAGTTCACACTGTACTTTGATTACTACCCTGCCACGGCTCAAAAGAGTCGTGCAAACAAGTTTTAATTGGGTACAGTCCCGAGTCATATGAAGGAAGTAAGCGATTGTCGAAGATTCGTCTCTCCTGATATTAGGAGTCGATATCACACTGTATTTGGTTGGCTATCACCTTAAACCCATGGCCACGGTGGATGAGATTTATTGATGTGAGTTCAGTAATTTCTCGGTTAGTAATGAGCTTGACTTCGACACAACTTATCGAGTTATTAGGGGTCTGACGTTTCCACCCCCTAGACCCGGTATGCAATACTCTTAGATAAAGAGATCATACTATACGGAGATTGTCAAATTCAGGCTTAGTAGGGTACGGACAGACTTGATTGTCGACTTTCTTTTCGACAAATACCTAGGTAGCCGTTACGTACAGCTAGTGCCGCTGACGTGCTTATGATTTTTAGATTTATCCAGTAAATCACTGCCAGCGCATTGTCGAGTCTTCAGAGTCCCACACTGAGGGTTTTTCCGGTTCAGACGATATGATGTAGATGACATATGTTGGTGCATACAGGGTGTCCGATTAAATATGTGTACAGGCTACACGAACTTTAATCGGACGGCTAATAATACTAGGGGCTTAGAATTAAGCCGGATTTATTAAATCAGGTTTTGATTTAATAATTTATATATATATATATATAATGTATATTCTAGTATTATTGTTCATTATTCATTTTCTCTCTCTTTGCTTTTCGTATTTTTTGTACGAATATGCGTATATGTATTTGATACGTATACCGGGTTGTAATCCGTATTTATATGAAATTTGTTCTAGAAAATGGAAACTTCATTTCTTGATTTTTCTTTTATAGAAAATCAAAAATGAGGTGAAGGATGAGGTATTTTGTAGCATGGTAGAGAGGTATGGGTTGATTATTATATAGTATAATTATTTGGATTTACTATTATGGCATGGTTGCAAAAATAATAAGCCATTCTTTTCTACACTTGTGTTTTTTCTTCACTTGAAGACTTAGCCATTTTCCATGGCTTCTTCTTCTTTAACTCCTCCTTCTTCTAGGTAGCTCTCTTGAGGTTAGAAAGAGTGAAAAAGATAGTGAGAATATTTCTACATCCCCACTCTCCATTCGTAGCGAGCTCTGAGCGTCGGTCGCTTCACTAGGTGAAGCTGGAGCTTGGATGGGTTTCTCTCAGGTGGATCTTCTTCGGAAAGGGTGGTCGCCACTCAAGAATGATCTAGACAGCATACACGGAGCTTGGAGGGGTCTTTCATGATTGGGTGGACACGCGTCGAAGTTAGTATTCCGTATCTTTGCATACATGGTTTGCTAGTTTAGGCGTTTGGATCGATTCTAGGTTCGGGGTTCGTTCGTGTTTGTTTGAAAATTTTGTTCACCATTCGCGCTTCCACCGCGCTGCGAGCACTGGAAAACCCTACAGTGGTATCAGAGCCTCCCAAACACCTTAAACTATCTAGTTACGACATTAGAATTCGCATTTTCTCGAGCACCGAGAACTGTTGAAAAAACAGTCCTGAATTTTTGAGTTTTGAGATGTTTGCACACCTCCGCGGGCTCACGGTTTAAACTTAGAAGCCGCGGGGTGGTGCATGGCACCCCAGGGGGACCAAATGGCCGGCCCCACTCCCTAAGACCACCACAAGGTAGTCTTGGGGTGGGGATACGAAACTGCCCCCCTCTCCGCCATGGGCAGTTTCGGGTCTGCCTTACCCCCTGGCCACCTCATAGTGGCCTCGGGGTAGGGTACCCCTCCTATGCCCCCGAATCGAAGTTAATATCATTCTCTAACTCTCCGTAAAGGTTCGGGCGCATTTCATTTTGATTCGGACTTCCGAATTGGATCAAAACTCAACATTTTTGGATGTTTAGTGCACTTAGGTTTTTATCCTTGGTAAATTTAGGATGTATGCTAATTGTGTTTTGGAATTCTATTGTCGTGACTTCATTTGAGTGCGTGGATGTGTTGTTAACGTTTTCTAATTTCTATATGCTTAATTAGACGGTGTTACCCACTTGTTTCGGTTACTTGTTCTGTGGATATATATCTTGATTATGGCTTAGTCGGATTGTCGTGTCGGATAGCCCCTCGTGCGTTGCTTGTACGGTTTTGGTTTATTGTGTTGTATTCATTTGTTCTGGACAAGCTCCAACATGTGGCCGCCGTTTTTGTGTTATGTATATTCTTTTTTTGGGTTCGACCAAGATGCCGTCGATGTCTCCATTGTATATATTTCATTTCTGTACTAGGATTAACTCAGGAGAAGTGCTCGAGTAGCCGGGTTCTAAAGTGCAGTAGGTGGCCATCTCATAGAGTTGAGACCTGGCCTCCTCGCTCTAGAATCGGCGGGTTGCTCGCCGCACTTGTAGGGGTTATAGGATTCGACCCATGGAGGGGTGCACAAGTTACCGGATTCTAGAAAGCGGCGGGTGATTGACTCATTTCATGTATTACCCAGTTTCTAGAATTGGCAGATGGCTTGCTGCACTCTTAGCGGTCTAGGATCGACTATATACAGGATATCCACACGACCGGGGAACGTAGCATTTCATTTACTGCTAAGATGAAACTCAGAGCTCCAAGTTTATCTGCTATTCCATATTGTTGTTCGCATACCTGTGATGATTCTTATCTTCCTGTGATGACTATTATCTGCCAGTGATGTTGATATATATATATAACATCCATGCTAGCCATGTCCCCGCTTTGCCGTAAGTTAAGTAACCTTACGGTGATGACCCGAGACCCCGTGGCGATTGCAGATGGCATATAAAAGCATACTATTTTGGTTGTTTCTATTGTGGCTTAGAAACTAGATTTGATGGGATTGCATTATATCTTTAATGCAAAGGGAAACAAATCTATTTGATGTTGTTGGAACCATTTTTTAAAACTACTCGGTTTTCTTCAAAACAACTGTCATATTCTTTTGCTTTGCAAAGAGGTATTCGGTTAGGAATATCCAGCATCTCATTCTATGAGGGAAGAGCCTTGATTCCTTCACGGGGAATTCGCTCTTAATCAAAGTTTTATGTTACTATTTTTAAAAAGCGGAGCTTAAACCACTCCATTTCAAATCCACTCGAGTTCCTTCAACGATATCAAGTTCATTACGTTAAAGGTTTTATGCCAAAACCAGTTGTAGCCCTCCGTCGTTTCAGATGAGTATCAACTAGTATTCATGCTATGTGTTTTGACCTTCGCCAAGGAATAGTGTTTGGTAGCTAGGGGATACTTGTCTGTAGCATAGGTAGATGCATTAATCTAGGATAGACGTACAGCTGTTTTGGCCTTCGTCAAGGGTTTATACGAATGGGTCTGGATTAATAAGGACAATGACAGGTTGAACTTGACTTATATCTTATGATATTTTGACCTTCATCAAGGTTATAAGCGCTTAGGGCAAAAACCATATCGGGAGTTTCAAATATAAAAGAAACTCGCCAGGCATGCGCATACCTTCCGGAGTGTGGTAATTTTTGTCGGCTTCCATCAAAATTATCATACGATGATAGTTAGGTCTCGATTCCCACTAATGAGTAGGTACTACTCCTCGGGAGATTTTTCACTTCATAATTAGCTAACCTATTATGTGTATAGAACGTATTAAGGAGATTACGCCTCGGCGGAAAAGAGATTATTAATTGGGTCCGTGCGAAAGCACGGGGGACCTCCCTTTGAGTACCAACACTGGCCTAACTGAATGGTTAGCGAACTTGTAAGGTGTATATGATCCTGACAAGTTCTCCTTTTAGGGTTTGAAGGAGAATTCGAGGAAACAGTGGGAGCCATCCTGATTAGATAAAGTGATAACCAATCTAATCTTGATATAGTGCACGCTGAGTATATCTTTTCTCTCTCTCTTGTACAGCGACCCATGACTTACCTAAAACCCAATAACCAAATTAACCGAACCTTTTTACAAACATTGGCTTTGGATTTTCATTCATGACAAAGTCATAAATATCCATGCTACTCCTACTTTTCCTTTGCATTTCTCCAGAACACTCCGTATCACTACGATGATCCATATTGCTTGTAAATGACCATCGTATAGTTACATACGAACCCGAAGAAATTATTTTAGTCGAGGATGGTCACTAGTTCTGGAGAATTTAGATTGTATTATTCGGTTAACTCTTCTTTTTACCTTCTCTCAGGTTGCGAGAGCTCCTTGTATTAGAAGAGTACACCTATGCGCTTATTGAATAGTCTTCTTCTAAACCTTAGGCGGGTGCCGAAAGGTAGGGAAAGAAGAAAACGAGTTAGCGTAAGTGTGGTGTACAAAAGCTAAGATGTAGAGACATATAAAGGGATTGAAGTGAAGGCAAACGAAATTGTAACTACTGTCATGAATCTGGATAGGGAAAGGGAATTATTAGGATTACTCGGCCACCCTCTAGAAGCATTTAAGTTTCAAATTTTCTGTGTATTTGTAAATGAAAATTGTTTTCGTAATTAATTCTGACTCTAGGGTATGTATTTATCAGATTTGGATCTCACATCTGTACGGTGTTACAAATACTGAGAAGGAGTAGAATATTGGGAAATGGGCGATCTGATTCTCAATATCGAAATTCATTGTAATTGGTGATATTGGATTGAATCGCCTGACTTTACCTAACAGCAAAATATTTGGTTTCGAATAACCTTTGTTATGCACCAATTTTTAAAATGAAATATTTATATCTTTATTTTATAAAGTGAGATATAAATTTTGAAAATTGTGTTCCAAACATTTACCTCTATCAGTTGAGGATAAGGTAAGGTACATTAAATAACAGTGTAAGACATTCTCGACCAAAATACAGTTTTCAACTTAGAAAACACGGAATTTGAGTTAGGGACTAATACATGAAAATGTATGTTGTCCAGTGTTCTTCTGGACGAGGTGTTGGTACTCTTACTTTATTCAGGTTTTCCTATGAGTTCTCTTGTTTTAGACACGCAATCATTGTAATGCAAGTTCTAAAGATTTTGAGAAGTTTATAAGTATAAGAATAAAGTAGAGAACCATACGTTGGAAGTATCAGAATTTTTCGAAGTGATCGAAGATATAGATACTTATGCTAGACATTCTATCATAATAATATTGAGAACTTGATTCTTTCTCAGGTTACACATCTGCGGGTTCAATCCTTGATGAGTAATGCTGTATCGGTCATTTTCCATATAGGTGATATGCTCTGGAAACAGCTGCATGATATTTGAATCCGGTTCCATCTAAATTAGTATCTTTGATTCTATATGGACATTAGATTGGTTACATATCTTGAGGTTATAAAGATATGGAGTTATCCGATTCTTGTTTAAAAGCAGAATCCGGACAAATTCAAGGCACGCTTCGGTAATGGCTGTTTATGGATTATCCCAAGCATTCGCTAGGGTTTTGTTTCTATCATTTTCAAGATTAATAGTTACATTGTTCTTGACTCGCAACCTTTTTATAAAAGGGATCGTTTTGCAAAAGAAACTAGTGGGAGTATGGTAGAACTGGAAATGATCCCAGAACCACAAACGGTTACTGAAAATTTAGTAGAACCTAAGGATTCAATTAGACTTGATAATCTATTAGTCACTCCGCAGATTTTAGTAGGTGACCTCAGCCACCCAAGAGATACTTCGGTTTTATTGGAGACGATGACAGGGAAGTCAGCATCATGGTTATGATAGCCCTACTAGTTATCTGTAGGTCATAGGAAGTGGTAACTTCCAGGTGACCAGTTACTTTAGATCCAAGTTGAACTCCACGCACTTCAGCAAATATTGGATTTTTAACTTTGCTGGGTGCTCCTGAAGGGGTAAAACCCATTAGGAGCAAATAGATCTTTTGAGGTCTGTACAGGTAGAAAGGTATTAACCTAATAAAGCTAGACTTGTATATATTTTCATCAAATACCAGTATTAGATTATGATGAGATTTTTACTTCAGTGTCTACGCTGAAGTCCATACGGATATGACTTAGCACCGTTGCTGCTCTAGACTGTGTTATCTGGAAAGAGGGTGACTATAACGTCTTTCCAAATGGGAATTTGGAAGTACAAACGTATATGACCAGAGGGTTATCATAGTCAGTAGGAGCAGCGGAAGGTGTGCAAGTTGCATATGTTTATTCATAGACTAAACATGGATAGCGGAGATGGATCATCTCTTTTGATATGACAGTCAAGGTGATTGACTTCATCAAAATAACATATGAACCTAGTAAGAAGGGTGTAGGGAGTATTGTCCTAGGTTTTGGATGACATACTCCAGATAAGAAGTGATGTTCTTACAATACAATTGGTCGAACTTTGGTTGTCACATATTGTTTTCTTCGCGTTGGATATGGATAATATATCAGGGATTATGGTGATTAGATCTATGGTTTTAGATCTAGGTTTAGGAAGTTTCTCAATCGGTTACTTAGACTTCATTCTAAAAGTATTTTAGAATGGACGACTCATGGCGTAGTGGTGTACACGCACCCTCTTTAAACAGATGTCTTCTAGACTGATAGGGAGAGGGACTGGCATGAATAACATATCATTTGCTTAGGCAATTGAGTCAATCATGCAAAGTATTGTACAAAACTAGATATTGCTTATACACTTGCTGTAGTAAGCAAATATTAATCCAATCCTGGAGAAACAAAAGGAAGCAGTTATGAACATTAGAGGATGTTCTTGGTATATGATAACGACAGCCTCCTCCGGGAGGCGGTTATCTGTTTAGGTTTTCAAGGTGACCTGGATGACAGAGATGATGTTAGAGTTTTGAGTTTTTACCTCTTCTGAGGATCAGTATATTGGATACTGTTCTAATAGGGATACTGAGGTAGGTATGGTTCAGAATGCTGGTTATGACTCAATAGAGGATACGGCCTAAGAAGTTTGTAGGATAAGGTTGTTCATTTATGAATTTGGTCCCATCTTGTAGCCAGACAAAACTCTTGAGGCGGAGTATCGCTCAGTTCCGTAGATTATTCATCTCCGCGAAGTTGAGATATAGAGAGAGGAAGTTGAAACATTGTAGCAGATCCACTCATTGAGGCTATTTCTTGAACACGGATGTTCCTCGAACGAGATTTGAGAAACTGATTAGTTGGGTATTCGATAACACACGGGATGTGGGTATACGATACCGCAATAATTAGCCTTAAGTGCAAGTGAGAGATTATTAGATATAGTGCCCTCAAGGCAATTATTGTAATTACAGGCACGCGATTATGATAATTGAGGGAGGGTCTATACAGATAGAACAATCTTACTCGAAATGATAATATGCTATCTGGTTTGTCTTTATCATTGATGTGTACACGTTTTACTTGTTATTACGTGTCGCTAATACATGATGATGAAGCCCGTAGGATTCTTACTTGACTACCAGCATTATGATGGCGATCATATACGTGAGAGCTGGGTTGTTTATAAGTACATCCTTAAATGTCCCTAGTTGTGGGAGTATCAAAACTGGGCATCGATATTCCGGAGTAGACTGGTGTATACGTTTCAAGACCCCGCCAAGGATCGATGACTATCCTTAAATACGTAGCCACGGTGGATGAGATTTACTGATATGAATTCAGTAATTTCTCGGTTAGTGATGAGCTTGACTCTGACACGACTTATCGAGTTATTAAGGGTCTGACGTTTCCACCCCCTAGACCCGGTATGCCATACTCATAGACGAAGAGACCGTATTGTATGAAAGTTGTTACATTCAGGCTCAGTAGGGTATGGACGGACTTGATTGTCGACCTCCCTTTCGACAGATACCTGGGTAGCTATTACGTACAGCTAGTGCCGCTGACGTGCTTATGGTTTTAGATTTATCCAGTAAATCACTGCCAGCGTATTGTTGATTTTTTAGAGTCCCACAGAGGATTTTTCCTGTTCAGGTGATATGATGCAGATGACGTATGTTGGTGCATAAAGGGTGTCCGATTAAATACGTGTACAGGCTACATGGTCTTTAATCGGACGGTTGATAATACCAGCGACTTAGGATTAAACTGGATTATTAAATCAGGTTTTGATTTAATAATTCATTTATATATATATATATATATATATATTTAATATGTATATTCTAGTATTATTGTTCATTATTCATTTTCTCTCTCTTGGCTATTCATACTTTGGTATGAATACGCATATATGTATTTCAATACGTATACCGAGATGTATTCCGTATTTATACGAAATTTATTCTAGATGATGGACACATCATTTCTTGATTTTTCTTTTATAGAAAATCAAAAATGAGGTGGAGGATGGGGTATTTTGTAGCATGGTAGATTGGTTTGAGTTGATTATTATATAGTATAATCATTTGGATTTATTATTGTGGCATGGTTGCAAAAATAATAAGCCATTCTTTTCTACACTTGTGTTTTTTCTTCACTTGAAGACTTAGCCATTTTCCATGGCTTCTTCTTCTGACCTCCTCCTCCTCCTTCTAGGTAGCTCTTTTGAGCTTAGAAAAGAGAGAAAAAGATAGTAAGAATATTCCTACATCCCCGCTCTCTACTCATAGCGAGCTTGGAGTGTCGGTCGCTTCACTAGGTGAAGCTGGAGCTTGGATCGATTTCCCTTCGGTGGATCTTCTTCGGCAAGGGCGGTTGTCACTTAAACACGATCCGGAGAGTTTGGAGGGGTCTTCCGTGATTGGGTAGACACGCGTTGATGGTGGTATTCCGTATTTTTGCATACTTGGTATTCTAGTTTAGGTGTTTGTATCGATTCTAGGTTCGGGGTTCCTTCATGTTTTTTTGAAAATTTTGTTCACCATTCGCACTTCCACTACGCCGCGGGCACTGGGGAACCCTACGGGGAGGTACCCATTGAAGAAATTATTCCTTGTTTCACTGCACGCTTAGTAAACTCTGGCCTCACGGATGCTCAGTATGACACAGTAATGTACGAGCTTATGGCTCGCAAAGTATCTACTCTTCCCGCCGGCTCTATATGGCTTCGTATGATCTTTCTCGTCGTTCTTGATGGCGTGCCTCCTTACCTGGCGGAGATGACTTTAGCAATGCTCAATGCGACGATGAACATGGTCGACTGCTTTCAAAAGGCATGTCTGATCTCGACGTCGCTATGGGACCGCTCCATGCACATGTTGAGTCAGATACGGGCTTGGCGGGCAGCATTTCATCCTTTGTTGACGAACACGGCGCTGATAGGTAGGGAGTGAATTTTCGTGAGAATCGTCGTTTTGACATGCTTGAGAGGGCCAACAGAGAGCTAAAGAATTTTGTATATTGTTTTACTAATCCCTATAGTGCAGATTCCGTGTTCGGTGATCTTTTCCTCATGGAATAAAATGTTTATTTAAATGCATATTTTATTGTTGTATAATGAATATTTCATCTCCAAAAAATGTCTTTGCACCGAAGGCTCATTTAAACATATGTGCATCTTGCATGTGCGCACATGCTTTGCACATGCATATGGCAAGCATATGCGCATATACTTCGCGCGTGCAGTTTGCACTTAGGAATTTCTGCTAAGTGCAGATTCAAATGATGCACGCGTTTGCTGCGCACGTGTACTGCACTAACCTTCACACACACACACACACACACACACACACATATAAGTGCGCAATTTTCAACATTATTTCTCACTCAATTGCGCACATATATATAAGCGAGCACTTAAACAGGAGCGAACAAGGACTGTACCCAACTAAAATCTGTTTGCACAACTCCTTATACAGAGCCACACCCTAGGGGGTTTCCAGGACGCCTCACCCCCTGGATTGCGGGATCTATAAAGAGAGGGTCCAAACCATGAGAAATTATTCGTTGTGACGGGTGTAATACACCCGGGCAGAGGGTGAGAGAGGGGAGAGTTTCGGACAACCTTGGGTAGCGTGTGAGACTTACACTTTTATTTCTTCTCTCTCTTGTTCGGGTGTAAAGGGCCGGCATATGGAATAATTTTTCCTAAACCACTATCTTTTTACCCCAATATCACTACCGATGGTAGAAAAGAAAGCTTAAAGTTCCAAACTTTTTTAAGAAAATCCCCGCTAGAGCTATTCCCATGAGGGGTAATCGGTAAGAAAAATGAGATGAAAGAATGACTCACATAGATAGAAGACAAAGAGTAAGAAACTCGTCTAGAATCACCCAGGACTTGAAGGCTCTAGATGGATCGATTTTGTAGAAAAAGAAACCTTTCAACTGCCCAATTTTTGACAAGAAGTGGGAGTTAACTCCTCAAGCCGCCTATCACAACAGAGCCATCACAAGACGATGTAAGCGATGTGTCCCATAATTAGATCGCCAGGCACCACGATCTCCATGTCACGATCGAAACGCTAGGGAACTAATGTGCAATCACAGACGAGAAAACCACGTCTCTTATGCTTTGACCTCCCACTCTTACATGAGGAAGCCCAAAGCAATAGGTATTGATATAACAAGGAGCAGGTCGCTCCCGATCTATCAGACAACCCACCTTTGGAAGCCTAGATCCTACATGCTATCAAGTTGAAGCGAATCATAACTAACTCGCATTCGCTGAGGCCTAATCAGAGGCCCAAATCCATTAGGTCATCGTTGTAAGTGTTGTGGCCTTTTGGCCAATAGATCATACCCGAACCGGTCGTTAGAAATGAACGACGCATTCGTTTTTGATTTCTCGCGTTCGTTTGGGATTTCCGCGTTCGTGAATGAGTCAATCGCGAAGATGGAGAGATCATGGGAATCGATCTCGTTGAGAAATATTTAGGCAGTTTGGGGGTGAAAGGAAAGTGAAGTGGACTATATATTGCAAGGGTTTCATCTTCTCTAAGAATCACAACATCTAATTCATCCTTACACTAGAGCCCCCAATACAAATTCTTCCCTGGTATCAGAGCGCGGCAATCCTCCATTATTTTCTCCGACACCGCACCACCTCAGAAGCTCTTCCGACCCCTACTCTCTCGATCGCGTCGACCACAAGCATGATCCATCTACTCCCACCTCGATCTAACAAAGTCGAATCTATCTCCTTGGACTCGATGCCATCTCCTTGGACTCAATGCCATCTAGACCCCATCTCCCAACTCCGATGAACTCGACGAAATCGACCCCCATCTCCGACGCATTCGAGCCCATCTCGATCCCACTCCGCGCTATAGTTTTTTTTTCTTGGGTACGATTTTTTCTCCCCATCCTTTTAAATCTATGTTAATTTTTTTTGTTGTCTAATAAAGAGCTATAATAACTATAGAACCCATGTTAATAATTTTGTATGCTGCATAGTGATTTTCACTCACTGTTTTTAGATCATAAGGATTATTATTATTAATTTTTATTTCTCATTTTCTTTGCCCTGAGTATAAGCTTTGCTTGCTAATATAAGTATCAATTTTTTCTGCCTCATCTATAATTATTGCCCGCCTATTAGTATCAAAATTTTTACTATCTCATACAAAGTTTTGATTGCCTATTAATATCAAATTTTGTTGCTGCAAGTATCATTTTTTTAACAAGTTATCATTTTTAGATTACCAATTATTTCTACATGATTATTAGTAAAAAAAATGTAGATCAAAGTTTTTGTTGCTTACATGTTATAAATTTTGTAATTTTGAGATTAGCCTTTTTTTGCATGCTATCCATTAATATAGCTTTTAGATAAATTAGTTTAATATGGTGTAACTATTTGCATATTGCTTGTTATTTTTCGATCAATCAAATATTGCATATTAATATTTTTTTAAATTTATTTTCGTGCTTAAATTGTATTTTTTTTAATATTTCATTTTGAACTATTATCACTGTAAACCTACGACATGGCTAGTAAATACATTGCTTCTGAACTGGTAAAAATAGAACGTCTTAATAGTACCAACTACAACATGTTGCATAGGAAGATTAAATATGGACTAATTCATGACAATCTACTTGAAGTCGCTACTTCAACTTTCAATGATCATCCTACTGATATTCAGAAAAGAGAGTTTGATCAGTGGTAGCTCAATGACAAAAAGGCTAAAAGCTTGATACTTATGTTCATGGAAGATACTCTTATTAAGGTCTTTGAAAACTATAATACTGCAAAAAAATATATGGCATGCAATGAAGGAAAAATATGACACCATTTCTGAGGTGGGAATACAACTCTTAATGCATAAATTTAATTCATGCTACATGCAACAAGGCAATAATATCATTGAACTTGTGAACAAAATGATTGTCATGGCTAAGGACTTAGCTTCTGCAGGATCAGAAATTCCTGAAAAACTGCAAGTGGCATCTATTTTAAATAGTCTGCCACCTTCACTAGATATGGCTGCCACAACCTTTAGACTAAATGGAACCATTAAACGCGTTACTGACTTGCCACCCTAATCAGCAATGGAACAAGACATACTAGCCAGCAGGAGAGGTTCAGATGTGAACCTTATGCAACATGAAGAAATAAATGTTGTGCGATATCAGAAGGCGCAAGGAACACATAGGAATCACCATATTGGACCCCAAGCTATCCTTTAAAGGACCTAGCCAGCAGCACGCTCGCAGCAAGAAAGAAACTCCTAGAGCCTGCTATATCTGTCGAAAGTTTGGCCACTTCAAAACCAACTGTCCATAGGTCAAGAACAAGGGCTATTCTAAACGCCTAGAATAAGAAGGATCCATCAAGAGAGAGTTCATCGGTGTAATAGAGTGCAATATTGCAACTGCCGATGGTGTTGGATGGTGGATTGACTCTGGAACGACCTGGCATATCGTAAAGACGAAGGAAGGGATCACTGACTTTCAAGAGCTGAAGAAGGGAGAACAGAGGATTTACATGGGAAATAATACCTATCTTAACGCACAGGGTATTGGTTCATACAAATTAGACCTTGGGGACAACATTATGGTTCTTAAGGATGTGTTTTATTCACCTGGTATAAGACGTAATCTGATCTCTGTTCCCGTCTTGCTAAAAAAAGGGCCTTGAAGTTACGTTCTACAACAATAGGGTTTCTAGTGGGAAAAACAAGAAAGTTTTTGCTATGGACAAGTTTGTACTAGAACATGATTTATTTTGTCTCTCTGTTGTAAAACCTGATTTCCGCAATAAGAATTCTGATTTGAATTATTCTTTCTGTTTTTATCTGATTTTGATCTTTAGCATATGAGATTAGGACATCCTAGGAACAGTAAGATAGATCAGATAATTAAAATGGATTTGTTACCAAATCTGACAGGGGTAAGAACATTACCCTTTGAACATTACTTGACTGGGACATTAACTAGAAAGTTATTCCCGGATGGTCAAAAGACAAGTGAACTTTTAGAATTAGTTCACTCTAACATTTGTGGGCCATTACGTATAAAAACGCGTGGTAACAATGAATATTTTATAACATTCATAGATGATTATTCTAAGTTTAGTTTTGTATTTCTTGTAAACAGAAAATCAGAAGTATTTGAATGTTTTAAAAGATATAAGACAAAAATAGAAAGAAAACTTGTAAGGTATATTAAGGTGTTAAGTGTAAGTAGATGTTGCACATCCTCACAACACTTATAGAGAGGCGGAAGTAGCAAACAATAATTTTGAAGCATGCAACATCGACTTTTGAACCCGGATCGTATCTTAAACCATAACTAATACCCTATCTAGGAGTTTTAGCTACTATGATAGGGATTATACCTTCTTGAAATTGGTCCTTCAGGTCTTCTTTCCGCTTCTCGCTACTCTTCTTGGTTTCTTAGGTGTTTGAGACGATATCGATCTCCGGTCACCGCTAAGCCATAGATAATCCACCAGAGAGCTTTGGATCAAGCTTCAACCTCCACTAAAGAGGTAACAAAGAAGCCAAGATTTCTAAGAGAGACTACTTAGATGACAGCTTCCAGTTGCTTCTTTGCACACTGCCATTTCCCCGTTCTCATTTTGACGAGCGCGAGCTTTACTCTTCCCCTTCTTGAAGTGTTTTCTGTGAGCAACATATCTTTACCACCACTTCTTGAAGGCATTATATTCCTTGATGGGATGAGCGATCCTTCGGTATTATGCGCAGTATTTTGGATGTCCCATTCCACCCTCGAAATATGGGACCCCCAGAGTGTATATCATGAGAGGTGGTAACTTCATCCCTAGTGATAGGGCTTATGCAATCAACTTCTCAGTTTTGATCCTGCTCATATTTTTTGTAGGCATGCCATGGTTTGGTTGGAGAGCTTTATGACTTGTCCTCATTGTAGCTTCATTGTTCAGATGCTGACGATTAGCCTTTTCATCTATGGCCGTCTTGCGTTCTTGGTCATCTTTGCTCTTTTGAAAAGCTTTGTTTAGTAGCCTTTCTATCGGGTCTTCTTCCGGTAGTTTTGGAGCGTTTAGCGCCGATTGTGTCCCCAGTTCATCCACATGGCTTTTTGATGCTAGCAGAGCTTCTTCATCATATAGTGATGAATGGGAAATTATGTGGTAACTTACTACGCGCTCTTCTGTTTCTTCTGATGAGTCATTTTCCTCATCATCGTCACTGTCTTCATCCTCAAGAATATACTTGAGGAATTCTTCAAGTGTAACTGGCGTTCGCGCTTTCTGATTGTACTCCTCCAGTGCATCAATATATTTTTGGATGTCTGTGCACTTGTCGATATATCAGCAGGCAGCACAAGCTTCTTAGTCTTGTTCTTTTTTTTAGAAGACTTCGAAGGCTTGACTTGGGGGCTTTTCCTTTTGTCAGTGATTTTTGGCGTGGGAAGCAGTTTCAACATCCCTTCTATAATTTCGGGCTCAAGTGGACTTTTCCACTTGATCGCCGAACAATCTTGTAAATCCTTCAGCATTCTTTTAGTTTTTGCTGAAAGAAATACTTCTCATAGAGGTTCTTCCATGAGAGAGCAGGATGCCCCCTGCGCATCCACCTTTTTGGGAGCGTGCTTTTGGAGCGGATCTATCCTCGAATTATCCGACAATGCGAATTTCCCCTGCTAGTACTGTTCCTCGACCAATTTTTAAAGACGCGGTAGTCCTTAACTAGATGGCTCACTACCTATGATAGGAGCAGTAGTTGGGGTTATTGACGTCGCCGGCTTGTGCGGATCACCGCTGGCCTGGGAATGTGATCATATTATTTTTCATCGCCAGCTTAAACAACCTTCTCGTCTTATCACGAAGGAATGAATAAGCACGTCCAAACCTTTTTCTAATGATAGGCACATACCGGTGTTATTTTGGCGGACAGGTGCTTTCGAACCGCCCGGTTGTTGCTGTGCATTGGCGACAAAGGCTGCTTTTCCTTTGCCCTTATTGTTCTGGGGGCCTTTGATTGAAAAGGAAGGACTATAACTCATCTGATCTATCTGTGCTAACTTATCGATCAGCGCCTGGAATGTGGTGGGCTTGAAGAGGTCTTGAATTAGGACATGCTCGATTGAGGATCAATAGTCTCAATGAACATTCCCACAACCGGAGACTCCTCAATGCGCTGCTCCCACTTGGACCATAGGTTCCGCCATCGGATCGCATATTGAACCCACGTTTCCCTTGGCTTGACCCGGCATTGATCAGCGCTGTGATTGGGGTATGTTCACTTGCATTGGCAAACGTTTGCATGAACAGTAGCTCCATTTCAAAGAAATTTTTTACGGAGTCATTTAGGAACTCCTTGTACCATTCAAAAGCTGTTCTGATAAGCTTCCAGCGAATTGGCGAAGTAGAAGTTTGTCACCACTTCCAGTATTACCATATAGAGCTCTGAACTGTGTAAGATGCTGATGAGGATTACCCATTCCTTTATATACGTGGAACTTCAGGATCGTATATCCCGGTGGGTACTTTATCTAGTCGTACTAGGACGGATAGGGTTGCTCGGTTTTAACCAGCTGGTTTGCGGCTTCATTGGCCTGATGAGCTTTCATTTTGCTGAGTAATGTAATCATCTAATGCTACCTTAAAGATCGTTTCTTCCTTGGCCGCTGATAGGGCCTGGGAGGGTTTGATATTTCTCCTTTATCATCTTCGATAATCACCAGAGAATCTTCATCTGGTCATTCTGGTTGGATCATCATCCTAACCATATCTTGGAATAGAAGAGCCATCTGCTTTGTGTTAGCAGCCTGCTCTGCAGCTTCCTTATCTTCCTTTTCCAGCACTTTTTGTAAGAACTCTGTATTGGTTTCTTGCTCCTGACACTGTTTTGTTTCTTTGTCCGGACTTTCTTTTGGTCCGGTAAGTGCTTCTATCTTGGCAAGCATATCTTGGAGCTTCTGCTGTTGATCCTGATCTTTTGTTAACGATCGGGTATGCGGTCTGTGACTCACAGAAGCACGGCTCTCCACTTTACCATTAGTCATATGGACCGTATGTACGGTTATGCCCCAGACTTGGAACGTTTAGAGCTTTCACCTTTAGATTTTGCCACTGGCGATAAAATTTTCTTCGCCCTTATTCTTTTATGAAAGGTTAGAGCAAGAGGAGCCTCTATGACAGGCACTTATTTATAAGAAGTCCCATGTTGCTTGGCGGAGGAGCAATCATTTTCTCGACGGACCATGAATTTTCTCGGTCGACAAGAATAGCTTTCATCGAGCATTGAATCTTTAACTTTACACCAGACTCTGTGGATTTGTTAGAAGAGCCACTGATAATGCTTCTCCGGCTTCATCTGCACTGCAGCTTCTGCATGCGGAGGTGATCTTTTCGGTACCACCGTCAGGGAGTTTTTACCCATCCTCCTGAGCGGGTCGAAATTGTTCCCAATTGGAACAGCAGCGTCAATATCTACCATATGAGCTGGGGGTAAGCCCAGAGGGAGAGTTTCCCCCGGCCTGTCTCACTCGGTGCTAGTAGCGACGTCAAGCATGCCTGGCAGTAGGAACCGCTTCAGCGTTAGAGGCATCTTCATCGTGCCCCGGCATTGCTGGGGAAGTTTGCTCGGTGTCAGCCTATGGAAGACGGACGTTCTTGGCGGAGCTAGAGCAGAGTTGGTCGATCTGTCGAAGATCGACAAACTTGGAGATGAAGCACTTTTGCCGGCTTCATGCATGGTTGGGGCATAGAGGGCTAACCGTTTTGGGGCAACCCCCTCTGGAATCATGGGCTTCTTTACGGGCCCCTTCGAGTTCTTCTTCAGCCTGTTGATGACTGAGATTCTAGAGTTGGATGGCTTTCTGGTAGGAGCCATCACAGTAGCTAGACGATCAAAGACCGACTTTTGGAGAGCTTCTTCTTTGGGCGTTCAGGCGCCAAAGCTCATAGGCGGGAGCATGGTCCCAAAGAATAGCCCGGTAGTGGCCTGAGTGACCTGTCCCGTCGGTATTGAGAAGATGGAGGCCGCGTTGGGACCGTACGCTAGTCCTTCGGCTTGGATGGAGAGGGAGTTGCTGTTGTAGGAAGTGTAGTGAAAGGCTATTGATTTTGGACAGAGGCGAAACACCAAATTTTAGTATTTCGAATCCAAAGGCAACCATGATCATAGCGAACCACGATTTTGTTCATGAAACACAACACAGAAAGTATGGAGTGGAAAGTGGAAGAGGTCCCACCGGGCGTGCCAGAATCTGCTTACCGCCGAAAATAGAGATGAACTAGGATTGAACATCTTACCTGAATTTAGGGGCATATGCTATTTGGAGCATATCCATCCACCTCTCCAAACATACCAAGTTGATTTATGGCACCGTATATCGGAGTTTTAGATAGATGCGACCGTTGTAACATGACTTTATCATATTGCCCCTCTTTGAGGGGATTTTTGATTGTGGGGATGCTCTTCTCTGCAGGCGCAAAACCCTATAGTTAATTATATTACCGCATTGCAATAACCACTTTCACCTGCTCCGGTGGGTCATTTCGTGTCATGTTAGATATTTTGTTTATTATGGTTGTTCGTGGATTGTATAGGGAGACTAGTTTATGTGGTCGTCCATAGGGCGCGGATTAGTCCAAATCCGTACATATAAATTTATGGGTTAATCTTAGGACGCAAATCTTGTATGAACGAGATCCATTAATTCGAAATATGTCATATGAGGATTGTTAGTCATTTTTAATACTAAGATCAACTCAGGAATATGTGGTTAAGGCTCATTAAACCTATTTTGGATTAAGATCAACTTAACTAATATGGATTAAGGACCTTTGGTCATTTTTGAGACTAAGATCACTTAGGTTTATTGATATTTTGATCAATACATTGTATGTGAGAAAGCAGAAACTTCATCATTTCATTGAACTTTGTTTAATTGATTTAATGATGTTTAATGGTACAAGTGCACAGGTATATGTGACGCACATGCCCGTTTGTTTCACTTGAAAAGGGTGCGCATATGCGTTGCATGTGGTTATGCATTGTTTTATTTCAAAGATGTTGTGCAGCGCTTCACATTAAACATCTGTTATGGTTTTCAAGTTATATATGTGGACATATATGTACGTGCTTATATATTTAGTAAGTCAACGTGCACTGCACACGTCACTTGCACATTAGGGGTCATGGGCGCACACGTGAATATCACGTGATGTGGATGCTTTTATAGGCGATATTTATTAAGTGCGCCACGTGGGTATCACGTGATGCGCATGTTGGAGATAGTGCCCTCATAGTCAATTATTGGATCACAGGTACGTGATTGCAATGATTGCGGAGGACCTATACCGGTAGGACAATCTTACTCGAGATGATAGTATGCTATCTGGTTTGCCTTTATCAGTCGTGTACATGATCAGGTGACTGATTACATGTTACACTTTGATAGAGCCCTTAGGATCTTGCTTTACCACCAACAGTATGATGGCGATCATATACGTGAGAGTTGGGTGGTTTATACACATATCCTTAATTGTGGTCCCTAGTCGTGGGAGTTTCGAGACAGGGCATCGATACTCCGGAGTAGACTAGTGTGTACAGTCGAGACCCCGACGAGGGGCGGTGGCTGGTCTCACAAGCCACTGGTGTCAGTTGGATCACCTAAGATGTATACAGGTGCTCATTGGGTTATGAGTACACCGGACAGGACTCGCCGGGAATCTGCTAGTTAGTATTATATCTACCGTCAGATAGCAGTTCCCTGGTGACATGTGTACAGGTTAGTTCATCGACCTGAGGTCGTCATTTGTCTCGTGTGAGTTCCCACTGTGCTTTGATTTCTACCCTACCACGGCTCAAAGGAGTCGTGCAAACAGGTAGCTTTTGGGTACAGTCCCGAGCCATATGGAGGCACGTGAGCGGATCGGCAGGGGATTCGTCTCTCCCAGTATTGGGGGCGAGGTCCTGCTGTGTCTAGGAGAGCCATTACATAAAGTCCATGGCCATGGCAGGAGATTTACTGGTAGGTACTCCAGTAGTATCTCAGGGTGTTATTGGGCTTCACTCCGACACGACTTATACTGCTATTGGGGGTCTGACGTTACTAGCCCCCTAGGCAGATATGCGATATTCATAGACGAACAGACCGGACTGTATATACATTGTCACTGTTAGGCTCAGTAGGGTTTTCCGGATGAGTTCGCTCATCTGCATCCCATGAGGTCAGTCTATGGGCAGCCGTTACGCATTGCTAGTGCCGCTGACGGTTTGTGGTTAAACCCACTGCCAGGGTACTGACGAGTCATTAGAGTCCCCCACAGACAGTTTCCCAAGTTCGGGCGAAACGTTGTAGAGGCCGTATGGTTTTATGGCAGGGTTCGGAAAATGCACGTGCGTTTACGCACGTGTTATTTTTCGGGCAGATGATACTGGTCGGCTTTGGTTTAAGCCGGATCCGAGTATTATATTGAGTAGGTATAATATCTTTGTCTCAGTTGCATTTGTATTCGGTCGTAATACAAATGCGGGTATATTTATACAGTTTCGGGGTTGTCCTGAAATTCGTTTCAGGATCACTTTTGGAAGTTGCCAGTTTCCAGTTTTCTATCAGCCGTCTTTTAACATTCGGTTAAAGACGGATTTATCTTTTCTTCAGATAAGAGTGAGTCATCATTCTAGAAGGGTCTAGAAGTGATGAAGTGGCTAATGAGTCATCTTGACATTAATGGTTGCATTAATGACTTGATGAGGTGTTTATGTGAGTCATTGTTTTCATTAAAGAGTTTTGTTAAGCTTAAGATATTTTGTGAGAAGCTTCATGTCTTATGGTCACCACCTTTGCTCCTACACTCACCCTCCTCATTCTATATATATGGCCGGCCCCTTCCCCCTCCTCTCTTGATCGATCTCACTTGTTGTTTCACTTGAAAAGATATGATAGTATTTGGGGTGCATGGAATTTTACAGTTCATTTCATTCCATCACCCAATTCCCTCGGCAACTTCATTAACCGATCGTCCACGGATTTGGACGAAGTGAGACAAAGTCATCTACTCATTCTCTACATCATTCTTGGTCGTCTCTTTTAGCAAACTTGACGATCGAGTTGCCTCAAGTCAGAGGCGGGAGCCCGTTTAAAGAATCGACGATGTGGTGCCACCTCGACGAGGATATCGAAGATCGACGAGATCGGAGCAGCCGCAACGGAGCGTGGGATGATGGTTAAAGAACGAAGGACTCGGATCGTTCGGTATAACCTTTCTACACTCTTTACAGTTTGTTAGTTTAGCAATAATGGCAGATCCGGGTTAAAGTATACGATAGCGCCAGTTAAAAGTTTTTTGTTCCGTATTTGGCGTCTGTAGACTGCCGGGGCGCTAGCGTAGACTTACAGTGATCAGAGCCTAACCATTTTGCTATGCTAACTTGTGCTAACGCGTTTAGAACATCGATCGAACCGGAAATCAAAAATCGCAATTTTTCCACTTGACAGTTTCTGTTAATTTTAAAACTGGTCCAAATGTCATTTTGACCATACCAGAAAATCGAGCAGGTTTTTTAGGAATACTGTAGAAATTCGACAAAGTGAGTCGACTATTCCACCGCGGATCCGCGGCCCAAGCATGGGTTTGGCCGCGGATCCGCCGCAGGAAAGTGACTTCACTCTGCCAATTTTCTACAGTGCATTCTATGTTGTAAATTGGGGTTTTTGGTATATATCGTTTGGGCCCAGGTTTTGTTACTGTTCAACAGATTGTCGTGGGGCCCACTTCTTGATATTTGGTCGATCGAAATTTAAACATGTTAGTTAACAGTGCTTACATTATATCTCCGACCAGGAATGTCATTTGATCGGTAAACCGCATCTGATTGCTATAGTTCTTTTAGACGGGTTTGCGAACGTGACATTCGCGTTGATGTTCTGTGTTGTGCTGTGATGTTGCGGATTTGTCGTGGTGGATAGCAGTGTGCAATGGTAGTACAGTTTGAGTTTATTTGTACATTTGATATTGCGGGGCGAGCGTCCAACTTGTGGACTGCCGTCACTGCCTGTTGTATAATATTCTTTTGGGGCACGACCAGGTTGCGGTCGATGTACCTATTGTACTATTTTTCATTACTGTACTAGGTTTTGCCCCGAGACGGAGTGCACGGATAGCCGGGTTCTGAGAAGCAACGGGTCCGCATCTCATGGCTTTGAGAGGCAGAGGGGCCCCACTCTAGAATTGGCAGAATATTCGCCGCACTCGTAGGGGGTACAGGTTGACCCAAGGAGGGGTGCCCAAGATTACCGGATTCCGTGAAGTGCTGGGTGGTCCATTCACTATGCTGTAGGGGGCTGCCTCGCTTCAGGTTTTGGCGGGTAACTTGCTGCACCCATAGGGGTCTAGGTTTCATTGCACAGGCTATCCACACGACAGGGGAACGTCGGGTTTCAGCAGCGGCTCTGTGAAACCCGGGGATCCCAGATTATCTGTATTGTTCTGTGATGCTTATTACTTTTCTGTAATGTTGCATATTATCACGCCTGGAGCGATTATTGTATATTGGTTTATATACTATTAGATGTTGTATATGTTTTACACCCGCGCTAGTCCAGTCCCCGCTCTGTCGTTAGTTAAGTAACCTAACGGGTGATGACGGGACCCAGTGACGAATACGGATGGCATATACGTACATTTTATTTTCGTTCTTTTCTGGTGTGATTGATTGATGGGACTGCATTGATTTTGATCAATACAAAGTAAAACAAACCTGTTTGCAGTTGTTGGAACAAATTTAAAAAGTGTTATTGCAAATACGTTTCCTTTTATTATGCATAGCAGTATTCAGTGGAATATCCTGCACCTCATTCGACGGGGCAAGGGCCGATATCCCTTCACCGGGACTGACCCCTTGGGCAGAAGTTTGCGTCAGCGTAATAACTTCACTATAGTCGATTACAAGTTGCTTTGCATAGCGGTATTCAGTGGAATATCCTGCGCCTCATTCCACGAGGAAAGAGCCGAGATCCCTTTACCGGGAGTGACCTCTTTAGCAAAAGGTTTTCGCCACTATATTTTAAAAAGCTATCAGGTTCCTTCAGCGATATCAAGTTCACTACGTTAAAGGGTTTTTTCGCCAAAAACCAGCCGTAGCCCTCCGTCACTTCTTTTGGGTATTCAGTAGTATTCAAGCTATGTATTTTGACCTAACGCCAAGGCATAGTGTTTGGTAGCTGCTGGGTATTCAATTGTTGCATAGATAGATGAGTTGGTTTGGGACAGCCGTTCTGCCATTTTGACCAACGCCAAGGGCATGTGCGGGTGGGTTCAAATTAACAAGATAGTGATGGGTAGAACTTGGCATGTGACTTATGACATTTTGACCTAACGCCAAGGTTATAAGAGCATGGGGCAAAAACAATATCGGGAGTTTCTAAAGAAACTGAAACTTGCCAAGTATGTGCATACCTTCTGGAGTATGAGTAACGTGGATGCATTCCATCACGTTATCATGCGATGAGAGTTGGATCCCGATTCCCACTGATGAGTTGGTTTACTCTTCGGGTGATCCCGATTGATTCTTCTTTAGGTTTGGAGGAGAATTTGACAGGACAGTGGGAGGTTTCCGGATTAGATAAAGTGATAACCATTCTGATCTAGGTTAGAGTGCACGCAGAGTGTTTCTTTTCTCTCTCTCTTTGGCAGCGACCTTTGACCGACCCTAGACTATGACTCAGTGACCAAGTTGACCGAACCTTCTTAAAATACTGGCTTTTGGATTGTCTGAGTTGCATAAGTCATTGCCACTCCTTCTTTTACCCTTTGAATTTCTCAGAACACCCGTATTACTACGGATATCCACTTCCATTGGATAGAGCCATCGTATGGTTATATACGAACTCGAAGGGACTTCTTCGAGGATGGATCCAGGTTCAGGAGAAATAGAATTGGTTTATTCAGTTGTCTTTTTTTATCACCTTCTCTCAGGTTGCGAGGGCTCCTTGGTTTAGGAGAGTACACCTATTATGCTTATTGGATAGTCTTATTCCAAACCATAGGCCAGTGCCGAAAGGTAGGGAATGAAGAAAACCAATTAGCCTAAGTAGGGTGTGCAGAAGGTAATATGTAAAGACAAAATAAAGGGATTAGAAAGAGGGCAAAGTAAATTGCGACTGATATCATTCACGACCAAAACCGCGTACTTCATCGCCACTCCTATTTCACCTTTAAAGGAATAAGGTATTATTCAGTTGTCTTTTATCATCACCTTCTCTCGAGATTTGAGTACTCCTTGGTTTAGGAGGGTACACCTATTATGCTTACTGGATACTCTTCTTCCAAACCATAGGCTGGTGCCGAACGGTAGGGAAGGAAGAAAACCATTTAGCCTAACGATGGTGTACAGAAGGTAACGACTAAAGACAAATAAAGGGATTTGGAGAGATGGCAATAAAATATACGGTTGAAGTCATGAATTGGATTATGGAAGAGGCATTGCTATGAATACCAGGATACCCCTACGAAACATTTTCATGTTTCAGTGCATTGTTAAAGAAAAACTGTTTTCCCGATTAGACACTTACTCCAAGGGTATGTATTTACCAGGTTTCATTCTCATATCTGTATGGTTTTACAGATGATAATTAGGAGTAAGATATTGGGAATTAGGTGATCATCCTCATTATATCGGAATTCGTTGTAATTGGTGATATTTGAGGAAATCGCCAGGGTACAGTTTTCAACCTACGACGCACAGGTTTTGAGTTGTTTAACTCAGCGGACTTATACAGAGTATTGTATATTGTCCAAGTGTCCATCAGGACAAAGGGGTAGGTCCTCGTACTATGTTCTATTTACTTATAACTTCTCTAATATTTAGACAAGTGTTTCGTAGGAATACAAGGTCTAAGTTTTGAGAAGTTGTGGGTATAAGAATAAAGTAGGGAACCAGGTGTCACAAGTATCGGGATTCTTCAAAGAGATCGAAGATGTAGATTCTTGTGATTGGTATTCAGATGATAGTGATGGTTTTGAGAAACGTGTTTCTCTTTCAGGTTACTCATAATTGGATGGATTCCTAAGTTGAGTAATGCTGATTAGCCTTTTTCCATTAAGTTAATATGCACTGGAGACAGCTGCATGATTTGAATCTGGTTCCAATTAAATAAGTGCCAAAGTTTCTGTATTGGATATAGAATGGATCGTACCTTAAAAGATATTAAGGTACGGGGAGTTGTCCAGCTTATGCTTAAAACCAGACTCTGGATAACTCAGGGCACGTTTCTGTAGTGGCTGTTTGTGGGTTGACCCTGGCTATGACGAGGGTTGATATTCTACCATTTGGAAGATCAATAGTGATACTGTTCTTGACTCGCCACAGTTTTAGTAAAATAGATCTTTTTCAGAAAACAGTAATGGGAGTATGGTAGAACTGGAAGTGATTCCAGAACCGCGAACGATTACGGAAAATTTAATAGGACCTATACATTCAATCAGGTTTGACATTCCAATAGCCACTCCGCAGATTTGGTGGGTAACCTCAGACACCCGAGAGGTACTCCGGTAGCCTCAAGGACGGTGACAGGGAGGTTCTTATCTACCCTGACTTGACACTACTGTTGTTCCAGGTTATGAGACCCGGTAGGAGGGTTGTCGTAGTCAGTGGGAGCAACGGAAGCATGGTGGGCAAGTAGCTTATGTCTATTTATATACTAGAGCAGTTTTAGCGGAGATAGATCATCTATTTTTGATGTGACAGTCATGGGTTTTGACTTCAATCAGAATAAGGGATGGATCAGTTAAGAAGGTAGTAGGGTGTGATGTCATGGTATTTGATGACATACACAGAGTAGGAAGTAAAATTCCTATACTACGATCGGTTGTACTGTGGTCGTCACACAGTTGTTTCTCCAGACAGGATATGGATATAATATTTGACATTCTGGTTTCTAGATCTATGGTTTTAGATCTGGATTTGGGTAGTTTCCCAATGTGGGTACTTTGACAGATATTCTAATGGTTTTTAGAATAGATGACTCCTAGCATGGTGGTGTACCTGCAGGTAATGGAGTCACCCTCTCTAAAGGTGTCGTATAGACTAAAGGGGAGAGGGATGTGCATGATTGGCAGATCACTTGCTTAGGCAATTGAGTCAATCATGAGATGTCAAGTACCACACCAGATGTTGTTTTTGCACTAGATGCAATAAGTTTGTATTAATCCAATCCTGGAGAAACATAAAGAAGCAGTTTTAGAACATAGGTGAATGTTCTACGGATTTGATGACGGCAGCCTCCTTCGGGAGACGATTATCATTCCAGGCTTCAAAGGTGACATGGTTGACAGAGTGATTGTCAGAGTTATAATTTTCCCTCTGACGAAGGGGGCAGTATTATGGACAGGTGGTCCAAGAGGATACTGTGGGTGGCATGGTGCCGGATACTGATTAGGTTCAGTGATCGATACAGTCTAAGAAGTTTGGATTTGGAGTTCATTTATGAACTAGGTCCCATCAGATATCCAGAAATATTCTAAGACAGGTATTACTCAATTCGGGAGATGGCTTTCTCCGCGAACTTGAGATTTAGAGAGACATAGAAAGAAACATCTAGGCGGATCCACTCACTGAGGCTATTTCTCGAACACAATAGTTTTACAAACGGGCTTTGTGAAACTGATTAGTAGAGGAGTTGGATGTTCGGTTTCACACGGGCTGTGAGTAGTCGACATTGCAATAATTAGCCTTGAGTGCAAGTGGGAGATTGTTGGAGATAGTGCCCTCATAGTCAATTATTGGATCACAGGTACGTGATTGCAATGATTGCGGAGGACCTATACCGGTAGGACAATCTTACTTGAGATGATAGTATGCTATCTGATTTGCCTTTATCAGTCGTGTACATGATCAGGTGACTGATTACATGTTACACTTTGATAGAGCCCTTAGGATCTTGCTTTACCACCAACAGTATGATGGCGATCATATACGTGAGAGTTGGGTGGTTTATACGCAAATCCTTAATTGTGGTCCCTAGTCGTGGGAGTTTCGAGACAGGGCATCGATACTCCGGAGTAGACTAGTGTGTACAGTCGAGACCCCGATGAGGGGCGGTGGCCGGTCTCACAAGCCACTGGTGTCAGTTGGATCACCTAAGATGTATACAGGTGCTCATTGGGTTATGAGTACACCGGACAGGACTCGCCGGGAATCTGCTAGTTAGTATTATATCTACCGTCAGATAGCAGTTCCCGGGTGACATGTGTACAGGTTAGTTCATCGACCTGAGGTCGTCATTTGTCTCGTGTGAGTTCCCACTGTGCTTTGATTTCTACCCTACCACGGCTCAAAGGAGTCGTGCAAACAGGTAGCTTTTGGGTACAGTTCCGAGCCATATGGAGGCACGTGAGCGGATCGGCAGGGGATTCGTCTCTCCCGGTATTGGGGGCGAGGTCGTGCTGTGTCTAGGAGAGCCATTACACAAAGTCCATGGCCATGGCAGGAGATTTACTGGTAGGTACTCCAGTAGTATCTCAGGGTGTTATTGGGCTTCACTCCGACACGACTTATACTGCTATTGGGGGTCTGACGTTACTAGCCCCCTGGCAGATATGCGATACTCATAGACGAACGGACCGGACTGTATATACATTGTCACTGTTAGGCTCAGTAGGGTTTTCCGGATGAGTTCGCTCATCGGCATCCCTTGAGGTCAGTCCATGGGCAGCCGTTACGCATTGCTAGTGCCGCTGACGGTTTGTGGTTAAACCTACTGCCAGGGTATTGACGAGTCATTAGAGTCCCCCACAGACAGTTTCCCAAGTTCGGGCGAAACGTTATAGAGGCCGTATGGTTTTATGGCAGGGTTCGGAAAATGCACGTGCGTTTACGCACGTGTTATTTTTCGGGCAGATGATACTGGTCGGCTTTGGTTTAAGCCGGATCCGAGTATTATATTGAGTAGGTATAATATCTTTGTCTCAGTTGCATTTGTATTCGGTCGTAATACAAATGCGGGTATATTTATACAGTTTCGGGGTTGTCCTGAAATTCGTTTCAGGATCACTTTTGGAAGTTGCCAGTTTCCAGTTTTCTATCAGCCGTCTTTTAACATTCGGTTAAAGACGGATTTATCTTTTCTTCAGATAAGAGTGAGTCATCATTCTAGAAGGTTCTAGAAGTTATGAAGTGGCTAATGAGTCATCTTGACATTAATGGTTGCATTAATGACTTGATGAGGTGTTTATGTGAGTCATTGTTTTCATTAAAGAGTTTTGTTAAGCTTAAGATATTTTGTGAGAAGCTTCATGTCTTATGGTCACCACCTTTGCTCCTACACTCACCCTCCTCATTCTATATATATGGCCGGCCCCTTCCCCCTCCTCTCTTGATCGATCTCACTTGTTGTTTCACTTGAAAAGATATGATAGTATTTGGGGTGCATGGAATTTTACAGTTCATTTCATTCCATCACCCAATTCCCTCGGCAACTTCATTAACCGATCGTCCACGGATTTGGACGAAGTGAGACAAAGTCATCTACTCATTCTCTACATCATTCTTGGTCGTCTCTTTTAGCAAACTTGACGATCGAGTTGCCTCAAGTCAGAGGCGGGAGCCCGTTTAAAGAATCGACAACGTGGTGCCACCTCGACGAGGATATCGAAGATCGACGAGATCGGAGCAGCCGCAACGGAGCGTGGGATGATGGTTAAAGAATGAAGGACTCGGATCGTTCGGTATAACCTTTCTACACTCTTTACAGTTTGTTAGTTTAGCAATATTGGCAGATCCGGGTTAAAGTATACGATAGCGCCGGTTAAAAGTTTTTTGTTCCGCATTTGGCATCTGTAGACTGCCGGGGCGCTAGCGTAGACTTACAGCGCATGCCTTCAGGGGCAATTTTCATTAAGTGAATATCACGTGATGTGGATGCTTTTATAGGCGATATTTATTAAGTGCGCCACGTAGGTATCACGTGATGCGCATGCCTTCAGGGGCAATTTTCATTAAGTGCGCACATGTGGGTATCACATGTTGCTCATGCCTTTGGAAGCAATTTTTATTAAGTGCGTATGCGTGAGTATCACGTGATGCATGTGCACATCCCCCGGGGATTATTTTCCCAAGAGCAGCAATCTTTTTCATTAAGTGCGCACTGATTTAGTTGCACACTTATTTTTATCAGAAAGCACAAGTTTTTGTTAAGAAGCCATGAATTATGTTTTATCTTCTTTTCTTATTTTCTTTTTCTCTTATTTGCAGAGAAGTGAAAACCTCGGTTTTCATCTGTTTTTTGAGTCAGTGTACTTACGTTTGATAGTGCACATCTTATTTTTACTTTTAGATCTTAGGATCATTCTCTCACACAAATACAAACTTTATGAACGAGAGATAAAGCTTAAGATCATTTGATTTCTTAATAGTGAATCAATAGATTCGAAGAGAAGCAAAAGTTTTTGTATAAAAGCGAAAGCTTTTAATGGAGAAATAGAGTAGTTTTTCTCATTATTTCTAACTTGCACGATTTTGCTGATGAAGGAGAAGTATTGAGATTTTTTCTAGCTTTCGCAGAGATTTTCTGTCCTTGATTTCTTCATATGAGGCTTATATTTATAAGAGATAATAAATTAGGGTTTGTTTGGATTGTTTTAGTTTGTTTCGATTTCAATCTGAAAAAAGATTTATATCAATTAAATGTGACATGCGCACCATTGGATCTTTGATCCACAAATATTTTTTGTTAAGGTGTTTAACCAACAGAATATTTTTCTGTTAATTAAGGATCGGTCACATATTATTCCTGTCTCAAGAAGATACTAAATTTTCTTTGTTGTTATTCTTGGGACGTCTTTTAGGTTAAGTGCGCAATGCTCATGTGTGTTGCACATGTATATGGAAAACGTACGCGCACTTGTCATATGTACCAAATTTGTGTGTGCCTATGGCTAGCATGTGCGCGTGTGCTTTGCACGCGCACATCGCACTTAATGACTTTGTCATGTGTAAGTGTCAATTATGCTCACATGTGTTGCTCATGTATCATCCATTAACTTTATAAACACACAAATATAAGTGCGCAAGCCTTCAACGTTATCACTTTATCGAATGCACACATAAATGTAAGTGTGCAAACTAATGACTCATAATTTTCAGTGCTGTCAGCCTCTTTTTCAGCATTTTCTTTGGTCAAAACTTGGGAATTGTTCCCACTTACGCCACACACCAAATTTTTTGTGCCGAGACTTAAACGCCCCTCTTTATAATTTGAAGAAGTGGTCATCTTCTCTTTCATTTTCACAGAGAAAGAACCATTTTTATAGAGAAATAATTATGGCTTGCAATCGTCTGCATGCTCCTCGACATCCATGGGAGTGTTAGATATAGTGCCCTCAGTGCAATTATTGTAATTACAGGCATGCGATTATGATAATAGATGGGGGACCTATAGATAGAACAATCTTACTCGAAATGATAGTATGCTATCTGGTTTGTCTTTATTATTGATATGTACACGTTTTACTTTTTATTATGTGTCGCTAATACATGATGATGAAGCCCATACGATTCTTGCTTGACTACCAACATTATGATGGCGATCATATACATGAGAGCTGGGTTGTCTATAAGCACATCCTTAAATGACCCTAGTCATGGAAGTATCGAGACTGGGCATCGATATTCTGGAGTAGACTAGTGTATACGTTTCGAGAACCCGATGAGAGGCGGTGGCCGGTCTCACAGGCCATTGGTGTTATGTCACCTAAGATAGTATACACGTGCTCACTGGAGGTGAGTACACTGGACGGACTCGCCGAGAAATTCTTGATGGTATTATATCTATCGTCCGATAGAAGTTCTCGAATGGAATTAGTATAGGTTAGTCTTTTGACCTGAGATCGTCATTTATCTCGTGTGAGTTCATATTGTACTTTGGTTACTACCCTGCCACGGCTCAAAAGAGTCGCGCAAACAAGTTTTAATTAGGTACAGTCCCAAGCCACATGGAGGCAGTGAGCGATTTTCGAAGATTCGTCTCTCCTGATGTTAGGAGTCGATATCGCGATGTATTCGGTTGGCTATCACCTTAAATCCATGGCCACGGTAGATGAGATTTACTGATACGAGTTCAGTAATTTCTCGGTTAGTAATGAGCTTGACTCCGACACGACTTATCGAGTTATTAGGGGTTGACGTTTTGTTCATATCATAATTTTGCATTATTATATTCCTTATTCTTAATCATTTTACAAATAAATAGGTGCTTTTGATCCTTGTCTGATAAATAGTTGCAGGTTACAGGTTCTCAGAACAATACAGAGATAATGGTGAAAAGACGCTATAAATGTGAGACTACGACTAACAAATAGATGAATTTGCAAGATGCCGCCTACTAGTTCGAGGAACAAATGAAGATCAGCAAACAGTTCAATACATAAAGTACAAGGGCAGCATAAGATTCAAGACTTCAACGTGAAGTAAACGGTAAAAGTCCACAATTTCTGCACTGTGGAAATCTGGAAGAAACTAGAAGACATTCTGAGAAACCAAGTGAAGAAACCAGAAGCAAAATGCAACATAAAGCAGCGCTAAAAATTCGAGACAGATACCCCACCATTTGGCCGCGGATCCGCGGCCGTGCTTTATACGTGTCGGTGCGTGTCGGTGGAGTCGGTGCATTGACCTGTTTTCTTAGGGTAGTTTTGTAATTCTAGATATGGATCAGATATAAACCCTAGGGTTTCCTTTATCTATAAATAGGAAACCCTAAAGCCTAATTAGGCATGCCTCTTTTTAATTCCTAGTTTAAAATTTTCATTCCTTGTAATTGTTCAAAGAGTGCATCAACAAAAAGTAAGTTTTTTATCTTGAATTTCTTATTATCTGCAATTTTATTTCTCTGCAATTTTTTTTATCTGCCGTAGTTATTTTCCGCAAGTTAATTAGGTTATTAAAAATAAAAAAAATGAATTCATCAGTTAATTCCCTAATGAGTGGGTAGTTTGTTCAGTCGATAAAACTGCACATTTGTAGTACATTTTTCCTACCATTTTTATATTAAAAAGGGACTTTAATATGATATATTATACATATGAGGGTTTATGTGTAAAAACATTATTTTCCATGTGTTAATATATTTTTATTATCATTTGGTAGGAAAATGTATGCATATAATATTATTGACCTAATCCTAGTAGAACAAAGTCTACTAAAATCTTATTTGAGTTGTTGTGCAGAATATTTCCAAGTTGTGCAGAATTTTCCAAGGCAAGAATCAAGCAAATCAAGTTGTTGAAGAAATCTTGCCAAATTAAGAAGCAAACTTGGAGACCAAGTCTGGAAGCAACCGAGAGAAGATTTCTTAATTCTAAAGGTGCCTTGGATTGCTAAATGTCACAATCAGAAAGCCCAAGAAAATTGACAAAGAGATCTCACCCTTTGAGCGCGGATCCGCGGCCCTAGCCACCATTTGCCGCGGATCCGCCGCACTTCTATGGAGTTGGGAGCTAAGATTTTTTGGGGTGAATATATGCTATATTTTACCAAGTTTTCAATCTAAAGATTATGGCTTTGCACTATAAAAAGGCACCGAGAGCCTCTTGGAAAAGGTATCAAGCCGAAGAGATCACGAAGCCCCTGACGCTCACACATCCAGGCTGATCATCAACTGTTCATCTACCTCCTTAGGAAAGATCGAGAAGCAACTAGTTTGTAATCATTTTCTACGGAATAAAAGTGTAGATTGTTCAGTTGGTTAATAAAGGTAGTTATTTTATTTAATTCTTTTGCATTTTACATTATGTTTTACTTCTCTGTCTTTTCACCTTCTTCTCCCAACATGCGCGAGTAATTCTCCGCTTGTTAGGGTTCGTAGGATTAGGGTAGGCTAATGGACGATGAAAATAATTAAACCCTTTTTAAGTCCTATAAAGTTTAGGAACTTTATCAAAAGAATTATTAATATCCTAATCGGGCGCGCTAGCAATTCTTTGCTAGTTCCGACCGCGATTAGAGATTAGATTAATGATTGTTTTGGTAAAGGCTAGATATGAACGGAGTTCCGTGTCGAGATAAGGGTTAAGAGTGGGATTCCTTTTTCCCTCCAGAAACCCTAATCTACACGTATCACTGTCGTTCTAGTTCTAAATCTATTAATGGATAAAAAGGGTAACTTTTAATTAATCGTCCATAACTACTAAATCCTAACGAACCCTACAAGCCCTCTTATTATATTAATTACATCTTTAAAATAATCTAGATCTATATTTTACATTCTTGTTTAACGTAGATCTCGAAATCTTTCTATAAAATTCTTTATCCCTCCTTTCTTTCTCAACACATCTAAAGTAAAAGTAAAAGGTTCCACGTTTCCCAAAGGACGACCCGTACTCATCTCGGTCTAGCTACGTGCGACACCGTTATTTATTGCGGTTAAACTACAAACACACTCTTTCGTACCAATCAAATGGCGCCGTTGCCGGGGATACGTGCGTAATTTTTTATTTTTATTATTTGTGTTGAATTCTTAGACGAGCCATATCATTATTAACACAAAACTGCAAATTGCATATTTAACGATTCGTGCGTGAATTTTTGCAAGGAGATCTGGAGTCACAAAATTAAGGGGAACAGGGAACAGAGACATTTTTAGAGATCCAGAGGAGCACAGAAGGCTATACAAAAATTTTCATCAAGTGATCCCTCTTCCACGCGGCGGAACCGCGGCATAAAGGCACTTTGTGCGGCGGAATCGCCGCAGGATAGAAGAGTTAGGGCCACAGAATTCTCTGGTATCTTTCTTAACTCCTTCTCTCTCCCCTCAAATCCAATAAAATCTATTTTATGCAGGATTCCTTGCAAAATTGCGCCGCTCAAAAATCTTTTTGCAAAAGTTTTGTGATTGGATTTGTTTTGCATATTAAATACGGACTCTAAGGGGCAAAGACCAAATCAAGATTAGGTGGGGATTTCATCACCCTTCCTAAGCCCCACAAATCACAAACCGAGCATATAGATCAACCCTTCATTAATTTAAAAAATATCTAGACCAGACTCTAAGGACTGTCGCGCTCAATAAGGACAGAGGAAGGTCATGGGTGATCTATCGTTTATCCGCATTACTTTTGTAGTGCCTAGGCAAGTGTGACAAAGGCTAGTGGTTTTTAATTAGGCCCACGACATGGTTCCTTCCCACTTACCTGGCACTTACCTAGCTACAAGGGTAGTACGGAGGCGGTAGAGGATTTATCCTGCGGCTTGTCCTTTGGAAGTCTAGGAGCGGTCTAGAGACTGACCTAGGTGACCTTAGTTCTAGGGTTGCTTGTGCATCTTAGGGAGATTTGTCTTGAGTCCCACTTTTTCAAAACAAGCCAATTTTAAATCACACACACGCTGCCACTTGCACTAAACCCGCTTAGTGCATGCTCGGCTGGACACGGGATCCTAGTGCCCGTCTTGTCCGCGTTCCTGCTATCGACGCCGAAGTCGGTACTTCTTCACCTTCTTTTCCCCCACCACACACCACATCAACCGTAATGGACGGCACTCCATCAGAGTATAACACCACGCTGCCACCGCCCGAAGGTGCGCAGAATCCACCGCGCATCTCTCTCCAAGAGAGATGCTATCCTATTCGTGGTCCCCTTCCTACTTGTCTATCTCTTCCACCACCTAACGGGGATAATTTCGAAATTAAACCCCACTACATCAATCTGCTGCCTAAATTTCACGGACTTGAGTCGAAAGATACGTACGTTTTCATCACCAAATTCGAAAACGTATGCGCAATGATGAGTACTTCACAATTGACTTTAGATGCTATGCGCTTACGTCTTCTCCCATTCACACTATGCGACTTGGCAGAAAAATGGCTTTATAATACTGCCGCACACTCTATCACTAATTGGGATGAATCCGTCGTAGCATTTCTTAAGAAGTTTTACCCAAATCATAAGACTGCACATGTTAGGAGCGAGATTAACCAGTTCACCCAGCTTCCCAATGAACCATTTTGGAAGTGCTTTGAACGTTTCAAAGATCTGCTTGTCCAATGCCCCCATCACGGAATACAAAGATGGGATTTATGTCGGATTATATATGAGGGCATTAATCCAGCGACAAAGCAGATGCTTGAAACAATGTGTCAATGCAATTTCATGTCTAAAGATGACGGTGAAGCATGGAAATATCTGGAAGATCTCGCAGAAAGCACTTTGCAGTGGGAAAGCGTAAGACCACCTTCAACTAAGGGAGGTATTCACCAGCTCGATGTTTCTATCGCAGTAAAAGCCGAAATGGCAGCGATGCAGAAGAAACTCGATTCTATTGAGAACAAACTTTCATCAGTCTCCCTAAATCAGGTCACGCTTCCCAAAACTGTCTGTGGTTGCTGTTCGGATCCTTCACATTTAACGGAAGAATGTCCTATGAATGCATCGTTTCAAGCTAATGCTGCTTTTCAGCAGCGACCTAGAAACGATCCTTATTCTTCCACATATAATCAAGGATGGAGAAATCATCCTAACTTTACTTGGAATCAAAACCAACAAAGTAATTATCAAAGACCTCCACCACAGCAACCACAACCACAGAATCAGCCCCCCTTTCAGTCACAAAATTTCCAAAATCCGGCCAACATTTCTAACCACAAGTGGCCGGTACTGACAACTCACTTGCACAAACTTTGGATATGTTCATGAAACAATCCATGCAAAATTCGACTGAGATAAGGTCTTCTATTGATACCCTAACGAAAAACTCCTCCTCCCATGGTGAGAGTATTAAATCAATAGAAAACCAAATCGCACAGTTAAACGCCGCAATGAGTGCGAGAGAGAAAGGGAAACTCCCATCTCAACCCATACCTAATCCTGGCCACTTACAAAGTCATAATGTAAATGCCATTACTACGTTGAGATCAAGGAGAGTGCTGAATAACCGAGTGGGTGAGCAATTTGATGATAGTGACACTTTTGATACCCCTTCTTCTTCTTCTTCCCCTAATTCATCTAGTCTTCCACCTTCACCCGAGCCTATTCTCCGTTTTCCGCAAGGCTCAAACATTTCACCAAATCTATCTAAGTCGATTCCCACTCCAATTTTGGGATCGAATCCGTCGCCACAGTCTTCTCCACAAACGTTGGACCCAAAACTTATTGATCGAGCTCCATTTCCAAATTGATTAAGGGCCAACCGACCTAACCCGCAAATGGAGAAGATTGTGGAAATGTTTAAGCAAGTTAGCGTGAATATTCCTCTCCTAGAAGCCATTCAACAAGTTCCTTCATATGCGAAAATCTTAAAGGACTTGTGCACTAGGAAGAGAAAAGTTCAAGTACCTAAAAAAGTTTTCCTTACGAGTAATGTGAGCACTGTTTTTACACAACAACTACCCAAGAAACGAAAGGACCCCGGAAGTCCTACAATTTCTAATTCCATTGGGGGTAAAAATATCAATCGTGCTCTACTCGATCTAGGTGCTAGTGTAAACTTTCTTCCGTATTCTGTTTATGAGCAATTAGGGATCGAAGAATTAAAGCCGGCGCATTGCACTCTTCAGATGGTCGATCGATCTATCACCCAACCTATGGGTGAGCTAGAGGATGTGTTAATCAAAGTCGGGGAATTCATATTTCCTGTAGACTTTATCGTTATAGATACACAACCTGTAGCAAACCCACGCAATCAAATCCCGGTGATACTCGGTCGACCCTTTTTGGCCACTTCCAATGCAGTAATCAATTGTAGAAACGGCTCCATGACCCTATCCTTTGGAAAGAAGTCAATTGAGCTTAACATTTACAAGTTAGGAAGTGAACCCTCCGAACCCTATGCTCATGTGTGTTCTGTCAAATTAATGGATGTCGAAAGCAGCGAATTTGATCAACCTCATGATACTAACTCTTTTCATATGTTGTTGCTTGATACGGACTCTTCCACCGAGTTGTCCGGGTCAACATCTAACACTGATGAGGAACTTTTTATAGAGTCTGACGATCACCCCATTTTTTCTGAGGACATTATTCTTCGGGGTATTGATGAAAGCTTTGAGGAAATTTTCGCTGATGAACTCGCATTTTTACAAGACACGGGTGTTGAGATGAATCAACTCCAAGATGAAGAAATTGAACCTCCACCCCTTCTTTTGGACAATCATGATAATGCGAGTAATCCATCATCACTATCACTGTGTCGTCTCTCCAAATTGAGACGCAATCCTTTTCCATCACACCTCTTATCACCTCCCCACTTCTTCACGTCGAAAGGTGACATGTTCTTCCACCAACCTTGGTGCTTCATCGATAAAATTTTTGAATGGTTGGTGTTGACCTTCGGTCTTTGCAAAGCTTGGCATTGACCAATAACCTTGACCCCCTCATGTGATTTTAAAAGATTAAAATTGTTTAACTCAAGTTTGGGGGAGGGGTGGTATATTTTGGGCTCTTGAAAGAAAATATTTTTTACAAATTTGTGAGCCAAAAATAAGTTTGGGGGAGGATTTTCACTTTCATATATTCTTGCCCCCATTAATAATTTCCTTCCAAGCTTACAGGTTTTTATGATCCAGCGGATAGCAACAGTGAGGACACTGTTGAAAACAAGTTTGGGGGAGGTTTGTGCTTATTTACACATCAATTTGCATCATATTTTGCATAAGCACAACATTTTCAAAAATTTAAAAAAAAAATTTTATAATAAAAGAGTGGAGAGTGAAATATTACTTCCAAAAGATAGGAATAATTTAAGAAAACCAAGAAAATTAGAAGTTTTCTTAAACAAACTGGTAATAAGTAGTTATGAGCTGTTGTCCCAAGGGTTAGTAAGATGAAGGAAGTCACTAATCTGAGGATAAAAATAAGTCTGAAAAATAATTTCTATTCTGGAAGCCAAACATTTGAATATTGATACCCTACTATTTGCACATACACACGTCTTGAAACTTAGGATAGTAGAGGATACCTTGAAATGCTCTTGTCTAAAAGCCAAAGTATGAAGGAAGTGAAAAAAAATGATGAAGAAAATATAAAAATGGTGAAAAGAAAAAAAAATGAACACTGGTTTTGTATCGCCAAGGCAGCAATAAAAAAATATAGCGAGGGTGCCTCTTCACCTAGTGCCGTAAGGCCAACTGGTCTGGGAGTCACTGCTAAGCCTTAGGTGGTGCAAGACGAGGAAAATACTATCACCAAATCAGCAAGCACTTGAGTAATCGGTCGGTTAGTACCTCAAGAAGTATTAACGGTCGCATGAAAATGTGTGAGCAAAATATTCATCAAATTAAAAAGTACTAAGGTAGATGGACAAGAGTATGATAGCTTGAATTGAATTCTCCGAGTGTAGGGATGTTATTTACACACACGTAGGGTTATATGATCAATGTTTGGATAAAAGGTAGGAATGAAGAATAAAGACGATGCTTTATTGAGGGATGATGTGATTTCTAACATTTTTTCATGACTATTAAGATAGGGCTCATGACAACTGAAAAGCTAGTATAGTTGGAAACTCTTCTTTTCAAAGTATTTCTTTTATGGTTCTTATCTTTATATGTAAATTTCACCATCTTTCTTTTGTTATTGGATTTTGTGGGTGTAATCCGCTGAAAACCCTCAGGAGACAACACTCCTTCTACTAGGGACACCTAGAGGTTTAACGGCTTGTTGCACGTGCTCAGTGCAATCGTATCTGCCTACGAAAGTGTGCTTAGTTTTCTCCTTTCTTTTTCTCCTCTTAAATAAACTAGTTTGCTCGGAACGATCAAAGATAAGTTTGGGGGTATTTGTTCAGTCGATAAAACTGCACATTTGTAGTACATTTTTCCTACCATTTTTATATTAAAAAAGGACTTTAATATGATATATTATACATATGAGGGTTTATGTGTAAAAACATTATTTTCCATGTGTTAATATATTTTTATTATCATTTGGTAGGAAAATGTATGCAAATAATATTATTGACCTAATCTTAGTAGAACAAAGTCTACTAAAATCTTATTTGAGTTGTTGTGCAGAATATTTCCAAGTTGTACAGAATTTTCCAAGGCTAGAATCAAGCAAATCAAGTTGTTAAAGAAATCTTGCCAAATTAAGAAGCAAACTTGGAGACCAAGTCTGGAAGCAACCGAGAGAAGATTTCTTAATTCTAAAGGTGCCTTGGATTGCCAAATGTCACAATCAGAAAGCCCAAGAAAATTGACAAAGAGATCTCACCCTTTGAGCGTGGATCCGCGGCCCTAGCCACCATTTGCCGCGGATCCGCCGCACTTCTATGGAGTTGGGAGCTAAGATTTTTTGGGGTGAATATATGCTATATTTTACCAAGTTTTCAATCTAAAGATTCTGGCTTTGCCTTATAAAAAGGCACCGAGAGCCTCTTGGAAAAGGTATCAAGCCGAAGAGATCACGAAGCCCCTGACGCTCACGCATCCAGGCTGATCATCAACTGTTCATCTACCTTCTTAGGAAAGATCGAGAAGCAACTAGTTTGTAATTATTTTCTACGGAATAAAAGTGTAGATTGTTCAGTTGATTAATAAAGGTAGTTATTTTATTTAATTCTTTTGCATTTTACATTATGTTTTCCCTCTCTGTCTTTTCATCTTCTTCTCCCAACATGCGCGAGTAATTCTCCGCTTGTTAGGGTTCGTAGGATTAGGGTAGGCTAATGGACGATGAAAATAATTAAACCCTTTTTAAGTCCTATAAAGTTTAGGAACTTTATCAAAAGAATTATTAATATCCTAATCGGGCGCGCTAGCAATTCTTTGCTAGTTCCGACCGCGATTAGAGATTAGATTAATGATTGTTTTGGTAAAGGCTAGATATGAACGGAGTTCCGTGTCGAGATAAGGGTTAAGAGTGGGATTCCATTTTCCCTCTAGGAACCCTAATCTACACGTATCACCGTCGTTCTAGTTCTAAATCTATTAATGGATAAAAATGGTAACTTTTAATTAATCGTCCATAACTACTAAATCCTAACGAACCCTACAAGCCCTCTTATTATATTAATTACATCTTTAAAATAATCTAGATCTATATTTTACATTCTTGTTTAACGTAGATCTCGAAATCTTTCTATAAATTTTTTTATCACTCCTCTCTTTCTCAACACATCTAAAGTAAAAGTAAAAGGTTCCACGTTTCCCAGAGGACGACCCGTACTCATCTCGGTCTTGCTACGTGCGACACCGTTATTGATTGCGGTTAAACTACAAACACACTCTTTCGTACCAATCATAGTTCCTCACTTGTTTTGGTTAGGTTTGGGGAAGGTTTGAGAGATGAAAATCTCTCACCACTTTCTTGCCCGTTCAATATTTTAAAATAAGGGCTCTATGCAAAACAACCACACACCGCTCACTACGGCATCCTATCCCATGAGATAGCAGTGATTCCCTAATTAAGACCGGTTGTGGTTGATTTGCATAGAGGTTAGGGATAAGAGTTAAGAAAGGACGGACAAGGACCAAAGGGAAGAAACCTAGTTTCTTCCCGGTCGTGCTAATCCCCTTTGTTAACTATTACCTTAACACCTAAAAGTTCTTAATTAGGGAAAAGAAAGCAGTGAGAAGAATTGACTTTCCAAACTAACCTAATCCTAACCCTAGTAAGGTTTTAATCCAAATTAATTTCAATCTCAGTTTTTATAGAAAATCAAAACCTACCACAAATAGTAATTGACTCGTTAGAACAACTAGAAAATACACGTTTTCCCTATGGACCGACCCGTACTCAACCGGCTAGCTACCAAGCGACACCGTTCTTGATTGCGGTTAATTCTTTGATTTCAAAACGCATAAACACAAAATCTCATCACCAATCAAATGGCGCCGTTGCCGGGGATAACGATAGTTATTTTCTTTTTGTAATTTCGGGTTAGTTAAAAAATTATAAAAACTGAAAAATTTAAAAATAAAAAATAAAAATTATCATCTTGTTATTTTCTGAAGGGTTTTCATGCGAATTATGCAGGAACGCAAAGACGAACAGATTCAGATCTGGAAAAATCCAGCGAACAATACAGAAAACAGCAGATCTGAAAATACAGAGGAGAACATTAACAGCAAACAGAAAAATCTCGGAGGCTTGAAACACCAAGAGCACCGCGGAACTTCCGCATTTCCCTACATCTGACCGCGGAACCGCCGCAGGATGGTGATGCCAGCCTTCTGAATCTCTCTGTAAGCATTCTTTTCCTCTTTGTAACCCTCTGATCTCCTCTAAAAAAAATTTGCTGCAGGGTTCTTTGCGTAAAAATTCTCTCCCTTCTCCAATAACTTGATTTTGTGCAGGATTCTTTGCTCCGCAATAAAAAAAATATTTTGGCAAGTATTTTGGATTTTTGTGTGTTTACTGCTTTGCATTTTTTAAATGGACTTTTAAGAGGTTATAACACCAATCCAGATTGGGTGGGGATTTCATTACCCTTTTTAGGACCCCAAAAATCATAAAAATCATTTGCATCAACCTTCGAGTTAATTAAAAAAATATTAGACTAAGACAATAAGGACTATCGCGCTCAATAGGATAAAGGAAAGGTTGTAGGCATCGGTCGTTTATCTAAACCAGATTTTGTGGTGCCTAGGCTAGACAAGTGGGAAAGGTAATTTTAAAAGGCCTGTCTCACGGTGATTCGTGAGCAAATCCCTCCTTTCTTTATTTGTGCTTACCTGGCCACAATTGGCGGTGAAGAGGCGATTTGAGGATCTCACAACTTGCCCTTTGGAACAGTTAGGAGACGTCTAGTTGATTTAGGAGACCCTAGCTCTAGGCTTGATTGTGCATATTGTGATTGCTTGAAAGTGTGTCTAACTCCTTATAAAAATCTTTTTATAAAAAAAAAACCACAAAACAAAATTTTTACAAAAACTTGCCATTTTGTCGCTAGAAATCCATTGCACCCACTTTCTCTCATTGACGTTTTCTTACCCCCACCTTCTATTTTTTACTTTTTGACTGCACTACACCTCGTTAGTGTATGTCCTGTTGGACTAGGGACACTAGCGCCCGTTTAGTCCGTGTCTCGTTAGTGCCTACTGACAACGCTTTCGACCCCGAAGTCGAAATTCCCTGCACTTCTTTACCTTCATCTTCATATTCATCATCTTCTAAGGAGATGTCGGGATTCAATCCTAACAACCCCTTACCTATGGGACTAATTCCACCTCTACCAGGTGCGAATAACCCACCACACCCTCATGTTGAAGCGCCCCAACGAATCGCGCTCCAGGATCTTTTCTATCCCACCCGCACCGCACTTCCCACTTGTCTTTCACTTCCATCGGCTAATGGGGATAACTTTGAAACTAAACCCCACTTCATCAATATGTTGCCCAAATTTCACGGGCTGGAATCCGAAGATGCCTACATCTTCATTAACAAATTTCAAAATGTTTGCGCAATGATGAAGACCACACAACTTTTTGATGATGCTATAAGGCTACGTGTCATTCCATTCACTTTATGTGACCTAGCTGAAAAATGGTTATATAGCATAGCATCACACTCTATAAAAAATTGGGAAGAGTTTGTTAAGGCTTTTCTGAAAATGTTTTACCCACACCACAAGACCGCGAGAATTCGCAATGAAATTATTCAATTTTCCCAGCTTCCTTCCGAACCATTTTGGAAGTGTTTTGAAAGATTTAAAGACCTTCTTGTTCAGTGCCCTCACCACGGTATCGAGAATTGGCAACTTTGCCAAACTTTATACGAAGGACTGAACCCAGCAACTAAGCAGTTGTTGGAAACCATTTGTCAAGGTCACTTTCTTACAAAATCAAGCGAGGAAGCTTGGCAATTTCTCGATGATCTTGTTGAAAAAACACTTCAGTGGGAAAGCACTAAGACCACTTCATCTACTTCATCAGATCAGTCTAGGGCAGGCATACATCAACTTGATATGTCGATTGCAATGAAGGCCGAAATGGCTGCACTCACGAAAAAACTTGAAGCAATTGAGAGAAAATTCTCATCGCCTTTTCCTGCCCCAGTTTTACCCCCACGCACTGTTTGCGCTTGTTGTTCGGATCCGCCCATCTAACCGAAGAGTGTCCTTACAACCTACCTATTCAAGGATAAGATCAAGTCAATACTGCCTTTCAGCAAAGACAAAGAAATGATCCATACTCTTCAACTTATAATCCTGGTTGGAGGAGCCACCCAAATTTTGCTTGAAATCAAAATCAACAACAATTCCAAGGCAATAACAATTTTCAGAGGCCTCCTCCACAACAACAAGCCCCTCAACAAACTCAATATCAGCAACCTTTCCAACCCCAACCTTACCCAAACCAAATGAAAATTTTTATACCAAACAACTCTCATCCTCAAAACAAATTTGTTCATCCGAATAACGATAAGGTTTCCTAGCTAGAACGAAGTCTGGATACATTTTTAAAACAATCTACACAATCCTCAGTAAGCATCCAGTCTTCCATTCAGTCTTTGATGCAACACGGTTCTTCACATGATCAGAGCATTAAAACAATTGAGGCCCAAATTGCACAACTGAATACTGCGTTAAGCGAGCGAGAAAAGGGAAAGCTTCCGTTTCAACCATTTCCAAATCCCGGTCACACACACAACGCACATGTTGCTTATGAACAACAAAATCATAATGTAAATGCCGTGACTACGTTGAGATCTGGAAGAGTGTTGCACAATAATGTGGGTATTAGTGATGAAACCCCGGCCGCAGCTTCTTCTTCTTTCTTCATCTTCTTCATCTTCTTCTTCTTCGTCAGAGCCTCTTCTTCATTCTTCACAAGGCTCTACTTCTTCTAATTTGAACGGACCCACATCTCACTCCACGATAACACCAACACTGGGATCCGTTCTAACTCCGCAATCTACTCCACAAACATTGGACTTAACAAATTTTCAAAATATTCCATTTCCAAACAGGTTGAGAACCAATAAACAAACTCCACAAATGGAGAAGATTATGGAGTTATTCAAACAGGTTAGCATAAATATACTTCTCTTGGATGCAATCCAACAAGTCCCTTCTTACGCTAAAATCTTAAAGGACTTATGCACCAAGAAGAGGAAGTCGCAGGTACCCAAGAAAGTATTCGTGGCTTGTGCGGTAAGTGATGCTCTTATCCAAACTTTACCCCAAAAATATAAGGACCCTGGCTGTCCTACAATTTCAATAACAATTGGGGATAAGAACATCAATCGCTCACTTTTAGATCTTAGTGCCAGTGTTAATTTGTTTCCCTATTTAGTGTATGAATAATTAGGCGTTGGAGAGTTTAAACCCACACATTGTACTCTCCAAATGACCGACCGATCTATCACCCATCTTAGGGGTGAGTTAGAGGATGTGTTAATTAAAGTAGGGGATTTCATTTTCCCTGTTGATTTCATTGTTATGGACACACAGCCTGTAGCTAACCCCCGGAGTCAAATTCCAGTGATACTCGGTCGACCATTCCTTACGACTTCCAATGCGGTGATCAATTGTCGAAATGGTTCGATGAACCTATCTTTTGGAAATATGACAATTGAACTCAACATTTTAAAGTTGGGGAATCAACCCTCTGAGCCTAATGCTAGTATACTTGATGTTTGCTCGATCCAAGAGATCACGCAGGAGGACTGTGAGCTCGAAAAATTTCTGTTCGATCACAGCAGTTTTGACGCCAATAGTACGTTCCTCCTTGAATCTGACACAGCTTTCACACTCGATAACAATTATGAATGTTTCACTTTTTTCGGACGATTTTGAAGACTCACCACCCGAGTTTGAGTCCTTTGAATTTTCGGATGAGTTAGCTGAACCATCCGACTCGGTTGCTTACACTCGCTTTGAACCATTGTTGGAATCCTTAGAGTTCGAGACAGTTTCACCAATTTTACCTTCAATTGTTTCACCTCCAAAACTCGAACTCAAGCTATTTCCGTCTCACCTTAAATACGCTTACTTAAGTGAGAATGAGACCCTTCCTGTTATCATATCGGCCTCTCTAGCCCCCGAGCAAAAGAAAGCCCTTTTTACGGTCTTACAAAATAATCGGTAAGCTTTTGGCTGGACTATGGGGGACATCAAGGGGATTAGTCCCCTCATAGTTGAGCATCATATACATATGATGGATGATGCCAAGCCAGTAAGGGATCCAAAGAGACGCCTCAACCCCATAATGAAGGAGGCTGTTAAAAAGGAGATTGTAAAATGTCTTGATAGTGGTATCATTTACCCTATCTCTGATAGCCAGTAGATTAGCCCCATTCATGTTGTCCCAAAGAAATCGGGCATAACGATCATAACTAATGAGGCGAATGAGTTAATACCTACTCGCACCCAAACTGGGTGACGAGTTTGCATTGATTATAGAAAACTCAACGCCGCGACACGGAAAGACCATTTTTCATTACATTTTATTGACCAAATGCTAGAAAGATTGGCTGGGCATGAATTTTACTGCTTTTTGGATGGCTACTCCGGCTATAATCTAGTTCCCATCGCCGAAAAGGACCAAGACAAGACCACATTTACTTGTCCTTTCTGTACATTCGCTTACCGACGCATGCCCTTTGGGTTATGCAATGCACCCGCTACTTTCCAGCGGTGTATGATGGGCATCTTTTCAGACATGGTGGAAAAATTCTTGGAGATTTTTATGGATGATTTCTCCATTTTCGGCGACTCCTTTGAAAAGTATTTGTTACATTTGGACGCAATTCTTACCCATTGTAGGGATAAAAACCTTACTTTAAATTGGGGAAAATGCCACTTTATGGCACGAGAGGGTATTGTCTTAGGACATATCATCTCGCAAAACGGCATTGAGGTTGATAAAGCTAAGATTGAAGTCATTTCCAATCTTCCTCCTCCCAAGTGCGTCAAAGACATCCGAGCCTTCCTTGGCCATGCCGGTTTCTATAGACAGTTCATCAAGAATTTTAGCAAGATAGCTAGACCCTTGAACCTTTTGTTGGCCAAGAACACCACTTTTGATTTTGACTCCACATGCATGAAGGCGTTCGAGTCATTGAAACGCTCACTTATTTCCGCTCCCATTCTTTCATCTCCCGACTGGTCGCATCCATTTGAAATTATGTGCGATGTATCTGATTTTGCCATTGGTGTTGTCCTTGGACGGCACATAAATAAGATGCCGCATGTAATTTATTACGCTAGCCGAACGTTAAACGAGGCCCAATTAAATTACACAACAACTGAATATGAATTCTTAGCCATTGTGTTTGCACTAGAAAAATTCAGGCCCTATTTAATCGGCTCTCCAGTCATAGTTTACACAGATCACTCAGCTCTTTGCCATCTTTTTGCGAAGAAGGATGTTAAATCTCGGCTGATACGTTGGATCCTTTTGCTACAAGAGTTTGACCTTGTCATAAGAGACAAGATAGGATGTGAAAACGTAGTCGCCGACCACCTTTCACGACTTCCTTCTTCGCCTACACTTCAAATTCCTATTAAAGACGTTTTTCCCGATGAGCAGCTCTTAACCGTGTCATGCGAACCATGGTTCGCGGATATCGTAAATTATTTGGCCACCGGACTGATACCAAACAATTGGTCGAATCAGGACAGATTCCGATTCATGTACCAAGTAAAATATTTTTACTGGGATGAACCGTATCTCTTCAAATACTGTTCCGACCAAATCATTCGTCGGTGTTTCCCCGAAAACGAGTTTAAGAGCGTGTTGTCATTCTGCAACGATCAAGCGTGTGGCGGGCATTTTGGCCCTAAAAAACAGCAGAAAAAATCTTGCAGTGTGGTTTCTACTGGCCACGACTTTTTAAAGATGAATACGAATACTGCAAGACATGCTCTCGGTGCCAACAGTTGGGCCGTATATCTCGAAGAAATGAAATGCCGCTCCAACCAATTTTGGTTGTTGAAATTTTTGATATTTGGGGAATAGACTTTATGGGACCATTTCCCAACTCTATTGGGAACATGTATATTTTACTTGCTGTTGACTATGTTTCAAAATGGGTCGAGGCTATGTCTAGCCGAACTAATGACAACAAAGTTGTCGTTAGATTTCTCAAAGAAAACATCTTTTCTCGGTTTGGGCATCCTCGCGCGATTATCAGTGATAATAGATCTCACTTTTGTAATAGGACTTTTGAGTCCTTAATGCGAAAATACTCCATTACTCACAAGCTTTCAACGCCATATCATTCCCAAACTTGTGGGCAAGCCGAGATTTCTAATTGGAAGATTAAACAAATATTGGAGAAAATGGTTTCAAAAAACCGTAAAGATTGGTCATCAAAACTGATTAATGCACTTTGGGCATTCCGTACTGCCTATAAGACCAATCTTGGCATGTCTCCATACAGGCTTGTTTATGGAAAGGCTTGACACCTTCCTGTTGAAATAGAGCACAAGGCATTTTGGGCAATTAAAGAGTTAAACCTATCCTTGGAAGATGCGGGCAGCAATAGAAAGCTGCAATTGAACGAATTAGACGAGCTGCGGGATGAAGCCTATGAGAACGCAGTAATTGTAAAAACCCAAACGAAGGCATTTCACGATAAACACCTTATGCGCAAGACTTTCAAACCTGGTCAACAGGTTTTGCTTTACGATACTCGGTTACATTTCCATCCCGGCAAGCTCAAATATCGATGGAAAGTGCCATTTATGATATGCACCGTATATCCATACGGTGCGGTCGATCTAGAAAACCCGGAGGATGGTACACTGTTTAAAGTAAACGGACATCGACTTAAGTCGTTCCTCACTGCCAACCTTTCGGAGGAGCTTCTGTTTTTGCAGAGCCGATCTACACTGACTAATCTTCCTCCATTTACCCCTAAATTTCGATCATCTATCCAAAAACACTGTTTCAAACAAGTTTGGGGGTATGTATCATTTGTAATTATATAAAAACAAAATAACATAAAAAATTAAAAATTTGAAGAAAAAAAAATTGGGTATTTTCGTAAATTTCCAGATTTAATAAAATAAAAATAAAAATAAAATTACTATTTGCAAATAATTTCCACTTTTTGAGAGGGTTTTTTACAAATAGCCAAAACATTCCCCCACTATAAATAAACCCCAACCCCTCTTTGTTTTACAAACCCTAAAAATTTCTCACAGAAAACCCTAGCCGCCGCCACAGTTTTTGCAGAGAGAACTCTTCGCCGCGTCGCGCTTCCGCTGCCAGTGCCCACATCCGACCGCGCTTCCGCCGCGCCCCTGCCGCTTCTCCCTCTGAAATTTTCAAAGGCGGTTCGATCTCTAAACTTATCTCTGTTAAAAAAAATTTTAGAACTGTAAGCTTTCTATGATGGCACCAAATATGCAGTTAGAACATGATTTCTCACAGATCTTTTCACACACGATATATGGGAGTTATTTTGCTGATGAAATAATACGGAGGGGCTGGAATTTTTTAATCTATAATCACCCAAATGCTTATGCCCTTCCAGATCTAGTCACTCGTTTTTACGAGTGCATGGAAGACGGCTTCCTTGCACAATATGGTTTTATCAAGTTACTGTAGGACGATAGAAAGATAATTATTAACAGAGACTTCATCCATGAAGTCACTTTGATCCCCAGGTTACCTGTTCATGACCAACCCCTTCAGTTTGAAGATTACATGCCCTTAATGGGTAATGATTGCTCGAGGGAACCGAGGAAATGAATACAAGCGAGAACCCTTTTCGCTAATGTTTTAACCATGTGGCCGGTGGGCATAAAACAATATTTTTGGGAGTTCCCATAATACCATATTTTTCACCTCGTCACTTCATATCGTGCACACACTAATGACTAGGAACCTTAGATTCAACATGTGCATGGTTCTGCTTAACTCAATTGGTGCGGGCAAAATGGCCTCGAACTACCCATGCCCCATGTTAGTGACACAAATGTGTCGCTATTTCCTCCCTGTGGAGGAATTTGAATTCTACATGCATGGAAGTATACCCATCAGGCCTCTCATTGAGGGCGTATCTACTCCCTTTACACGCTTGATAGATGTTTGGTCACGAACAGAACCGGCGGAACACGTGCCCGCCAGAACACCTAGCTCCAGCTCGACCGCGAGCGAAGAAGAGCTCACCCCCTTAGAACATGCACGTTTAATGAGAAGAGCCATTAGGGGGATTGACGAATTGAGGGGGATGATGAGGGAGCATGATCGGCGTCTGATAGAAGTAGAGCAGGGGGTCAGAACCCTGCTAGCTAAGGAGGAGCGTTCCCGTTCACGCTCAAGGGCACGGCGAAGGGCCGAGCAGTGAGGACACTGCTTTTGGTAAGTTTGGGGGAGGAGGTGGTTGTAAATAGTTATCACTGTATTGCATATTTTTTTTAATTTTTTTTATATATTTTTTCTTTTTCTTTTGCATGTTTAATTCTGCATTGCATCTTTATAAAAAAATTTATAAAAATTGAAAATAAATGAAAATAAAAAAATCAAATAAAAAATTGAAAACTTTTTTGAAAAAAATTATAAAAATTGAAAAATTCAATTTTGGCCATATTTGACTTAAATTTGAAAAGACGGTTAACTAGCTAGAAAAAAACTAGATCCTAAACTTAATAAATTAAAAACCCTAAAAATAATCTTTCTTAAAATTTAACGGTAGAAAATATATGTCCTTGTGGTTTACTTAGAAATAGGAAAATTTTGAGTTCAGTTTTTGGACTAAATCAAAATAAGGGAAGAGTATTGAAATTTTTATTGCAGTGTAAGTTTGAAAAATAATTCCTAAGTTTAAGTCTAAATTCTGAAAATATGTACCCAGCAACTTGCATAAACACGAACTTTGAAACTTAGAATAGTAGAGGATACCTTGAAATGATCTTGTCTAAAATTCTTAGTATGAAAGAAAATAAAATTATAAGTGTGAATAAAGAGATATAAAAAATGAACACTGGTTTTGTAATTGCTTAAGGCTGCGTAAAATAAAAAAATATATAGCAAGGGTGCTTTATCACCTAATGCCTTAGACCAACTGGTTTGGGAGTCACTGCTAAAGCCTTAGGTATTACAAGACAAGGAATTACACCTTAATGCGCAAACATATTTTTTAATCGGTCGTTAGTACCTCAAGAAGTATTAACAGTCGCATGAATGATGTGTGAGCAATTTCATCTAAAATTCACTTACTAAAAGTGCTTTGGACAATGAACAAGAGTATAATAGCTTGAATTGAATTTCCAAGTGTAGGGGTGATACATACACACACGTAGGGGTATATGATTGGAGTTTGGATATGAGATAGAAATGAAAAATAGGACTTTTATCTTCAGTAGAGATGATAAAAATTCCTAAGTTGAGATGGAACCTTAGAAGGAAAATTCAAAAGATTCTGAAAGCTAAATAAATTTACAGATTATATACAATCTTAAGTTAAATGATAAGAAAGCGTGAAAAATATGGGTTGATAATTTCTGAGTTGAAGATAATAGAATTTCTTGCTAGAACACCGAATTGAAGAATGAAAGTCAATAGGCCAAATTGATCGGATTTTATGGTAGTATCCGCTGAAAACCCTCAGGAGACAACACTCCTTCTACTAGGGACACCTAGAGGTTTAACGGCTTGTTGCACGAGCTCAGTGCAATCGCGTTTTCCTACGAAAGTGAGGTTAGGCTTTTTCGCAAATAAAACTAGTTTTGCTCGGGACGAGCAAAAGATAAGTTTGGGGGTATTTGTTCATATCATAATTTTGCATTATTATATTCCCCATTCTTAATCATTTTACAAATAAATAGGTTCTTTTGATCCATGTCTGCTAAATAGTTGCAGGTTACAGGTTCTTAGAATAATACAGTGAAAATGGTGAAAAGACGCTACAAATGTGAGACTACGACCAACAAATAGATGTCGCCTACCAGTTCGAGGAACAAATGAAGATCAGCAAACAGTTCAATACACAAAGTATAAGGGCAGCACAAGATTCAAGACATCAACACGAAGCAAACGATAAAAGTCTACAAATTCTGCACTGTGGAAATCTGGAAGAAACTAGAAGATATTCTGAGAAACCAAGTGAAGAAACCAGAAGCAAAATGCAACATGAAGCAGACCTAAAAATTCGAGACAGAGACCCGACCATTTGGCCGCGGATCCACGGCCAAACCAGGCTTATAGCCACGGATCCGCGGCCGTGCTTTACACGTGTCGGCGCATGTCGGTGCGTGTCGGTGGAGTCGGTGCATTGACCCGGTTTTCTTAGGGTAGTTTTGTAATTCTAGATATGGATCAGATGTAAACCCTAGGGTTTCCTTTATCTATAAATAGGAAACCCTAATTAGGCATGCCTCTTTTTAATTCCTAGTTTAAAATTTTCATTCCTTGTAATTGTTCAAAGAGTGCATCAATAAAAAGTAAGTTTTTCTATCTTGAATTTCTTATTATCTACAATTTTATTTCTCTGCAATTTTTTTTATCTGTGTTCATATCAGATTTTTGCATTTTCATACCGCCCAATTTTTGTCACATTGCATATCCGTAGATACTCTTGAGCCGTGTTTGCTAGTCAATTGCAGGATACAGGTTCTCGGTTCTAAAACGGTGAAATTCATGGAAAACACGAAAAAATCCGGGTTCCTGCCAACCACAGATAAAAACACGGTCTCCGCTCTTCATCCGTATGTTGCCAGATACCAGTTTAGGAAGACAAAATGTCAAATCAATGTCATTCTCATGCACAAGGCTCAATGGTAGCACAAAATCCAAGAGATCTACGCGGAGCTCGAGGCAATCATGACAAAATCTTGACAAAAAGTCCACCTTTCCCTCAACAGAAATTCTGGAGAAATCGTGGAGCCAAATTGAGAAAACACATGTACCAGAGAGAAGAGTACATCAAATCAGGGTGCCACCAAAAATACCAAGTGCCAATTCATCAAGAAGGCCGCGGATCCGCGGCTAAAGTGGGGTCCAGGCCGCGGATCCGCGGCCATATAGTGGCGGCAGTTGATAATTTTTGGGGGGTATTTTGGTCATTCTGTTTGGGTTCTGGTGGTTGCCCTAGGGTTTCATTCTCTGGCCTATAAATAGCCCAGAACTTTGTGAAGGAAAAGGGGAAATTCTTGTATTTTCATTTTGCCTAGTTTTAGTGTTTCTCTTCTTCCTCTTCTCACCTCTTCTCCATTAAACTTGTAGTGAGCTTTTGAGTGAAGAGTGATGAATAAAGAAGACCATTTTTATTATCATACTTGTCTCTTTCTTTACTTGTTGTAATTTGTTGTAATTTTAATTGTTAAGTAGTTGTTGTTATTTGCTTGATTGTTTCTTTCTTCTCTCTTTTTCTTTATCATTCATACGACAATGATACTTACGCTCGATCCTCGCCAAGGTGAGGTCGCAAATAGTTAGTCGTATTCTTTTAATCTCCTTCTTTCTATCTTCCTCTTTGTTTTGTTTTGTTTTTCCTTATCATGAAGTGTGAGTAGTTTTATACTTGTTAGGGTAGGATAAGGGAAGTTTGAGAGAAGGAAATCTCTCTCACTCTTTCCTTGCCCAACAACTTAAATCGACTCCCGTTAATTGAACCACAATCCGCTCCTTACGGCACCCTATCCTACATGATAGCGGTGATTCCGTAGTGAGACCGGTTGTGGTTGAATTAACCGGAGGTTATGGATAAGAGCCAAGAACGGACGGACAAGCACCAAAAGGAAGGACTATGCGTTGGAAAGCCTAGCTTATACTCGCAAGTTCCTTCCTAGTCGTGCTAATCCCCGTTGTTGCCGATTACCGTAACACCGATATTAAGTGGGGCAACGAAAGATGTGGAGACTCCTAACTCAAACTGACCTAATCCTAACCCTAACAAGCTCTCTTTAAATATCAACTTAACACTTAGATAACCACAACAAAATCTGAACAACCGGACTTAACTCGTTAAAACACTTTGAAAAAGACTCCCATCTCCCTGCGGACGACCCGTACTCAACCGGCTAGCTACAAGCGAAACCGTCTTGATTGCGGTATTTAAACTAGAACTTGAACACGAAGAGTATCCTAACAATCAAATGGCGCTGTTGCCGGGGAGACGGTAGTTTATTTCCTTGTGTAATTTCGGGTTAATTTGTAAGTATAAAAAAAACGAAAAAAAATATATACTTTGTAAAAGAAACCATCTTGTTATTCTTGATTAGTTTTTGTGCAAGTGTGCAGGAAATACGAAGCTCAAGATCGACGCCAAAGACGTTGGAAATACGGAGTTCAAGTACAGTGCCAAAGACGTGGGAAGATAGACCCACATTTTCGCGGCTACACCGCGACGGACAAAACGAAGCATCCGGTCTACTGTACAAATCTGGAGCAAATACAGTGAGCAAATCAAGATTCAGTACATCCAGACAAGCAGAGGACACCCAACAGAGAACACCCAAATTTTTCAGAGCCCCAATTCCCCTACATAGCCGTGGATCCGCGGCCATTGCATGCGTTTGGCCGCGGAAACGCGGCCATCTGTTGGCTTCAGAGCCCCAAAATCTCTCTGTAAGTCTCTCTGCCTCTCTCCACTCCTCTGAACTCCACTGAACTGTGTTTTCTGCAGCCTTCTTTGCGCAAACTCTTCTCCCCCTTCCAATAAACTGTTCTTGTGCAGGATTCTTTGCGCCGCAAATAAAAATTGTTTGCAGTTGTTTTGTTACTGTTTTGCATTCTTTAATACGGACTTAAGGGGCTTGAAACCAATCCAGATTGGGTGGGGATTTCATCACCCTTCCCAGGACCCCAAAAATCACTAAAGCATATGCATTGTCCATTGTAAATTAAAAAATACTAGACTTCAGCCCTAAGGACTTCGCGCTCATTAGGACAGAGGACTAGTTACAGGCATCGTTCGTTTATCCTATCTGACTTTTGCGGTGCCTAGGCAAGTGTGACGAAGGCAAGTGGTTATTTAATTAAGGAACTTCGCGAAAGCGTTGGACAACCTCCCACTTACCTGGCCGCATTAGACGGAGAAGAGGCGGTTTGAGGTCCTTTTTCTAGCCCTCTGGAACAGTTAGGAGCAGGTCTAGTAGACCTAGGCGACCGTAGATCTAGGTGAGATTGTGCATATCTTGGTTGTGATTACTTAAGCCGTATATCCGTACATATTTCTGTAAAAATCTTTCTAAAAAAAAAAAGAAAAAATCAAAAACTTTTATAAAAACTTGCCCTTTGTCGCCAAATCCATTTTCACCCACCACCCATCGTCTTTCTCCATTGACGTTTTCTTACCCTCACCTTCTCCGCTTTGACTATACTAAACTCGTTTAGTGTATGTCCGCTTGGACTCGGGACACTAGCGCCCGTCTAGTCCGCGTTACGTTAGTCGCGACCGACTACGCGATCGACTCCGAAGTCGATACTCCGTCCACTCCTCTTTCACCCCTTCCTTTGCCGGCCAACTCCGACGTTGACCGGAATTCTGTTCATACATCTTCACCTTCACCTTCACCTTCACCAACCTCTTCTTTCGCGATGTCGGGATTTAATCCGAACATCTCTTTGACCACCGCTGAATTGGCTCCGCCTCCTACGGAGACCAATCTCCCACCACCTCCGCCTATTGTAGCGCCGCAGCGAATTGCGCTCCAGGATCGTTTCTACCCCACCCGTTCTGCACTTCCCACCTGCCTTTCTCTTCCTCCGGCCAATGGGGACAACTTTGAAATTAAGCCCCATTTCATCAACATGCTTCCACGTTTTCATGGGCTTGAATCTGAAGATGCCTATATCTTCATCAACAAATTTCAAAATGTCTGTGCCATGATGAAAACCACCCAGCTGTCGGACGATGCTATACATCTACGGGTCATTCCGTTCACTTTATGCGATCTCGCTGAAAAATGGCTGTATAGCACCGCTTCCCACTCAATCACCAGCTGGGACGAGTTTGTTAAAGCGTTTCTAAAAAAATTCTATCCAAATCATAAGACCGCAAGAATTCGAAATGAAATCAACCAATTCTCCCAGCTTCCTTCTGAACCCTTCTGGAAGTGCTTTGACCGATACAAAGACCTTCTTGTTCAGTGTCCTCACCACGGTATAGAGAAATGGCAGCTCTGCCAAACCTTATACGAGGGACTGAACCCAGCAACGAAGCAGTTGCTGGAAACCATCTGTCAGGGCCACTTCCTATCGAAATCTGACGAGGAAGCATGGCAGTTCTTTGACGATCTTGCGGAGCAAACGCTACAATGGGAGAGCACCAGACCGACTTCTTCTTCTTCTACCTCCACTTCTACCGGTCAGTCTAGGGTAGGAATCCACCAACTCGATGTCTCTATTGCGATGAAAGCTGAAATGGCTGCAATAACACGAAAGCTTGAAGCAATAGAGAGCAAATATTCTGCTCCTGCTCCTGCCCCTGTTCTCCCCCTTCGTACCATCTGCGCTTGTTGTTCCGATCCTTCTCACTTGACCGAAGAGTGTCCTTACAATCCACCCTCGCAAGGACAGGATCAGGTTAATGCTGCCTTCCAGCAAAGACCGAGGAATGATCCATACTCTTCCACCTACAATCCCGGTTGGAGGAACCACCCCAATTTCGCCTGGAATCAGAATCAGAATCAGTTCCAGGGCAACAATTTCCAAAGGGCCCCTCCACCGCAACAACAAGCGCAACAACAAACTCAGTATCAGCAGCCCTTCCAACCCCAACCTTACCAAAACCAGACGAACAACTTTGCACCCAACAACTCTTTTCCACCGAACAACTTTGTTCCGTCAAACAATGATAAGGTTTCCTCGCTCGAGCGAAGTCTGGAGGCGTTTGTTAAACAATCGACTCAATTCACCGCTAACATCCAGTCTTCGATTCAATCTTTAGTGCAACACACTGCCGCACACGGGCAAAGCATCAAGACCATCGAGGCCCAGATTGCACAGCTGAACGCGGCCTTAAGCGAGCGAGAGAAGGGGAAGCTCCCGTCCCAGCCACTTCCAAATCCCGGTCACCCACATAATGCACATGTTGCTCTTGAACAACAGAACCATAATGTGAGTGCCGTGACCACACTGAGATCGGGAAGGATGCTGCAAAACAACATTGGCAAACGGATCAACGATGACACCCCGGCCGCCGCTTCTTCTTCTTCTTCTTCTTCTTCTCCTTCTTCTTCGTCTTCCGAGCCTATTCTCCGTTCTTCAACAGGCTCTCCTTCCTCTTCTTCTGCTCTGAACGGACCCACTTCTCACTCCACAAAAACACCTATTCTGGGATCCGTTCCAACTCCAAAATCTCCTCCTCCAGCATTAGACTCAACCAATTTTCAAAATGTTCCATTTCCAAACCGGTTGAGGTCTAACAAACAAAATCCTCAAATGGAGAAGATTCTGGAGTTATTCAAACAGGTTAACATTAACATTCCTCTTTTAGATGCTGTCCAACAAGTCCCGTCCTACGCGAAAATCTTAAAGGACTTGTGCACGAAAAAGAGGAAGTCTCAGGTACCCAAGAAAGTTTTCTTGGCTAGTGCTGTGAGTGATGCCCTTACCCAATCTTTACCACAAAAACGGAAGGACCCTGGCTGTCCTACGATTTCAATTACTATTGGGGATAAGAACATCAACCGCGCACTATTAGATCTTGGTGCCAGTGTTAACTTGCTTCCGTATTCAGTATACGAGCAATTAACGTCGGAGAGTTGAAACCCACACACTGCACTCTCCAAATGGCCGACCGATCGATCACCCATCCTAGGGGTGAGCTAAAGGATGTGTTAATAAAAGTCGGGGACTTCATATTCCCCGTTGACTTCATTGTATTAGACACACAGCCTGTAGCTAACCCCCGGAATCAAATTCCGGTGATACTCGGTCGCCCATTTCTCGCAACCTCAAATGCTGTGATCAATTGTCGCAATGGTTCGATGAACCTCTCTTTTGGAAACATGACGATTGAACTCAACATTTTTAGGTTGGGGAATCAGCCCGCCGAACCTAATGCTCATATACTGGACGTCTGCTCGATCCAGGAGATCACACCAGAAGAGTGTGAATTCGAGGAGTTTCTGTTTGATCACGATAATCTGGACGCCACTAGTGCGTTTCTCTTCGAACCTGCTGCTGTTTCTGCGCCCGATAACGAATACGAGTGTTTCACGTTCTCGAACGATCTTAGCCGCGCACAACCCGAGTTTGAATCCTTCGACTTTCCGGATGAGTTACCTGAACCATCCGACTCGGTTGCTTACACTCGCTTTGAACCTTTGCTGGAGTCCTTTGAGTTCGAGACCTTTGCACCGGTCTTGCCTTCCATCGTTTCACCTCCAACGCTCGAACTCAAGCCTTTGCCGTCTCACCTTAAGTACGCTTACTTAGGTGAGAACGAGACCCTACCTGTCATCATCTCGGCTTCTCTAGCTCCCGAGCAAGAGAAAGCCCTTCTCGCGGTCTTGCACAGCAACAGGCAAGCTTTTGGCTGGTCCATGGCGGACATCAAGGGGATTAGTCCCCTCATCGTTGAGCATCACATTCATCTGATGGATGATGCCAAACCAGCCCGGGATCCACAAAGACGTCTTAATCCAGTCATGAAGGAGGCTGTGAAGAAGGAGATCGTAAAATGTCTAGATAGTGGTATCATTTACCCTATCTCTGATAGCCAGTAGGTTAGCCCCATTCATGTTGTCCCCAAGAAGTCGGGCATCACGGTCATCACCAACGAGACGAATGAGTTAATCCCTACTCGCACCCAAACTGGGTGGCGAGTTTGCATTGATTACAGAAAACTCAACGCCGCAACGCGGAAAGACCACTTTCCGCTACCTTTCATTGACCAGATGCTTGAACGATTGGCCGGACATGAGTACTATTGTTTTCTTGATGGCTACTCTGGCTATAATCAAATTCCCATCGCCGAAAAAGACCAGGACAAGACCACTTTCACTTGTCCTTTCGGCACGTTTGCATATCGACGCATGCCCTTTGGGTTATGCAATGCGCCCGCTACCTTCCAGCGGTGTATGATGGGAATTTTTTCGGACATGGTGGAAAAATTTCTGGAGATTTTCATGGATGACTTCTCCATCTTCGGCGACTCCTTCGACGAGTGTTTGCTGCATCTTGACGCTGTCCTTACCCGATGTAAGGACAAGAATCTCACTTTGAACTGGGAGAAATGCCACTTCAAGGTGCGCGAAGGTATTGTCTTAGGACATATCATCTCGCAAAATGGCATAGAGGTTGACAAAGCAAAGATTGAGGTCATTTCCAATCTGCCTCCTCCCCGATGCGTCAGAGATATCCGAGCCTTCCTTGGCCATGCCGGTTTCTATAGACGGTTTATCAAGGACTTTAGCAAGATTGCTAGGCCATTGACTCTTTTGCTGGCCAAGGACACGCCATTCGACTTCAGCTCGAGCTGTGTGACTGCATTCGAGTCACTGAAACGCTCACTCACTTCTGCTCCCGTTCTTTCTTCACCTGACTGGACGCACCCATTCGAGATTATGTGTGATGCATCCGACTTTGCCATCGGTGCTGTCCTTGGACAGCACATTAACAAGATGCCGCACGTAATCTATTACGCGAGCCGAACCCTGAACGACGCCCAACTCAATTATACAACAACTGAGAAGGAATTCTTAGCTGTTGTATTTGCTTTAGAAAAGTTCAGGCCCTACCTCATCGGCTCTCCAGTCATTGTCTACACTGACCATTCAGCTCTGCGCCATCTTTTTGCGAAGAAAGATGCTAAATCTCGGTTAATACGTTGGATCCTCTTGCTTCAGGAGTTTGACCTTGTCATTAAGGACAAAAGAGGATGTGAAAACGTAGTTGCCGACCATCTCTCACGACTTCCTTCTTCGCCTTCGCTTCCAATTCCAATTAACGACGTTTTCCCGGATGAACAGCTCTTGACAGTATCGTGCGAACCCTGGTTCGCAGATATTGTGAACTATTTGGCCACGGGATTACTACCGACCGAATGGTCAAGTCAGGACAGACTTCGCTTCTTATCCCAAGTAAAACACTTTTACTGGGACGAACCCTACTTGTTCAAGTACTGTCCCGACCAGATTATTCGTCGGTGTGTCCCTGATGAGGAATTCAAAAGTGTGCTGTCATTTTGCCACGATCAAGCGTGTGGCGAGCATTTTGGGCCCAGAAAGACAGCTGAGAAGATCTTGCAATGTAGTTTCTACTGGCCACAACTTTTCAAAGACGCTCATGACTATTGCAAGACTTGCTCCCGGTGCCAACACATGGGCCGGATATCCCGGAGGAACGAGATGCCGCTCCAACCGATCTTGGTTGTGGAGATTTTCGATGTTTGGGGGATAGACTTCATGGGGCCGTTTCCCAGCTCTTTTGGGAACTTGTACATCCTTCTAGCTGTTGATTACGTCTCTAAATGGGTCGAGGCTGTGGCCAGCCGGACTAACGACAACAAGGTTATCGTTAGGTTCCTTAAAGAAAACATTTTCTCCTGGTTTGGCCACCCCCGAGCGATCATTAGCGACAATGGAAGTCATTTCTGCAACAAAACCTTCGAGGCCTTGATGCGGAAATACTCCATTAATCATAAGCTCTCTACGCCCTACCACCCCCAAACCTGCGGGCAGGCCGAAGTTTCAAATCGGCAAATCAAGCAGATACTGGAGAAGACGGTTTCCAAGAACCGTAAGGATTGGTCTCTGAAACTCACTGATGCCCTTTGGGCATTTAGAACCGCTTATAAGACCGACCTTGGCATGTCTCCCTATCGGCTTGTGTACGGAAAAGCCTGCCACCTTCCTGTCGAAATCGAGCATCGCGCATTTTGGGCGATAAAGGAGCTGAATCTGTCTCTGGAGGATGCGGGCAGCCATCGGAAGCTGCAGTTGAACGAACTATGCGAGCTTAGGGATGAGGCTTACGATAACGCGGTTGTCGTTAAGTATCGAACGAAGGTGTTTCACGATAAACACCTTTTGCGCAAAACCTTCGTACCTGGTCAGCAGGTACTGCTTTACGACACCCGACTTCACTTCCATCCTGGAAAGCTCAGATCTCGCTGGAAAGGGCTGTATTTTGTGCGGAATGTGTATCTGCAGGGCGCTGTGGATTTGGAAAATCCAAAGGACGGTTCAATTTTCAAAGTGAACGGACACCGATGCAAACCGTACCTTAGCGCTGAACCAACAGAGGAGCTCCTGTTCTTACAGGAGCCGGTTTACCCTGCATGATCTTCCTCTGCCTACCTCCAAACTTCGGTTATCCAGCCAAGAACAGCGGACACTGTTCCAAATAAGTTTGGGGGTATGTACAAACCCTTTTGTATATATTTGTGTATATTCTTTTTCTTTTCTTTAAAAACAAAAACAAATAAAAATTGTGTATCACTAACTGTCAATGTTGAACCTTCCAACTGCTCTCTTCATGCAATGACAGTGAGGACACTGTCCAGTTTAAGTTTGGGGGTACGCTCAGTACGCATTTCTTACCTTCGCATTCATATGTATATTTTGCATCTGCATATTAATATCCATAAAAATTTGAAAATTTTCTAAAAATATAAAAACTTTTTTGTCAAGTTAGCTTGTGGAAGAACTCTGATTCAACATTCGACGGTTTTTGTTTGAAAAAATAAGAATAACTAGATATTATGTTTGGATTTTGAAAACCTGAAAGATAACTCTCCTTTGAAGTTAACTATAGCTGATATACGTCTTTACATCACACTACACGTGTTGTAAGATTTTGGGAATTAGATGACAAGTCTTTCATGTTTAAACTTTTAAACAGATAAATGATTTTCTGAGGATCAAATAGGTTTGTTCTGAAATAAGTAATGTCAAGAATAGTTTATGAAGTAAAGCGAATATGAAGGAATGTTATTGATGCCGTAATTGGAGCTAAGTCTGAAAAATAACCCATCTAAAACTTGATTGGAATGATTACACACCAAACCCACTAAACACGTCTTTTATCCAAAAAAAATATTTGAACTGCCGGTTATATCTCCGTTCGTATTAAATCATCTGATTTTCACGACAAACTGTCTTTTGTTTTTGGACCTAGGTAACTTGAGTAATTAAGTCCGCTGGGGTGTTTCTACACCTAATGCCCTAAAACCAACTGGTTTGGGTGCATTGGCCCAAAGCTCGCTAAGAAGCCTAGAAAGTCCAGTTTAAAACAAAGTCAAGCAAGTGTTCTTTCCGAGTTAAAATTCCTAACGGTTCTTTGTGTGAGAATAATCTTGATAAAAGACGGGCTTTTAAAAAAATTTTAACGGAGATATGAAGGTTTTACTCTTTGATAAAGACTATTGCACGTTCACAGAGGTGTGTATAAAATGAAAACAAGAAAAAGGTGGAGTGAAAAATACGACTTAGTTTCCTGTTAAGGAAGATAGAAATTCTGACGTTGAAACCTTACTGGAAAACGAAACTTGAAAAATGCTTAACTCTTTATAAAACTTATGTGATCCTTTTAAAATTGTTATCTGGGCTTTATTGTGCGACATGATGACTTTAATCGATCCTTCTGGAACTTAACGACACTATTTGCACTGCATGTAAAGACATATAAAATCTGTAGTTAAATAAGATGCGAGGTGTGAAAAATAAAGGTTCGATGGTCTAGACTTAGGATTATAGAATTGTTATTTTCTAAAACAAAACTTTAGGGTTTGAATCTTAGTTATTTTACAAAACCAACTTGACCGGATTTTGTGGGTAGTATCCGCTGAAAACCCTCAGGAGACAACACTCCTCCTACTAGGAACACCTAGAGGTTTAACGGCTTGTTGCACATGCTCAGTGCAATCGCGTTCCCTGCGAAAGTGAGGTTAGGAAATTTTTTGTGAATAAATGGGCTTTGCTCGGGACGAGCAAATGATAAGTTTGGGGGTATTTGTTCATATCAGATTTTTGCATTTTCATACCGCCCAATTTTTGTCACATTGCATATCCGTAGATACTCTTGAGCCGTGTTTGCTAGTCAATTGCAGGATACAGGTTCTCGGTTCTAAAACGGTGAAATTCATGGAAAACATGAAAAAATCCGGGTTCCTGCCAACCACAGATAAAAACACGGTCTCCGCTCTTCATCCGTATGTTGCCAGATACCAGTTTAGGAAGACAAAATGTCAAATCAATGTCATTCTCATGCACAAGGCTCAATGGTAGCACAAAATCCAAGAGATCTACGCGGAGCTCGAGGCAATCATGACAAAATCTTGACAAAAAGTCCACCTTTCCCTCAACAGAAATTCTGGAGAAATCGTGGAGCCAAATTGAGAAAACACATGTACCAGAGAAAAGAGTACATCAAATCAGGGTGCCACCAAAAATACCAAGTGCCAATTCATCAAGAAGGCCGCGGATCCGCAGCTAAAGTGGGGTCCAGGCCGCGGATCCGCGGCCATATAGTGGCGGCAGTTGATAATTTTTGGGGGGTATTTTGGTCATTCTGTTTGGGTTCTGGTGGTTGCCCTAGGGTTTCATTCTCTGGCCTATAAATAGCCCAGAACTTTGTGAAGGAAAAGGGGAAATTCTTGTATTTTCATTTTGCCTAGTTTTAGTGTTTCTCTTCTTCCTCTTCTCACCTCTTCTCCATTAAACTTGTAGTGAGCTTTTGAGTGAAGAGTGATGAATAAAGAAGACCATTTTTATTATCATGCTTGTCTCTTTCTTTACTTGTTGTAATTTGTTGTAATTTTAATTGTTAAGTAGTTGTTGTTATTTGCTTGATTGTTTCTTTCTTCTCTCTTTTTCTTTATCATTCATACGACAATGATACTTACGCTCGATCCTCGCCAAGGTGAGGTCGCAAATAGTTAGTCGTATTCTTCTAATCTCCTTCTTTCTATCTTCCTCTTTGTTTTGTTTTGTTTTTCCTTATCATGAAGTGTGAGTAGTTTTATACTTGTTAGGGTAGGATAAGGGAAGTTTGAGAGAAGGAAATCTCTCTCACTCTTTCCTTGCCCAACAACTTAAATCGACTCCCGTTAATTGAACCACAATCCGCTCCTTACGGCACCCTATCCTACATGATAGCGGTGATTCCGTAGTGAGACCGGTTGTGGTTGAATTAACCGAAGGTTATGGATAAGAGCCAAGAACGGACGGACAAGCACCAAAAGGAAGGACTATGCGTTGGAAAGCCTAGCTTATACTCGCAAGTTCCTTCCTAGTCGTGCTAATCCCCGTTGTTGCCGATTACCGTAACACCGATATTAAGTGGGGCAACGAAAGATGTGGAGACTCCTAACTCAAACTAACCTAATCCTAACCCTAACAAGCACTCTTTAAATATCAACTTAACACTTAGATAACCACAACAAAATCTGAACAACCGGACTTAACTCGTTAAAACACTTTGAAAAAGACTCCCATCTCCCTGCGGACGACCCGTACTCAACCGGCTAGCTACAAGCGAAACCGTCTTGATTGCGGTATTTAAACTAGAACTTGAACACGAAGAGTATCCTAACAATCAATCTGTCGCAGTTATTTTCTACAAGTTAATTAGGTTATTAAAAATGAATTCATCAGTTATTTTCTGCAAGTTAATTAGGTTATTAAAAATGAATTCATCAGTTAATTCCCTAATGAGTGAGTAGTTCCTCACTTGTTAAAGTTAAGTTTGGGGAAGGTTTGAGAGATGAAAATCTCTCACCCCTTTCTTACCCATTCAATATTTTAAAATAAGGGCTCTATGCAAAACAACCACACACCGCTCACTACGGCACCCTTTCCCACGAGATAGCGGTGATTCCCTAGTTAAGACCAGTTGTGGTTGATTTCCATAGAGCTTAGGGATAAGAGTTAAGAAAGGACGGATAAGGACCAAAGGGAAGAAACCTAGTTTCTTCCCGGTCGTGCTAATCCTCTTTGTTAACTATTACCTTAGCACCTGAAAGTTCTTAATTAGGGCAAAGAAAGCGGTGAGAAGAATTGACTTTCCAAACTAATCTAATCCCAACCCTAGCAAGGTTTTAATCCAAATTAATTTCAACCTCAGTTTTTATAGAAAATCAAAACCTGCCACAAATAGGAATTGACTCGTTAGAACAACTAGAAAATACACGTTTTCCCTGTGGACCGACCCGTACTCAACCGGCTAGCTACCAAGTGACACCGTTCTTGATTGCGGTTAATTCTTTGATTTCAAAACGCATAAACAAAAAATCTCATCACCAATCACGTTTCCACCCCCTAGACCCGGTATGCAATACTCTTAGACAATGAGATCATACTATACAGAGATTGTCAAATTCAGGCTCAGTAAGGTACGAACAGACTTGATTGTCGACCTTCCTTTCAACAGATACCTAGCTAGCCCTTACTTACAGCTAGTGCCGCTGACGTGCTTATGGTTTTTAGATTTATCCAGTAAATCACTGTCAGTATATTGTCGAGTCTTTAGAGTCCCACACAGAGGGTTTTCCCGGTTCAGACGATATGATGTAGATGACATATGTTGGTGCATACAGGGTGTCCGATTAAATACGTGTACAGGCTACACGGACTTTAATCGGACGACTGATAATACTATGGGCTTAGAATTAAGCCGGATTATTAAATAAGGTTTTGATTTAATAATTTATATATATATATATATATATATATATATATATAATATGTATATTCTAGTATCATTGTTCATTATTAATTTTCTCTCTCTTGGCTATTCGTATTTTTTGTACGAATACGGTATATGTATTCGATATGTATACCAGGTTGTATTTCGTATTTATACGAATTTTATTTTAGAAAATGGAAACTTCATTTCTTGATTTTTCTTTTATAGAAAATCAAAAATGAGGTGGAGGATGAGGTATTTTGTAGCATGGTAGAGAGGTATGGGTTGATTATTATATAGTATAATCATTTGGATTTACTATTATGGCATGGTTGCAAAAATAATAAGCCATTCTTTTCTACACTTGTGTTTTTTCTTCACTTGAAGACTTAGCCATTTTCCATGGCTTCTTCTTCTTTACCTCCTCCTCTTTCTTCTAAGTAGCTCTCTTGAGGTTAGAAAAGAGTGAAAAAGATAGTGAGAATATTTCTACATCCCCACTCTCCATTCGTAGCGAGCTCTGAGCGTCGGTCGCTTCACTAGGTGAAGATGGAGCTTGGATCGGTTTCCCCCAGGTGGATCTTCTTCGGCAAGGGCGGTCGCCACTCAAGAATGATCCAGACAGCATACACGGAGCTTGGAGGGGTCTTCCACGATTGGGTGGACAAGCGTCGAAGGTAGTATTCTGTATCTTTGCATACTTGGTTTGCTAGTTTAGGTGTTTGGATCGATTCTAGGTTCGGGGTTCAATCATGTTTGTTTAAAAATTTTGTTTACCATTCGCGATTCCACTGCGCCGCGAGGACTGGGAAACCCTACAGTGGTATCAGAGCCTCCCAAAGACCTTAAACTATCTAGTTAAGACATTAGAATTCGCATTCTTTAGGGCATCGAAAACTGTCAAAAAAACAGTCCCGAATTTTTGAGTTTTGAGATATTTGCACACCCCCGCGGGTCACGGTTTAAACCAAGAAGCCACGGGGTGGTGCGTGGCACCCCAGGAAGATCCCGAGGGGACCAAATGGCTGGCCCCACTCCCCAAGACCACCACAAGGTGGTCTTGGGGTGGGGACCCAAAACTGCCCCCCCCCATGGCCACCTCATGGTGGCCTCAGGAATGGGGTACCACTTAGGCCCCCTAATCAAAGTTAATGTCGTGCTCTAACTCTCTGCGGAGGTTCGGGCGTGTTTCGTTTTGATTCGGACTTCTGAATTGGATCAAAAATCGACATTTTTGGATGTTTAGCGCACTTGGTTTTTTATCCTTGGTAAATTTAGGATGTGCGCTAATTGTTTTTTGGAATTCTATTGTCGTGACTTCATTTGAGTGCGTGGATGTGTTGTTAATGTTTTCTAATTGCTATATGCTTAATTAGACGGTGTTACCCACTTGTTTCTGTTACTTGTTTCTGTGGATATATATCTTGATTATGGCTTAGTCAGATTGTCGTGTCGGATAGCCCCTCATGCGTTGCTTGTACAGTTTTGATTTATTATGTTGTATTCATTTGTTCTGGACGAGCTCCAACATGTGGCCGCCATTTCTGTATTATGTATATTCTTTTATTGGGGCTCGACCAGGATGCGGTCGATGTCGCCATTGTATATATTTCATTTCTGTACTAGGATTAACCCAGGAGAAGTGCTCGAGTAGCCGGGTTCTAGAGTGCAGCAGGTGGCCATCTCATGGAGTTGAGACCTGTCCGCCTCGCTTTAGAAGCGGCGGGTTGCTCGCCCACTTGTAGGGGTTATAGGATTCGACCCATGGATGGGTGCACAAGTTACCGGATTCTCGAAAGCGGCGGGTGATTAACTCATTTCATTGAGGGCGTGTTTCCCAGTTTCTAGAATTGGCAGGTAGCTTGTTCACTCGTAGCGGTCTAGGATCGACTATATACAGGATATACACATGACCGAGGAACGTCGCGTTTCATTTAATGCTAAGATGAAACGCAGAGCTCCAAGTTTATCCGTTATTCCATATTGTTGTTCGCATACCTGTGATGATTCTTATCTTCCTGTGATGACTATTAACTGCCAGCGATGTTGATATATATATATATATAACATCCGCGCTAGCCATGTCTCCGCCCTGCCGTAAGTTAAGTAACCTTACGGTGATGATCCGAGACCCCGTGGCGAGTGCGGATGGCATATAAAAGCATACTATTTTGGTTGTTTCTGTTGCGGCTTAAAAACTATATTTGATGGGACTGCATTATATCTTTAATGCAAAGGGAAACAAATCTATTTGATGTTGTTGGAACCATTTTTTAAAACTACTCGGTTTTCTTCAAAACAACTGTCATATTCTTTTGCTTTGCATAGAGGTATTCGGTTAGGAATATCCAGCACCTCATTCTATGAGGGAACAACCTTGATCCATTCACGGGGAATTCGCTCTTAATCAAAGTTTTATGTTACTATTTTTAAAAAGCGGAGCTTAAACCACTCTATTTCAAATCCACTCGAGTTCCTTCAACGATATCAAGTTCATTACGTTAAAGGTTTTTCGCCAAAACCAATCGTAGCCCTCCGTCGTTTCAGATGAGTATCAACTAGTATTCATGCTATGTGTTTTGACCTTCGCTAAGGAATAGTGTTTGGTAGGTAAGGGATACTTGTCTATAGAATAGGTAGATGCATTAATCTAGGACAGGCGTACAGCTGTTTTGGCCTTCGTCAAGGGCTTGTACGAATGAGTCTAGATTAATCAGGACAATGACGGGTTGAACTTGACTTGTGACTTATGATATTTTGACCTTCGTCAAGGTTATAAGCGCTTGGGGTAAAAACCATATCGGGGGTTTCAAATATAAAAGAAACTTGCCAGGAATGCGTATACCTTCTGGAGTGTGGTAATTTTGGTCGGCTTCCGTCAAAATTATCATACGATGATAGTTAGGTCCCGATTCCCACTAATGAGTAGGTAATACTCCTCGGGAGATTTTTCACTTCACAATTAGCTAACCTATTATGTGTATAGAAAGTATTAACGAGATTATGCCTCTGCGGAAATGAGGTTATTAATTGGGTCCGTGCGAAAGCATGGGGGGGCTCTGTTTGATTTCCAACACTGACTTAGCTGAACGGTTAGCGAACTTGTAAGGTGTATATGATCCCGACTAGTTCTCCTTTTAGGGTCTGAAGGAGAATTCGAGGAAACAGTGGGAGCCATCCTGATTAGATAAAGTGATAAACAATCCAATCTTGATAGAGTGCACGCTGAGTGTTTCTTTTCTCTCTCTCTGGTACAGCGACCCATGACTTACCTAAAACTCAATAACCAAATTAACCGAACCTTCTTACAAATATTGGCTTTGGATTTTCATTCATGACAAAGTCACAAATATCCCCGCTACTCCTACTTTTCCTTTGCATTTCTCCAGAACACTACGTATCACTACGATGATCCATATTGCTTGGAAATGGCCATCGTATAATTACATACGAACCCGAAGAAATTATTTTAGTCGAGGATGATCACTGGTTCTGGAGAATTTAGAATGTATTATTCGGTTAAATCTTCTTTTTACCTTCTTTCAGGTTGCGAAACCTCCTTGTATTAGAAGAGTACACCTATGCGCTTATTGGATAGTCTTCTTCTAAACCTTAGGCAGGTGCCGAAAGGTAGGGAAAGAAGAAAACTAATTAGCGTAAGTGCGGTGTGCAAAAGCTAAGATGTAAAGACATATAAAGGGATTGAAGGGAGGGCAAACGAAATTGTGACTACTGTCATGAATCTGGATAGGGAAAGGGAATTATTAGGAATACTCGGCCACCCTCTTGAAACATTTAAGTTTCAAATTTTCTGTGTATTTGTAAATGAAAATTGTTTTCCTAATTAATTCTGACTCTAGGGTATGTCTTTATCAGGTTTGGATCTCACATCTGTACGGTATTACAAATGCTGAGAAGGAGTAGAATATTGGGAAATGGGCGATCTGATCCTCAATATCGAAATTCGTTGTAATTGGTGATATTGGATTAAATCGCATGACTTTTCCTAACAGCAAAATATTTGGTTTCAAATAACCTTTGTTATGCACCAATTTTTAAAATGAAATATCTATATTTTTATTTTAAAAAGTGAGATATAAATTTTGAAAATTGTGTTCCAAACATTTACCTTTATTAGTTGATGATAAGGTAAGGTGCATTAAATAACGGTGTAAGACATTCTCGACCAAAATACAGTTTTCAACTTAAAAAACACAGAATTTGAGTTAGGGACTAATACATGAAAATGTATGTTGTCCAGTGTTCTTCTGGACGAGGTGTTGGTACTCTTACTTTATTCAGGTTTACCTATGAGTTCTCTGGTTTTAGACACGCATTCATTGTAATGCAAGGTCTAAAGATTTTGAGAAGTTTATAAGTATAAGAATAAAGTAGAGAGCCATACGTTGGAAGGATTAGAATTTTTCGAAGTGATCGAAAATATAGATACTTATGCTAGGTATTCTATCATAGTAATATTGAGAACTTGATTCTCTCTCAAGTTACTCATCTGCGGGTTTGATCCTTGATGAGTAATGCTATATCGGCCATTTTCCATTTAGGTGATATGCACTGGAAACAACTGCATGATATTTGAATCCGGTTCTATCTAAATTAGTACCTTTGATTCTATATGGACATTAGATTGGTTACATATCTTGAGGTTATAAAGATATGGAGTTATCCGATTCCTGTTTAAAAGCAGAATTCAGACAAATTCAAGGCACATTTCGGTAATGGCTGTTTGTGGATTATCCCAAGCATTCGCTATGGTTTTGTTTCTACAATTTTCAAGATTAATAGTTACATTGTTCTTGACTCGCCACCTTTTTATAAAAGGAATGTTTTTGCAAAAGAAACTGGTGGGAGTATGATAGAACTGGAAATGATTCCAGAACCACAAACGGTTACCGAAAATTTAGTAGATCCTAAGGATTCAATTGGACTTGACAATCTATTATCCACTCCGCAGATTTTAGTAGGTGACCTTAGCCACCCGAGAGATACTTCGGTTTTCTTGGAGATGATGACAGGGAGGTTGGCATCATGGTTATGATGGCCCTAGTAGTTATCTGTAAGTCATAGGAAGTGGTAACTTCCAGATGACCAGATACTTTATATCCAAGTTGAATTCCACGCACTTCAGCAAATATTGGATTTTTGACTTTGCTGGGTGCTCCTGAAGGGGTAAAACCCATTAGGAGCATATAGATCTTTCGAGTTCTGTACAGGTCGAAAGGTATTAACCTAATAAGGCTAGACTTGTATATATTTTCATTAAATACCCATTGTAGATTCTGATGAGACTTTTACTTTAGTGTCTACGCTGTAGTCCATACGGATATGACTTGGCACTGCTGCTGCTCCAGACTGTGTTATCTGGAAAGAGGTGACTATAACGTCTTTCCAAATGGGAATTTAGAAGCACACACGTATATGACCAGAGGGTTATCATAGTCGTAAGCGCGGAAGGTGTGCAAGTTGCATATGTTTATTCGTAGACTAAATCATGGATAGCGGAGACGGATCATCTCTTTTGATATGACAGTCAAGGTGATTGACTTCATCAAAATAACATATGAAACTAGTAAGAAGGGTGTAGGGAGTACTGTCCTAGGTTTTGGATGACATACTCCAGATAAGAAGTGATGTTCTTACACTACAATCGGTCGAACTTTGGATGTCACATATTGTTTTCTTCGCGTTGGATATGGATAATATATCAGGGATTCTGGTGACTAGATCTATGGTTTTAGATCTAGATTTAGGAAGTTTCCCAATCAGGTACTTAGACTGCATTCTAAAAATATTTTAGAATGAACGACTCCTGGCGTGGTGGTGTACCCATAGGTGCTGGAATCACCCTCTCTAAAGAGATGTCTTCTAAACTGATGAAGAGAGGGACTGGCATGAATAACATATCATTTACTTAGGCAATTGAGTCAATCATGCAAAGTATTGTACAAAACCAGATATTGCTTATACACTTGCTTTAGTAAGTAAATATTAATCCAATCCTGGAGAAACAAAGGGAAGCAGTTATGAACATTAGAAAATGTTCTTGGTATATGATAACGACAGCTTCCTCCGGGAGACGGTTATCAGTTTAGGCTTTCAAGGTGACCTGGATGACAGAGATGCTGTCAGAGTTTTGAGTTCTTACCTCTTATGAAGATCAGTATATTGGATACTGTTCCAATAGGGATACTGAGGTAGGTATGGTTCAGAATGCTGGTTATGACTCAACAGAGGATACAGCCCAAGAAGTTTATAGGATAAGTTTGTTCATTTATGAACTTGGTCCTATCTTGTATCCAGACAAAATTCTTGAGGCGGGGTATCGCTCAGTTCCGTAGATTGTTCATCTCCGCAAAGTTTAGATATAGGGATAGGAAGTTGAAACATTGTAGCAGATCTATTCACTGAGGCTATTTCTTGAATACGGATGTTCCTAAAACAAGAATTGAGAAAATGATTAGTAGAGAAATTGGGTATTCGATAGCACACGGGATATGGGTATACGATACCGCAATAATTAGCCTTAAGTCTAAGTGAGAGATTGTTAGATATAGTGCCCTCAAGACAATTATTGTAATTACAGGCACGCGATTATGATAATTAAGGGAGGGTCTACACTGATAGAACAATCTTACTTGGAATGATAATATGCTATCTGGTTTGTCTTTATCATTGATGTGTACACGTTTAACTTGTTATTACGTGTCGCTAATACATGATGATGAAGTCCGTAGGATTCTTTCTTGACTACCAGCATTATGATGGCGATCATATACGTGAGAGCTGGGTTGTTTATAAGTACATCCTTAAATGTCCTTAGTCGGGGGAGTATCGAAACTGGGCATCGATATTCCGGAGTAGACTGGTGTATACGTTTCGAGACCCCGCCAAGGGTCGATGGCTATCCTTAAATACGTAGCCACGGTGGATGAGATTTACTGATATGAGTTCAGTAATTTCTCGGTTAATGATGAGCTTGACTCCGACACGACTTATCGAGTTATTAAGGGTCTGACGTTTCCACCCCTAGACCCGGTATCCCATACTCATAGATGAAGAGACCGTATTGTACAAAGATTGTTACATTCAGGTTCTGTAGGGTATGGACGGACTTGATTGTCGACCTCCCTTTTGACAGATACTTGGGTAGCTGTTAAGTACAGCTAGTGCCGCTGACGTGCTTATGATTTTTAGATTTATCTAGTAAATCACTGCCAGCGTTTTGTTGAGTTTTTAGAGTCCCACAGAGATTTTTCCGGTTCAAGCGATATAATGTAGATGACGTATGTTGGTGCATACAGGGTGTCCGATTAATATGTGTACCGGCTACATGGTCTTTAATCGCACAGTTTATAATACCAGTGACTTAGGATTAAGCCGGATTATTAAATCAGGTTTTGATTTAATAATATATATGCGTGCGTGTGTGTGTGTGTGTATGTATGTATGTATGTATTTAATATGAATATTCTAGTATTATTGTTCACTATTCATTTTCTCTCTTGGCTATTCATACTTTTGTATGAATACACATATATGTATTTCGATACGTATACCGGGATGTATTCCGTATTTATACGAAATTTATTCTAGAAGATGGACACATCATTTCTTGATTTTTCTTTTATAGAAAATCAAAAATAAGGTGGAGGATGAGGTGTTTTGTAGCATAGTAGATATGTATGGGTTGATTACTATATTTACTATTGTGGCATGGTTGCAAAAATAATAAGCCATTCTTTTCTACACTTGTGTTTTTTCTTCACTTGAAGACTTAGCCATTTTCCATGGCTTCTTTTTCTTGACCTCCTTCTCCTTCTTCTAGGTAGTTCTCTTGAGCTTAGAAAAGAGAGAAAAAGATAGTAAGAATATTCATGCATCCCCACTCTCTACTCATAGCGAGCTTGGAGTGTCGGTCACTTCACTAGGTGAAGCAGGAGCTTGGATCGATTTCCCTCAGGTGGATCTTCTTCGGCAAGGGCAGTCGTCACTTAAACACGATCCGGAGAGTTTGGAGTGGTCTTCCACGATTGGGTGGACACGCGTTGAAGGTGGTATTCCGTATTTTTGTATGCTTGGTATGCTAGTTTAGGCGTTTGGATCGATTTTAGGTTCGGGGTTCCTTCGTGTTTGTTTGAAAATTTTGTTCACCATTCGCACTTCCACTGCGCCGCAGTCCCTGGGGAACCCTACAGGGCGGTACCCATTGAAGAAATTATTCCTTGTTTCGCTGCACGCTTAGTAAACTCTGGCCTCACGGATGCTCAGTATGACGTAGTAATGTACGAGCTTATGGCTCGCAAAGTATCTACTCTTCTCGCCGGCTCTATATGGCTTCGTATGATCTTTCTCGCCGTTCTTAATGACGTGCCACTTTACCTGGCGGAGATGACTAGCAATGCTCGATGAGACGAAGAACAAGGTCGACTGCTTTCAAAAGGCATCTCTGATCTTGACGTCGCTATGGGACCGCTCCATGCACATGTTGAGTCAGATACGGGCTTGGCGGGCTGCATTTCTTCCTTTGTTGGCGAACACGGTGCTGTTAGGTGGGTAGTGAATTTTCACGAGAATCGTCGTTTTGACATGGTTGAGAAGGCCAAGAGAGAGCTAGAGAATTTTGTATATTATTTTACTAATCCCTATAGTCCAGATTCCGTGTTCGGTGATCTTTTCCTCATGGAATAAAATGTTTATTTAAATGCATATTTTTATTGTTGTATAATGAATATTTCACCTCCAACAAATGTCTTTCCACTGATTGCTTATTTAAACATATGTGCATCTTGCATGTGCGCACATGCTTTGTACATGCATATGGCAAGCATATGCGCATATGATTTGCGCCTGCAGTTTGCACTTAGGAATTTCTGCTAAGTGCAGATTCAAATGATGCACGCGTTTGCTGCGCACGTGTACTGCACTAACCTTCACACACACACACACACACACACATATAAGTGCGTAATTTTCAACATTATTTGCACGACTCCTTATACAGAGCCACACCCTAGGGGGTTTCCAGGATGCCTCACCCCCTGGATTGCGGGATCCATAAAGGGAGGGTCCAAACCACGAGAAATTATTCATTGTGCCGGGTGTAATACACCCGGGCAGAGTGTGAGAGAGAGAGATGAGAGTTTCGGGCAGCCTTGGGCAGCCTGTGGGACCCACACTTTAATTTCTTCTCTCTCTTGTTCGGGTGTAAAGGGCCGGCACATGGAATAATTTTTCCTAAACCACTATCTTTTTACACGACTCCTTATACAGAGCCACACCCTAGGGGGTTTCCAGGATGCCTCACCCCCTGGATTGCGGGATCCATAAAAGGAGGGTCCAAACCACGAGAAATTATTCATTGTGCCGGGTGTAATACACCCGGGCAGAGTGTGAGAGAGAGAGATGAGAGTTTCGGGCAGCCTTGGGCAGCCTGTGGGACCCACACTTTAATTTCTTCTCTCTCTTGTTCGGGTGTAAAGGGCCGGCACATGGAATAATTTTTCCTAAACCACTATCTTTTTACCCCAAAATCACCACCGATGGTAGAAAAAACAGCTTAAAGTTCTTGATATTTTTAAGCAAATCCCCGCTAGAGCTATTCCCATGAAGGATAATCGGCAAGAAAAACGAGATGAAAGAATGACTCACATAGATCGAAGACAAAGAGTAAGAAACTCGTCTAGAATCACCCAGGACTTGAAGGCTCTAGATGGATCGATTTTGTAGAAAAACAAACCCTTCAACTGCCCAATTTTTGACAAGAAGTGGGAGTTAACCCCCCAAGCCGCCTATCACAACAGAGCCATCGCAAGACGATGTAAGTGATGTGTCCCACAATTGGTTCTCCAAGCACCACGATCTCCATCTCACGATCGAAATGCTAGGGAACTAATGTGCAATCACAGACGAGAAAACCACGTCTCTTATGCTTTGACCTCCTACTCTTACATAAGGATGCCCAAAGCAGGGGGTATTAATATAACAAGGAGCAGCTCGCTCCCGATCTATCGGACAGCCCACCTTTGGAAGCCCAGATCCCACATGCAATCAAGTTGAAGTGAATCATAACTAACCTGCATTCGCTGAGGCCTAATCAGAGACCCAGATCCATTAGGTCATCATTGTAAGTGTTGTGGCCTTTTGGCCAATAGATCATACCCGAACCGGTCGTTAGAAATGAACGACGCGTTCGTTTTGGATTTCTCACGTTCATTTGGGATTTCCTCGTTCGTGAATGAGTCAATCGCGGAGATGGAGGGATCGTGGGAACCGATCTCGTTGAGAAATATTTGAGCAGTTTGGGGGTGAAAGGAGAGTGAAGTGGACTATATATTGCAAGGGTTTCATCTCCTCTAAGAATCACAACATCTAATTCATCCTCACACTGGAGCCCCCAATAAAAATTCTTCACTGGTATCAGAGCGTAGCAATCCTCTATCATTTTCTCCGACACCGCACCACCTCAGAAGCTCTTCCGACCTCCTACTCTCTCGATCGCGTCGACCTCGAGCACGATCCATCTACTCCTAGCTCGATCTAACGAAGTCGAATCCATCTCCTTCATCTAGACCCCATCTCCCCGGACTCGATGCCATCTAGACCCCATCTCCCAACTCCGATGAACTCGACAAAATCGACCCCATCTCCGACTTATTCGAGCCCATCTCGATCCCAATTCGCGCCCTAATTTTTTTTCTCGGGTACGATTTTTTTCTCCCCATCCTTTTAAATCTATGTTAATTTCTTTTTGTTGTCTAATAAAGAGCTATAAAGAGCTACAATAACTATAGAACCCATGTTAATAATTTTGTATGCTGCATAGTGATTTTCACTCACTGTTTTTAGATCATAAGGATTATTATTATTAATTTTTTCTCATTTTCTTTGCCATGAGTATAAGATTTGCTTCCTAATATAAGTATCAATTTTTTCTGCCTCATTTATAATTATTGCCTGCCTATTAGTATCAAAAAATTTACTATCTCATACAAAGTTTTGATTGCCTATTAATATCAAATTTTGTTGCCGCAAGTATCATTTTTTTAACAAGTTATACTTTTTAGATTACCAATTATTTCTACCTGATTATTGGTAAAAAAATGTAGATCAATGTTTTTGTCGCTTACATGTTATAAATTTTGTAATTTTGAGATTATCCTTTTTTTTGCATGCTATCCATTAATATAGCTTTTAGAAAAATTAGTTTAATATGGTGTAACTATTTACATACTGCTTGATATTTTTCGATCAATCAGATATTGCATATTAATATTTTTTTAATTTTATTTTCGTGCTTAAATTGTATTTTTAATATTTCATTTTGAACTATTACTGTAAACTTACGACATGGCTAGTAAATACATTGCTTCTGAACTGGTAAAAATAGAACTTCGTAATAGTACCAACTACAACATGTCGCATAGGAAGATTAAATATGGACTAATTCATGACAATCTAGATAGTGTCCTTGAAGTCGCTGCTCCAACTTTCAATGATCATCCTACTGACATTCAGAAAAGATAGTTTGATCAGTGGCAGCTCAATGACAAAAAGGCTAAAAGCCTGATACTTATGTTCATGGAAGATACTCTTATTAAGGTCTTTGAAAACTATAATACTGCAAAAAAATATGTGGCAAGCAATTAAGGAAAAATATGACACCATTTCTGAGGCGGGCATACAACTCTTAATGCATAAATTTAATTCATGCTACATGCAAGAAGGTAATAATATCATTGAACATGTGAACAAAATGATTGTCATGGCTAAGGACTTAGCTTCTGCAGGATCAGAAATTCCTGAAAAATTGCAAGTGGCATCTACTTTAAATAGTCTGCCACCTTCATTAGATATGGCTGCCACAACCTTTAGACTAAATGGAACCATTAAGTGTGTTACTGTCTTGCCACCCTAATCAGCAATGGAACAAGACCTACTAGCCAGCAGGAGAGGTTCAGATATGAACCTTATGCAACATGAAGAAATAAATGTTGTGCGGTATCGGAAGGCGCAAGGAACACATAGGATTCATCACATTGGACCTTCTAAGCTATCCTTAGAAGGAACTAGCCAGCAGCACGCTCGCAGCAAGAAAGAAACTCCTAGAGCCTGCTATATCTGTAGAAAGTTTGGCCACTTCAAAACCAACTGTCCACAGGTCAAGAACAAGGGCTATTCTAAACGCCTAGAATAAGAAGGATCCATCAAGCAAGAGTTCATCGGTGTAATCGAGTGCAACATTGCAACTGCTGATGGTGTTGGATGGTGGATTGACTCGAGAGCGACCTGAAATATTGTAAAGACGAAGGAAGGGATCACTGACTTCCAAGAGCTGAAGAAGGGAGAACAGAGAATTTACAGGGGAAATAATACCTATCTTAACACAGAGGGTATTGGTTCATACAAATTAGACCTTGGGGACAACATTATGGTTCTTAAGGATGTGTTTTATGCTGTCACGACCCGAAATATTAGCTCGTGACCAGCACTTAAATCACGCAACGTCTAGAGGCGTAACGTAATTAAAGTAAGCTGAAACCCAGAAATCTAAAACTTTTTAAGAAAATAAAGGAGATGAAGTTTTGAAATAATGGTATAATGAAATCAAGTTTTTGTAATGCATAGAAAATGAACATAAAAATGCAAGTGAAATTTACTAGTTTGAAAATGTGTTTCGTCTTTTAAAAATTTAGGCAGTACTTCCTTTGTATATTTTGATCCAAAACCACAAATGCATAACAAGAATAATGGCATCCCCAAGCGGGAGCTAGCTCTTCGCCAACCGGCGGATCACAATCACGCAAGAAAGTATATATAAGTATACGATGCCCAACGGCGAAGATCACCACAAAGATAAAGAAATAATCAAGACATCAACCCAAAACGCGAACATAAAACCCATCACTCAAGTCTCACAACTACAAGTCTCACTAAGTCTCATTACTTATACAATTTACTAATTTTTATTGATCGAGTTGACTAGATACAGTATGAAATATAAATACAAGAGTGGGTACGATACAAATGTCCCGCCTACCAATGCAAAACACCCAAATGAAACTATGAGCTAGCGATGCCGCTACGGATCCATATAGTCAACCTGCAAAAACTGTGGCATAACGGGGGTGAGTTACCACCTCATGAGTAGAAAAACATCTACAAGTAGAAATCGAATAAATAACGACTCCTAGGTCAACTATATCAGAAAGGTAATACTATGATATCTAGGGTGACCGGGTCATCATATATGCAAACAATGTAATCAATACCTATATGTATGCGGATATAATCCAACAATATAATCAATGTATGTATGCATGTGGATCTCGTCCAACCATATAATCAATGTATGTATGCATGTGGATCCCGTCCAACCATATAATCCATGTCTGTATACACGTAAATATCATAAAAGAGTGTGCATGAAAGTATGAGGATATAAATCAACGGTGTCCCTCGCGACACATCAAAATCATGGAACTTGAGTGTCCAACAACGACACCCGAAAACATCATGAAACCCGTGTCCAGTATCGACACCTAAATCCTCATATCTCGGGCTTCGTCAGTCCGGATCGGCCCACGGGCTCCGTCAGTCCGGATCGGCCCATACCATCTCTCGACTCAAGTCGGTATCCTCCGGATATCCGCCGAGCCTAAATACTATCACCGGTAGGTAGTAGTCCCTCTGCCAGGCTCACCGTCTACTGCACAGCATCCCTTTCTTGCCCCGGGGTACCATACCGGGTCCACCATATACCCACAATCGGCCTCATCCAGCTCCTCGAATCGGGTTTCACATGTCACATATCTCAGAACCGAGAAAACGCATGATGGACGCACTGAAATATCATATTAAGAGAAACCGGATTTTTAAAACAGTACATGTTTTTTTTTGAAATAGCCACAGTTCTCAAATCCAGAAATCTCATGAAAACAGCATATCTCAATGCGTAAAAGCGTAAAGCATGATGTATGCAACATATAACAGAAATGTAAGCATATCCGTATATCATGCAACATGGAACAGTAATATGCACATATCGAGGGAAAACTGCTCTTTAAAATGAATCCGGTTTAAAAATATATCTCGCGGTTCCTAAATTCTCCAAAGTCGAATGCAATATCATATAAAGGTGCATATGTGTATATATGCAAGTATGGACGTACAAATGTGTATGTCCGCAAGTATGGGTATACAATATGTATGTATGCCAATATGGATGTACAAGTGGTATATATGCACGTATGTTATGCGGAGAGTCATATCATGATGCAGCAATCCTACTATGTAGTGACATGGCAATTATTGATGATGAAGTGTGTAAGCCTACAGTTTGTGTACGTATAACATACGCATCATCGATAATGGTGTTAGTGTACTAGCACATGTATATGCAATGCAATGAGTATAACATGAATGCTGCATAAGGTAAATCATCAGCTAAAAGCTATAAGGTATACATATCTAACATGATCGATTCGGTGAATCTATCAATCGGCATCAAGCGTAACAACATCGCATGCAGTATAATCCATCGTACGGAAACCTCTAGTCAAGGGTAAGGATCAATCATCAAGTCAAACTCATCGCGTACGGAAAATCATCGTACGACGGCATTAAGCTATCAGGGACCCTATTAACCTATACGACGAGGAGGGTACAGACCTAACGTCTCGTACGGCTATCACACATGATTCACGACATTCTATATATATATATATATATATATATATGTATGTATGTATGTATGTATGTATGTATGTATGTATATATATATATGCCTATATCCCAGGTCACATCTATAACAATCTCGTATCAGGGGACCAGCAAGGTATCAATCACCACAATCGACTCGCATCCGTATACCGACATATCACTAAGTCATCATATCGTATCATACATTCTTTTCATCACATTTATCTCTCACATCAAATCAATTTTACATAACCATTCTATCTTACTATAACCATACGTATCTAATCTAACATACACACCCGAACCATACAAACATTTGAAAGATGCGAATCGTAGTTTTGAAAGTAGGGGCTACGGTATTTTTAAAGAAAAAGATATCATTTGAAAATCCGTAACGTCCCTCAAGGTATCTGTTTAAAATATGCATACGATTCTTCAGTTTAGAAATAGGTATGGTTCGGATGACACATCTACGTCGGCTATGTAGTCCTATAATACCCTAAACGGCAATATCAACAAATGTAATTCTCAAATCCCTTCATCACATATTAGCCGTATCATATAACTTCTAACTATCCTTTAGTTTCTAATATAGTTTCTATAGCTATCATTTAATTCTAACCCTAGTTTGCTACTCTAGGTTTTCTTAACCATATGCTACAAATCGGTTTCCACCAAAACTTTGCGGGGGTGCTATACGCCATCCACCCGACTTCCCCCGTAGATATAGATCTACTCACCTTGGTCTTCGCTTGCCGAAGTTAATGACTCCATGCTCCGTTGCCTCGGAATACACGCGAAGGTACCTATAATAACAACATATATCGCAACGCTATAAAAATCAAGTTCTGAAATCCAAAACGGCACACAGATCGCCTATAGGTTAGAACCTATAGCCCACGTATGCAAAACCAACAAATTACCCCTAATTGTTGATGTACAAAAATCCAACAACCAGAAACGAACCCAAAAGAAAAAATCAAGCATTCCAAAATACGGAAAAACATAGCAAAAAGCACTCTAATGTGCTCCCAGATCTTGACTCGGGCCAAAAGGAGTTGCACAAACAAGTCTATGATGTAGTACAAAGTATATATGACCTACTGAACCAACCTAGACCCGTACCCTCACCAAGTGGCCGGCTCTAAGGCCCTAAAATTGGGCAAGCTCGGCCCCCAGGGCTCCTCTGAGCTTCGTCTGGTCATGGTGGTTTCCTATGGTCCAAAATGGGTCCCTGGTATTGTTTGCTAAACTCAGAAAGTCCCCGGGTTGCTCCAGATTTCCCTGCACATCCTATATCCTCACAAAACCGACATGGATCAATTCTTAAATCCATATTTTAGGGTTCTAAACTATGGTCCAGGTCAAGAATCACCTCAAAAGTCTTATTGACAGCCACAAAACATCATCAATTTCCCAAACCCTTCTCTAGAAATTCTCAAGTTCACAAACCTATCATCAAACCAATTCTAAACTAAAACTAGAATAGAAAGAAGCTTAAAACTAACTAAATAAAAGAAGCTATCCCTCATTTAGGCCACTTTAGACAGCCCTACCTTCCCAAAGTCATCAAAATCCCACTTTGCTTGGTCCAATGTGTAGAGGAAGGGACGGGGATTAATTTTTGTGAAGGGAGTATAGGTTTTGGGGATTATTTGGAGATGGATTTAGGGTTAGAAGTGGAAGGTGGTGAACTTGAGGAAGATGAAGAAGAGAAAAAGAAAATGATGGGGAATGTGTCTGGCAGCAGCCCCCCTCTCTCTCACTTATTCTCACACACACACTCTCTCTCTCTCCAATCATTCACCTTTTTAACCATTTTTTTCATTTCTTTATCTTTTCTCTTTTAAATTTCAAAACTCAATCACATAATACCCATAAAATAACACAAATACAACAACATGTAATCAAATGTAACATGACATGGTGCACTAGTCATGGAAAACTGAAGAAACACGGATTTTGCCTAATCGCGATTAGCAGTGCACTAATCGGGTTTTTATCGAAACTGCATATAATAAATTTTTAAAATGCCAAATCCTTTAATTATATTATTAAATGAATAAATCATTTTAATTTCCATTTATTTCATAATTATTGTTATATATTTATACCCTTTTTCGAAAACCCCAATTTCGCGGGAAAAATATTATTTTAATATTAAATTCCAAAAATAATATTTTATATTTTCTGAAATGTTACATATTCACCTGGTATAAGACGTAATCTGATCTATGTTCCTGTCTTGCTAAAAAAAGGGCCTTGAAGTTAAGTTTTACAACAATAGGGTTTCTATTGGGAAAAACAAGAAAGTTTTTGCTATGGACAAGTTTGTATTAGAACATGATTTATTTTGTCTCTCTGTTGTAAAACCTGATTTCCGCGATAAGAATTCTGATTTGAATTATTCTTTCTGTTTTTATCTGATTTTGATCTTTAGCATATAAGATTAGGACATCCTAGTAACATTAAGATAGATCAGATAATTAAAATGGATTTGTTACCAAATCTGACAGGGATAAGAACATTACCCTGTAAACATTACTTGACTGGGACATTAATAAGAAAGTCATTCCCGGATGGTCAAAAGACAAGTGAACTTTTAGAATTAGTTCATTCTGACATTTGTGGGCAATTACGTATAAAATCGCGTGGTAACAAGGAATATTTTATAACCTTCATAGATGTTTATTCCAAGTTTAGTTTTGTATATCTTTTAAACTGAAAATCAGAAGCATTTGAATGTTTTAAAAGATATAAGACAAAAATAGAAAGAAAACTTGTAAGGTACATTAAGGTGTTAAGTGTTAGTAGATGTTGCACATCCTCACAACACTTATGGGGAGGCGGAAGTAGCAAACAATAATTTTGAAGCATGCAACATCGACTTTTGAACCCGGATCGTATCCTAAACCATAACTAGTACCCTATCTAGGAGTTTTAGCTACTATGATAGAGATTATATCTTCTTGAAACCAGTCCTTCGGGTCTTCTTTCCGCTTCTCGCTGCTCTTCTTGGTTCCTTGGGTGTTTGAGACGATCTCAATCTCCGGTCACCGCTAAGCCATAGATGATCCACCAAAGAGCTTTGGATCAAGCTTCAACCTCCACTAAAGAGGTAACAAAGAAGTCAAGCTTGCTAAGAGAAACTACTTAGATGATGTAGAGAATATCTAAAAGATTATTTGATCTCAATACCCTATGAATCACAACTCATGTGAAGGGTTAGGGTTGAGCTAGAGAGGAGGAGATAATTTGGAGAGAGAATGTGAGAGTAAGAATGAGCTAGGTCAAACATGAACCAAATGATATGACTAAGCTTCCAATTATTGAAGTACGGATTATTTTTCTCAAAAATAATCAACCATGCTTCAATAGTGAAGCCAAATGAATATAATATTCATTAGCCATTCTTTCATCCATGCTTTGAAAAACTCTCTAAATTCCACCTCATTTATTATTTTCACAAAATAAAATCCATATATGAGGTGTCTCCTTCTAGAAGCCTTTCCTTGTACAATTACAAGAATGTCCCTCACCGTATATTGTATAAATATACCCGTAATCGTATTCCAAAAAATATGAATATAATGAGATACCAATAATCCAATAATATAATACTAGTATAGGGTTTAAACCAAAGCCTAACGGTATTATCGTTCCGAACACCATTCGTGTAACCAGTACACGTATATGATCAAAACCCTTCCGTAACACCTTACGGCCTCTACATCATTTCACCTGAACCAGGGAAACCCTCTCTGTGGGACTCTAAAGACTCGACAGTACGCAGGCAGTGGGTTTAACCACAAGCCCGTCAGCAGCATTAGCTGTGTGTAACGGCTACCCAGGTATATGTCGAAAAGGTGGACGACGAGCAAACCCATCCTAACCCCCAACGAGCCTATAAGTAACACTTACCGTACAGTCCGGTCTCTTTGTATGATACGTCACATATCAAGTCTAGAATTGGTAAACGTCAAACCCCAGTAACTTGATAATTAATGCCGATGTGTGGCTCATAACGGTTCTAGAAATTACCGATAACTCTTATCAGTAAATCTCAACAACCATGGCCAGGGAATTGCTGCTATAGACAATCGAGCATAGCACAATATCAACTCCCTATATCGGGAGAGAAGAAACCCCTCCCATCGATCACCACCTCTATGTGATTCGAGACTGTACCCAAAATCCACCTGTTTGCATGACTTTGATGAGCCGTGGTAGGGAGGAAATCAAAGCACAGTGGGAACCACACAAGACACTATGACGATCTCGGTTCTACAGACTAACCTGTACAAGTATCACCAGAGAACGGCTATGTGATGATAGGTATGATACCATCTAGGAGTTCTCAGCGAGTCCTGTTTGGTGTACCCATTCTTTAATGAGCACATGTGTTCAATCTTTGATGTCAAACACTAATGGTTATGGGATCAACCATCGCCCCCATACAGGGTCAAGAAACGTACACACTAGTCTATTCTGGAATATCGATGCCCTATCTCGATATTCCCTCGACTAGGAACTGTTAAAGGATGTGCTTGCGGACTACGCAAGCCCCACTAGCATGATCTGCATCATAGTCCTGGTAGTTAAGCAAATATCCTAAGAGCTTTATCGACATGTATACTAGATATGAAATACTAAGTAGAACACATCACATATTAAGATAAAGGTAAACCAAATATCATACTATCATATTGAGCAAGATTATTTATGTACATATATATCCCTAGCATCCTATACAATAAAGGCCTCTAGGACATACATATCCAACAATCTCCCACTTGCACTGGAGCCTTTAGTTGGCGCAATAAGTATCCACTGTTTGCACTATAGCCAGTTGCCGGCGTATCGCATGCCTAACATCTCGAACAGTTTCTCAAACTGAACTTGAGGGATGGCCTTGGTGAATGGATCGGCTGTGTTATCTTTTGTGTCCACTCTCCACACCTCGATCCTTTGGTGATCCACGATCTCCCTGATGAGGTTATACCGCCTTAAGATATGTCTGGATTTCTGATGGGACCATGGTTACTTTGCCAAAGCCATGGCACCATTGTTATCATAATACAAAGGTAGTAGATTAGCAATGGATGGAACCACCTGAAGTTTAGAAATGAACTTCCTCATCCAGAATGCCTCTTTTACGGCATCATTAGCAGCAATATACTCAGCTTCCATCGTAGAGTCAGTGACAGTATCTTTCTTGGAACTCTTCTAATATACTGCCCCTCCATTGAAGGTAAATACAAACCCTGAGATGGACTTACTGTCATCCTTATCGCACTAGAAACTGGACTCGGTAAAGGTCTCCATTTGAAGATCTCTGTTACCATACACCAAGAATATTTCTTTAGTCCTTCACAAGTACTTAAGAATGTTCTTCACAGTCGTCCAGTGTTTCTTCTCTGGATTGGATTGATACCTGCTTACTACACTCAGTGCGTAGGCTATATCTGGGCGAGTACATAACATTGCATACATTATAGATCCTACCGCCAAAGCGTAGGGTATAATGCTCATGCGAGCCCTCTCTTCATCGGTCTTTGGAGACATCTCTTTGGAGAGAGTGATCCCGTGATAAGCGGGTAAATTACCTCGTTTGGAATCTTCTAAACTAAACCTCTTTAGTACAATGTCTATGTATCTTGATTGGGATAATCCTAGCAATCTCTTAGACCTATCTCTATAGATCTTAATGCCCAGAATGCATGAGGCATCACCCAGGTCCTTCATGGAGAACCTTTGCGATAAGAATAGTTTCACCGATTGTAGCATAGAAACGTCATTTCCTATCAGGAGAATGTCATCCACGTATAATACGAGGAATGTGACTGTACTCCCTACAATCTTTTTATAAATGCAAGGTTCATCTACATTTTTGATAAAATCAAACTCTTTGATTGTATCATCAAAGCAGATGTTCCAACTCTGTGATACCTACTTTAATCCATAGTTGGATTTAAGCAACCTGCATGCCTTTTCGCTGCTCCACTGTAAATGAAGCCCTCCGGCTGATCCATAAAAACACATTCATCTAAATCACCATTTAGAATTGATGTTTTAACATCCATCTGCCAGATTTCATAGTCGTAGTAAGCAGCAACAACAAGAAGGATCCGAATGGATTTAAGCATTTCAACTGGAGAAAAAAGTCTCATCGTAGTACAATCCTGATCTTTGACGAAATCCTTTCGCCACAAGCCTAACTTTATAGGTCTCTACCTGTCCATCCACACCAATTTTTTTTTTAAAGATCCACTTGCACCCTATAGGTTTTACTCCAGAAGGTGCAACCTCCAAAGTCCATACTTTGTTGGTGTGCATGGATTCCATTTCGGATCACATAGCATTCATCCATTTCACTGAGTCACTACTCGTGATAGCTTGCTGAAAACTAGTGAGGTTATCATCATCTATGATGCAATATTCTCTATCACAATCAATTAAAAAACCAAAGTATCTATCCGGTGGGAGAGAAGTTCTATTAGATATACGGAGTGACTGAGGCTCATTGGGTTCTATGAAATTTCAGGTTCAACCAAATTGTCAGTATTTGTTTGTGGCTCTGAAATTTCTTCCAACTCTACCTTATTACCAACAGTATCATTTGTAAAAAAATTCATTTTCTAAAAATATAGCGTATTGAGATACAAACACTCTTTCCTCCTCCTTATGGTAGAAAGATACCCATATGCATGTTTGGGATACCCCACAAATTTACACAAAACCGATCGTATCTCGAGTTAATCTGGATTCTGCTTTTTAACCAAAGAAGGACAACCGCATATCCTAACTCGTTTAAGAGATGTTCTCTTCCCATACCATATCTCATATGGGGTGTGGCACAGTTTCAGTCTCTTTAGTATGGTATCTATATATCTGGATTGGGACGATCCCAACATCTGCTTAGATCTATCTCTATAGATTTTTATCCCTAGAATGTAGGAGGCATCACCTAGATCTTTCATGGAGAACTTTTGTGATAATAAGAGCTTGACTGAGTGTAGCATAGGGACATCATTTCCTATCAAGAGTATATCATTCACGTACTGTAACGCTTCGAAAATCGTTTAGGCAGTTTTTCGGTAATCGGCAAAATCAACAGTCTTTTCCGTAAAAAGTCAAAATAGGTATTTTTCATTATAGACCTAATTATACAAAATTTAGATAATATATTACTATAAATTGGTCACTAATATGTCACTTAAAAATTTCTAGTTAATTAAAAAAAATTCCTTAATTAATTATTTTTAATATTACTTTAAGCTTTTAAAAATACATTTAATTAGTGATAAATACAAATTTAATTGGGTAAATTACATAATTAGGAACCATTATAAACTAATATTTAGTGTAACAAAAATTTTGTTAAACCATTTCATGTTTGGTTGTTTATGGAAAAAGGGGTTGGAAAAAATGAAAAGAAAAAGGGTTTTTTTGAAAAGCTTTGATGTAACATGCATTAATTGATCTTAGATGATTTTTTTTTGTGGAAATTTCTACACATTCTCTCATTCTCCTCTCCCCTAAGCTTCAGGCCAAGCCTCCCCTTTCAGCAACAGCCCCATTTCCCCACCTTCTTGCATCAAAATTCTTGCAAAAATCCTCCGAAATCCATAAAAATTCACATTTTTCCTTCACAAATTCAAACCAAACCATAAGCCATCCTTTCTCTAAACCTAGTTGGTCTAAAACATGGAGAAAGGAGGTGTCTTGGAGGTTATTGCAAATTAGGAATGAACACTTGTAAGGTATAATTCTAATCTATTGTTTAATTGTAGTTTAAAATTTGCTAGATTTAGTAGTTTAAGTGTGAAATTTGGTTTAATTTGTTTGCTCATGATTTTCAAGAGAGGTATTGATGTTCTAATTAGGGTTTGTAGCATGGTGGATGGGTTAAAGTTAGTGTTTTGGCCATCTAGTTGGTTAGAATGGTTGTTTGTGAGATGTAGCGATTGTTATATCGTTAAATCGCAATATTTGCACCGAAAATGCTATGTCAATGCTTACTAGATTTTCCTAAAAATTAGGAAGTGATCTAATTGTGATATTTTGGCGATACAATTAGCATCTCATACGACACTTAGTGTGTGCGAATGCGGAGTCTTGTCTAGTCGGGTTTTAGTTTTGGCGGTTGCCCCGAAATGATGATTTTAGTTAAGGTTTTAGCGATTTTCGTGTGTTTTCCGCACACCGAGTGCACGTTGTGATTAATTCAAGAGCGTCGGTCTTTTTATATTGTGACTTGCGTTGTTTTAGTAATATGTAATCTTATATTTTGTGTCATGCAATTCTAGGATCGGTCGCGGAAACATCGGACGCGGCACGCAAAGGCAAAGCGGTGGTTGGATCGGATTAGCGAGGCATTCAGGTGAGTAGATGTATTTATCTATGGGGGAATCGTCTGGATAGCGCGAGGTGCCCCCTAGTTAGGATTACTTTATTTCTTGCAACATATGCATTGTTACTTAGCTAACCCCCCATTCACATTGCATACCTTTATAACTATTCGTCTGCTAGAATTGCATAGATATCCATATTCACATGTGTGATATCACTTCGTAGGACACGTACACCATTACCATTGGCTCCTGTTGCATGCGCACTATTCATGTGACACACACACCTTTGGTAATTGCCATGCCACGAGCACTGTAGAACCTGTTTAGTTTAGTATCACCACTTGCATTATACACGATATATGAAATCGCATAGCATGCACATATCTCGCATCATCATTATACATACATAGATTTCTAGCCACAAATCACATCGCATACCTTGATATCATAGACATTTATCATATACAATATGTTGGGTATTATGATTTTCTTGAGGATTTCAGTATTGCTGCGATTTCTGGATTTTGGGGAAAACCGCAAGAATTTAACAAAAGCTCATTATTATCATTTTTAAAACAAAGTTGCGGTTTTCTCGTGATGTATGAGTCATCCACCATGAGTCTTCATGTTTTCTGTTGGATTTCGAGACCCGATTCGAGGAGTGAATGAACCGTCTCGGGTACATGGTGGGCCCGGTATGGTACCCCAGGGCAAGAAGATCGAGTTGTAGACGATGAGCCTGGCAGGGGAAGACTACCTACCGGTGATGTCTGGCACGGCGGATATCCGGAGGATACCGACCGTTGTCATGAGATTTGATGATATGGGCCGATCCGGACCGACGGAGCCCGATATATATTGAGACATTGATACAGTGAGACATTGAGACAGATGTATTTTCATATTTGGTGTCGATACTTGACACGGTTTTCAGATGATTTCACGATGGTACTTAGCTATTGCATAGATATTTTTTTTCTAAAGTAAGAATGCAGAACTCATGGCATTTAAAATACTTAAAGATTTAGTATTGATATTGCATACATGTGCATGCATACTAAAGGTATTACATCACATCTGGGTATACATGTTGTGACGTATTTGCGTGCATTCTTACGATAGCCTTACTAGATGTTATATTCTACTCACGAGCTGACAACTCACTCCCGTGGTGCCACAGTGTCTTGCAGGTCGGACTCATCAGCCTTGTAGCGGCGGCTTATCTTATTGACTTCTTTTGCTCAGACTCGCAACATTGCTCGTAGGTGGGTTGCGAGGGCACTTTTATCTTTTTTTGTACTATTTTGTATCTAGTATTCTCCATCTACCACTTCTTATTTGTATATGCGACCTAGTGATGAGACTGAGATATTTGTGTATATGTGGTTTTCTTTGGGTCGAGCTCACTTGAGCCGACGTTGTGTTTTCTTATATTTTGGATTTCTTTATGCTCTTTTCTTAGTATTACATATATATTGCGTGTGGTTGTGATCCGCCTTGGGCGAAGAGCTAGCTCCCGCTTGGGGATTCCATTTTGTGATTACAGGTTTATATATCTTGTTGTACCTATTTTGGGGGATAGTATTTACAGAGGAGACTCTGCCGAAATTTTCGGAAATTTTTGATGTTTTTAAAAAGGGGTTTAATGCAAGTAAATTGATTTCAATTCGTTTTATGAAAGGTTTCCTTCACTCTCTTTGATTTTGGTTTAGATTTTCTGGGCTTTGGCTGACTTAATTTACGTTACGCCTTTAAACGTCTCGTAATCTAAGTGCCAGTCACGTTCCGTACTTTCGGGTCGTGACAAAGTCGGTATCAGAGCGTAGGTTTTACCTTTCTGAGTGTAGGACAACCCTTGGTAGATGTAGTAGGTGACTTAAGCAGAGTGGCGTAGCATGGGTATATTCCGCGGCATACTTACGATACGGTACTCCGCCTAAGTGACCTTAGGACATAATTGCTTGTATTTCCTTTCTTGATTCCTTGCATTCCTTGATTCAATTGCATTGTTCTTATCGCTCCTGTTTCTTATTCCAGCTTCGATGCCGCCAAAGACTACGAGAGCTCGGCGGGCTGCCGCTAGGGATGAGATTCGAGCGGGCTCGTCTGAGGCGAGGATCGAGCAGGATGATATGCCTATCCCTCAGGGTCCAATTGATCCGCCCTCTACAGACCGTATTGCCATATTAGAGGCCGGTATGCAGGAGTTACGACAGATGATGGGATCTTTAGTTGAGTCCATTCGGGCACAGAGATCCGAGAACGTTCCTTCCACCGTACAGACCACGATAGTACCTACTGCACAGATGGTCATTCCTGCTGCTACTATGACTATCCCTGTTTCACTACAGGAGTTTATGAGATTGAGACCTCCAGCTTTTACCGGTACGGATGCGACAGAGGACCCACAGGCATTTCTTGGTAAGATGGCTAGGATTTGCCGTTCGTTGAGGTGTTCGGATGATAGATGGGTGGAGTTCGCAAGTTTTCGTCTGGAGGGCCTTGCCCAGACGTGGTACGATTCTGTAGAGAGAGGCCGAGCTGCAGGTCTACCTTCTATGACCTGGGACGAGTTTACAGCTGCATTTATTTCCTGTTTTCTTCCGGAGAGTGTCCGAGATGCTCAAGCCCGTAGTTTTGAGTCTTTGCGCAAGACTCCTGAGATGACGGTGTCGGAGTATGATATACAGTTTACCCAGTTGTCTCGATATGCTCCGTACCTAGTAGACACGGAAGAGAAGAGAATAAAGAGGTTTGTGCGAGGGCTTGACACACCGCTATTCCTTGCTATCGGCACCCAGCACTTTGATACATACGCAGCCGCGATGGACGCTGCCTTACTTTTGGAGGAACGTATTTCTGAGACCCCGGTTGTTTCTGGGCCGAAGAGGATCCGTACTGATACGCCAGCTCAGCGGCAGATGGATAGACACTGCGATAGATTATTTCCGGGAGATGGTGGCGGCAGAGGATTGAGACGAGGTCGGTTATTTGGTTCATATCCACAGACCCAGCAGTCATCGCCAGGATGTTTTCGGTGTGGGAGTCAGTACCACCGTATCAGAGACTGTACCATAGGGCGCCAGGGCGCGGCGACAGTCCCGCTTGTGACCTTACCACCTTCACCACCTCCTCAAAGAGCAATACTTCCTACCCTTGATGATGCTCCACGCCAGTTAGATGCTCCTATAGGTTGTGGGCGTGGAGGTCCGGTTCAGCGAGGACGAGGCGCCAGAGGCAGAGGCAGAGGCCGAGGTAAAGGAAGAGGACAACCAACTATTAGTGGTGGAAGACCGAGTGTTCGCGTTGACTCCTTAAGATGCACAGGCATCCAATGCCGTCGTGACAAGTACTCTTCCAGTATGTTCTTTTGATGCACGGGTATTATTTGATCCAGGCTCCACACATTCCTATATATCCACGTACTTTGCACCGAGGTTGGGCCGAGAGTCTTCTTCGTTAGATCAGCCGCTTGTCATTATTACTCCGGTAGGCGAGTCGTTTGCTGCCCGTTTTGTGTACCGATCGTGTCATGTTCGTATCGGGGAGAGGGATTCTTTAGTCGATTTGATTCTCCTCGATATGCTAGACTTCGACGTTCTTCTTGGTATGGACTGGCTAGCCACCTGTTATGGATCCGTGGACTGCCGTGAGAAAGCAGTCAGATTCAGTTTTCCTGGTGAGCCAGTTCTTGTTATTCAGGGAGATCGTAGCGCTACCCTTCCCATCTTGATTTCTTCTCTTTGCGCTGGTCAGCTCTTAAGGAAAGGTTGTCAGGGATTCTTAGCCTATGTTTGTGATGCTAGCGCCGCAGGGGTTCCGTTGCACCAGGTCCCTGTTGTGAGAGAGTTCCCTGATGTATTCCCTAACAAGCTGCCTGGTCTGCCACCAGAGCGCGAGATTGAGTTCTGCATCGACTTGATCCCCGGCACGGGGCCTATCTCTATACCGCCTTATCGGATGGCCCCGGCGGAGCTGAGAGAGCTGAAGGATCAGTTATATGACTTGCTGGACAAAGTGCTTATCCGACCGAGTGTGTCACCTTGGGGTGCTCCCGTCCTTTTTGTTAAGAAGAAGGACGGCAGTATGCGCTTATGCATTGATTATCGTCAGCTGAACCGGGTTACTGTGCGGAACAGATATCCCCTATCCCGCATTGATGACTTATTCGATCAGCTCCAGGGTGCAGGGTTTTTCTCGAAGGTTGATTTCTCAGGTTATCACCAATTGCGGGTTCGGAAGGAGGATATTTCGAAGACCGCTTTTCGTACTCGATATGGTCATTATGAGTTCTTAGTGATGTCGTTCGGGCTCACCAATGCCCCGGCAGCATTTATGGACTTGATGAACCGTGTATTCAGGACGTATCTCGATCAGTTCATCATTGTGTTCATTGACGACATCTTGGTTTATTCTCGGAGCCGGGAGGAGCATGAGTAGCACTTGCGTATCACATTACAGACTTTGAGTAACATCAGTTGTTCGCTAAATTTTCCAAATGCGCATTCTGGCTAGGCAGTGTCGACTTCTTGGGTCATGTGGTGATGAGAGATAGTATTTGTGTGGACCCGAAGAAGGTCGAGGCAGTGCAGCATTGGCCCAGACCGGTATCAGTTACAGAGGTTCGCAGCTTTCTAGGTCTGGCCGGCTATTATCGATGTTTTGTCCAGGATTTCTCCCGTATTGCTGCACCGTTGACCGGGTTGACCCAGAAGGGGGTTCCTTTCGAATGGACCCAGGCATGTGAGGATAGTTTCCAGCAGTTGAAGACTCGTCTGACTACTGCACCGGTGTTAGCATTGCCTTCAGGGTCAGGCTGTTTCGTGGTATATTGTGATGCTTCTCGAGTGGGGCTGGGCTGTGTATTGATGCAACACGACAGAGTTATCGCGTATGCTTCTCGGCAGCTGAGGAAACACGAATAGAACTACCTCACTCATGATTTAGAGATGGCTGCAGTGGTATTTGCACTTAAGATTTGGAGACATTACCTATACGGCGAATCGTGCCAGATATTCACTGACCACAAGAGTTTGAAGTATATCTTTCAGCAGCGACATCTGAATCTGAGATAGCGTCGTTGGATGGAGTTGGTGAAAGATTATGACTGCGAGATTTTATACCATTCGGGCAAAGCGAATGCGGTGGCAGATGCTTTGAGTAGGAGGCCCGAAGGTAGCCTATCTTGTTTGAGCGCAGTACAGAAGCAGTCGACAGCGGATTGGCAGGTTTTATGTGACAGCAGAGTGCAGTTCGAGTTTACTCCTACAAGGGGACAGCTGGCCCATTTCAGAGCACGCCCATAGTTACTTGACCGTATGCACGAGGCACAGTCCGACGATGTCCGTATTTTAGAGATTATCGAGCAGATTCGGCAGGGCAGAGTTTCTGAGTTCGTGATTGATGATCAGGGGATACTTCGATTTGGGACTCGACTGTGTGTATCAGATTCTGAGGGACTGAGGTGTGATATCCTTGAGGAGGCACATAGATCAGTATACAGAGTGCATCCAGGTTCTACCAAGATGTATCGTGATTTGACAGAGGTTTACTGGTAGGACGGGATGAAGAAGGATGTTACAGACTTTGTATCGAGATGCCTGACTTGCCAACAAGTCAAGGCCGAGCACCAGAGGCCAGCCGGCGAGTTACAGCCTTTGCCCATCCCTGAGTGGAAGTGGGAACAGGTCTCCATAGACTTATGGGTTTACCCAGGACCAGTCGAGGGTATGACTCTATTTGGGTGATTATGGATCGACTGACGAAAGCGGCTCAATTCCTGCCAGTGAAGACCACCTTTGGATTTTCTCAGTACGCCCAGGTTTATATCGATGAGATCGTGCGACGGCATGCCGTTCTGACGTGCATCGTGTCCGACCGGGGCACCCAGTTTACCAGCCGATTATGGCAGAAACTTCAGGAAGCTTTAGGCACCCGATTGAGTTTTAGCACAGCCTTTCATCCGCAGACTGACAATCAGTCAGAGCGTACTATTCAGACTCTTGAGTACATGCTCAGAGCTTGTCTTTTAGATTTCGGTGGTAGCTGGGATCGTCATTTGCCTTTGATCGAGTTCTCCTACAATAATAGCTTCCAGGAGACGATTTAGATGGCACCTTTCGAGGCTTTATATGGGAGGAGATGTCGATCGTACAGAGCTCAGGGAGAGCAGTATTTTGGGGCCGCAGATCGTACAGGAGACGACTGAGAAGATACAGCTGATTCGGGACAAGATGAGAGCAGCACAGAGTAGGCAGAAATCATATGCTGACAGGCGCCGTCGCTGACTCGAGTTCGCAATTGGCGATCATGTTTTCCTGAGGGTCTCTCCGATGAAGGGTGTGATGAGATTTGGGCGGAAAGGGAAGCTTAATCCTAGATATGTTGGTCCCTTCGATATCCTAAAGCGTGTTGGTCCAGTCGCTTATCGATTAGCTCTTCCTCCCAGCTTTCCCGATGTTCACCCCGTGTTCCATGTTTCGATGCTCCGCAAGTACCGTCATGATCCTTCCCATGCGATTCAGAACCAGACGATCCAGCTAGAGCGCAATCTTTCATTCACCGAGCAGCTGGTGGTCATTTTTAATCGGCAGTGAATAAATTGAGGTCGGAGGTTATACCGTCCGTCAAGGTCCTTTGGCGTGGCCCGACCAGTGAGGAGGTCACCTGGGAGACCGAGGTCGAGATGAGGAAGACATATCCCCATCTTTTTGAAGGTACGCGTAGTTAGATTTTAAATTCGGGGATCGAATTTCTTTAAGCGGGGAAAATTTTAACACATCGAAAATCGTTTAGGTAGTTTTTCGGTAATCGGCAAAATCAGCGGTCTTTTCCGTAAAAAGTCAAAATAGATATTTTTTATTATAGACCTAATTATACAAAATTTAGATAAGATATTACTATAAATTGGTCACTAATATGTCACTTAAAAATTTCTAGTTAATTAAAAAAAATTCCTTAATTAATTATTTTTAATATTACTTTAAGCTTTTAAAAATACATTTAATTAGTGATAAATACAAATTTAATTGGGTAAATTACATAATTAGGAACCATTATAAACTAAAATTTAGTGTAACAAAAATTTTGACAAACCATTTCATGTTTGGTTGTTTATGGAAAAAGGGATTGGAAAAAATGAAAAGAAAAAGGGTTTTTTTGAAAAGCTTTGATGTAACATGCATTAATTGATCTTAGATGATATTTTTTTGTTGAAATTTCTGCACATTATCCCATCTCCTCTCCCCTAAGCTTTAGGCTGAGCCTCCCCTTCCAGCAACAGCCCCATTTCCCCACCTTCTTGCATCAAAATTCATGCAAAAATCCTCCGAAATCCACAAAAATTCACATTTTTCCTTCACAAATTCAAACCAAACCATAATCCATCCCTTCTCTAACCCTAGTTGGTCTAAAATATGGAGAAAGGAGGTGTCTTACAGGCTAGTGCAAGCTAGGAATCAACACTTGTAAGGTATAATTCTAATCTATTGTTTAATTGTAGTTTAAAATTTGCTAGAATTAGTGGTTTAAGTGTGAAATTTGGTTTAATTTGTTTGCTCATGATTTACAAGAGAGGTATTGATGTTCTAATTAGGGTTTGTAGCATGGTGGATGGGTTAAAGTTAGTGTTTTTTCCATCTAGTTGGTTAGAATGGTTGTTTGTGCGATGTAGCGCTTGCTATATCGTTAAATCGCGATATTTGCACCGAAAATGCTATGTCAATGCTTACTAGATTTTCCTAAAAATTAGGAAGTGATCTAATTATGATATTTTGGCGATACAATTAGAATCTCATACGACACTTAGTGTGTGCGAATGCGGAGTCTTGTCTAGTCGGGTTTTAGTTTTGGCGGTTGTCCCGAAATGACGACTTTAGTTAAGGTTTTAGCGATTTTCGTGTGTTTTCCGCGCACCGAGAGCACGTTGTGATTAATTCAAGAGCGTCGATCTTTTTATATTGTGGCTTGCATCATTTTATGAATATGTAATCTTATATTGTGTGTCATGCAATTCTAGGATTGGTCGCGGAAACATCGGACGCGGCGCGCAAAGGCAAAGCGGTGGTTAGATCGGATTAGCGAGGCATTCAGGTGAGTAGATGTATTCATCTATGGAGGAATCATTTGGATGGCGCGAGGTGTCCCTAGTTAGGATTACTTTATTTCTTGCAACATATGCATTGTTACTTAGCTAACCCCCCATTCATATTGCATACCTTTATAGCTATTCGTCTGCTAGAATTGCATAAATATCCATATACACATGTGTGATATCACTTCGTAGGACACGTACACCATTACCATTGTCTCCTGTTGCACGCGCACTGTTCATGTGACACACACGCCTTTGGTAATTTCCATGCCATGAGCACTGTAGAACCTGTTTAGTTTAGTATCACCACTTGCATTATACACGATATATGAAATTGCATAACATGTACATATCTCGCATCATCATAAAACTTACATAAATTTCTAGCCACAAATCATATCGCATACCTTGATATCATAGACATTTATCATATACAACATGTTGGCTATTAAGATTTTCTTGAGGATTTCAGTATTGCTGCGATTTCTGGATTTTGGGGAAAACCGCAAGAATTTAACAAAAGCTTATTATTATCATTTTTAAAACAAAGTTGCGGTTTTCTCGTGATGTATGAGTCGTCCACCATGAGTCTTCATGTTTTCTGTTGGATTTCGAGACCCAATTCGAGGAGTGGATGAACCGTCTCGGATATATGGTGGGCCCGGCATGGTACCCCGGGACAAGAAGATCGAGTTGTAGACGATGAGCCTGGTAGGGGAAAACTACCTACCGGTGATGTCTGGCGCGGCGGTTATCCAGAAGATACCGACCGTTGTCGTGAGATTTGATGATATGGGCCGATCCGGACTGACGGAGCCCAATATTTATTGAGACATTGATACAGTGAGACATGGAGACAGATGTATTTTCATATTTGGTGTCGATACTTGACATGGTTTTTAGATGATTTCACGATGGTACTTAGCTATTGCATAGATATTTTTTTTCTGAAGTAAGAATGTAGAACTCATGGCATTTAAAATACTTAAAGATTTAGTATTGATATTCCATACATGTGCATGCATACTAGAGGTATTACATCACATCTGGGTATACATGTTGTGACGTATTTGCGTGCATTCTTACGATAGCCTTACTAGATGTTATATTCTACTCACGAGCTGACAACTCACTCTCGTGGTGCCACAGTGTCTTGCATGTCGGACTCATCAGCCTTGTAGCGGCGGCTTATCTTATTAACTTCTTTTGCTCAGACTCACGACATTGCTCATAGGTGGGTTGCGAGGGCACTTTTACCTCTTTTTGTATTATTTTGTATCTAGTATTTTCCATCTACCACTTCTTATTTGTATATGCGACCTAGTGATGAGACTGAGAGATTTGTGTATATGTGATTTTCTTTGGGTCGAGCTCACTTGAGCCGACGTTGTGTTTTCTTATTTTTTGCATTTCTTTATGCTCTTTTCTTGGTATTACATATATATTGTGTATGGTTGTGATCCGCCTCAGGCGAAGAGCTAGATCCCGCTTGGGGATGCCATTTTATGATTACAGGTTTATATATCTTGTTGTACCCATTTTGGGGGATAGTATTTACAGAGGAGACTCTGCCGAAATTTTCGGAAATTTTTGATGTTTTTAAAAAGAGGTTCAATGCAACTGTCGCAGTTATTGGTGCCCTCTGCATCTCAAAATCTCTGTAAGTGTTCCCTGCTTCTTCCCCACTCCTCTAGACTCCAATAAATTGTGTTTTCTGCAGCATTCATTGCGCAAACTCTCTTCCCCCTTCCAATAAACTGTTTTTGTGCAGGATTCTTTGCGCCGCGCTCAAAATAAAAAATTGTTTGCAGTTGATTTGTTATCGCTTTGCATTCATTAATACGGACTTAAGGGGCTTGAAACCAATTCAGATTGGGTGGGGATTTCATCACCCTTTCCAGGACCCCAAAAATCACAAAAAGCATATGCATTGACCATTGTTAAAATTAAAAAATACTAGACTCAGCCCTAAGGACTTCGCGCTCAATAGGACAGAGGACTAGTTACAGGCATCGGCCGTTTATCCTATCTGACTTTTGCGGTGCCTAGGCAAGTGTGACGAAGGCAAGTGGTTATTTAATTAAGGAACTTCGTGAAAGCGTTGGACAACCTCCCACTTACCTGGCACTTATCTGGCCGCATTAGACGGAGAAGAGGCGATTTGAGGTCCTATTTCTAGCCCTCTGGAACAGTTAGGAGCTGTCTAGCAGACCTAGGTGACCCTAGATCTAGGTGAGATTGTGCATATCTTATTTGTGATTGCTTAAAGCCGTAAGTTCGTACTTATTTTTGTAAAGCTCTTTCTAAAAAAAAGAAAAAAATCAAAAACTTTTATAAAAACTTGCCCTTTGTCACCAAATCCATTTTTCACCCACCACCAATCGTATTTCTCCATTGACGTTTTCTTACCCTCACCTTCTCCGCTTTAACTATACTAAACTCATTTAGTGTATGTCCGCTTGGACTCGGGACACTAGCGCCCGTCTAGTCCGCGTTACGTTAGTCGCTACCGACTACGCGATCGACTCAGACGTCGAAACTCCGTCCACTCCTCTTTCACCCTTACCTTTGCCGGCCAACTCCGACGTTGACCGGAATTCTGTTCATATATCTTCACCTTCACCATCACCAACCTCTTCTTCCGCGATGTCAGGATTTAATCCGAACATCTCTTTGACTACCCCTGGATTGGCTCCACCTCCTACGGAGACCAATAACCCACCACCACCGCCTGTTGTAGCGCCGCAGCGAATCGCGCTCCAGGATCGTTTCTATCCCACCCGTTCTGCACTTCCCACCTGCCTTTCTCTTCCACCGGCCAATGGGGATAATTTTGAAATTAAGCCCCACTTCATCAACATGCTTCCACGATTTCATGGGCTTGAATCTGAAGATACCTATATCTTCATCAATAAATTTCAAAACGTTTGCGCCATGATGAAAACTACCCAACTGTCGGACGATGCTATACGTCTACGGGTCATTCCGTTCACTTTATGCGATCTTGCTGAAAAATGGCTGTATAGCACCGCTTCCCACTCCATAACCAGTTGGGACGAGTTTGTAAAAGCGTTTCTAAAGAAATTTTATCCGAATCATAAAACCATAAGGATCCGCAATGAAATCAACCAATTCTCTCAGCTTCCTTCTGAACCCTTCTTGAAGTGCTTTGACCGGTACAAAGACCTTCTTGTTCAGTGTCCTCACCACGGTATAGAGAAATGGCAACTTTGCCAAACCTTATACAAGGGCCTGAACCCAGCAACGAAGCAGTTGTTGGAAACCATCTGTCAGGGCCACTTCCTATCAAAATCTGACGAGGAAGCGTGACAATTCTTTGACGACCTTGCGGAGCAAACGCTACAATGGGAGAGCACCAGACCGACTTCTTCTTCTTCTACCTCCACTTCTACCGGTCAGTCTAGGGTAGGAATTCACCAACTTGATGTCTCTATTGCGATGAAAGCTGAAATGGCTGCAATAACAAGAAAGCTTGAAGCGATAGAGAGCAAATTTTCTTCTCCTGCTCCTGCCCCTGTTCTCCCCCTTCGGACCATTTGCGCTTGTTGTTCCGATCCTTCTCACTTAACCGAAGAGTGACCTTACAATCCACCATCGCAAGGACAGGATCAGGTTAATGCTGCATTCCAGTAAAGACCGAGGAATGATCCATACTCTTCCACCTACAATCCCGGTTGGAGGAACCACCCCAATTTCGTCTGGAATCAGAATCAGAATCAATTCCAAGGCAACAATTTCCAAAGGGCCCCTCCGCCGCAACAACAAGCGCAACAACAAACTCAACAGTAGTTTCAGCAACCCTTCCAACCCCAACCTTTCCAAAATCAGACGAACAACTTTGCACCCAACAATTCTTTTCCACCAAAAAACTTTGTTCCGTCAAACAACGATAAGGTTTCCTTGCTCGAACGAAGTCTGGAGGCGTTCGTTAAATAATCGACACAATCCACTGCCAACATCCAGTCTTCCATTCAGTCCTTAGTGCAACACACTGCCGCACACGGGCAAAGCATCAAGACCATCGAGGCCCAGATTGCACAGCTGAATGCGGCCTTAAGCGAGCGAGAGAAGGGGAAGCTCCCGTCCCAGCCACTCCCAAATCCCGGTCACCCACATAATGTACATGTTGCTCTTGAACAACAGAATCATAATGTGAGTGCCGTGACCACATTGAGATCGGGAAGGATGCTGCAAAACAACATTGGCACACGGATCAACGATGACACCCCGGCCGCTTCTTCTTCTTCTTCTTCTTCTTCTTCTTCTACTTCTTCGTCTTCTGAGCCTATTCTCCGCTCTTCAACAGGCTCTCCTTCCTCTTCTTCTGCTCTGAACGGACCCACTTCTCACTCCACGAAAACACCTGTTCTAGGATCCGTTCCAACTCCACAATCTCCTCCACAGGCATTAGACTCAACCAATTTTAAAAACGTCCCATTTCCAAACCGGTTGAGGTCTAATAAACAAAATCCCCAAATGGAGAAGATTCTGGAGTTATTTAAGCAGGTTAACATTAACATTCCTCTTTTAGATGCTGTCCAACAAGTCCCGTCCTACGCGAAAATCTTAAAGGGCTTGTGCACGAAAAAGAGGAAGTCTCAGGTACCCAAGAAAGTTTTCTTGGCTAGTGCTGTGAGTGATGCCCTTACCCAATCTTTACCACAAAAACGGAAGGACCCTGGCTGTCCTACGATTTCAATTACCATTGGGGATAAGAACATCAACCGCGCACTATTAGATCTTGGTGCCAGTGTTAACCTGCTTCCGTACTCAGTATACGAGAAATTAGGCGTCGGAGAGCTGAAACCCACACACTGCACTCTCCAAATGGCCGACCGATCGATCACCCATCCTAGGGGTGAGCTAGAGGATGTGTTAATAAAAGTCGGGGACTTCATATTCCCCGTTGACTTCATTGTATTAGACACACAGCCTGTAGCTAACCCCCGAAATCAAATTCCGGTGATACTCGGTCACCCATTTCTTGCAACCTTAAATGCTGTGATCAATTGTCGCAATGGTTCGATGAACCTCTCTTTTGGAAACATGACAATTGAACTCAACATTTTTAGGTTGGGGAATCAGCCCGCCGAACCTAATGCTCATATACTGGACGTCTGCTCGATCCAGGAGATCACCCCAGAAGAGTGTGAATTCGAGGAGTTTTTGTTCGAACACGATAATCTTGACGCCACTAGTGCGTTCCTCTTCGAATCTGCTGCTGTTTCTGCGCCCGACAACGACTACGAGTGTTTCACGTTCTCGAATGATCTTAGCCGCTCGCAACCCGAGTTTGAATCCTTCGAATTTCCGGATGAGTTACCTGAACCATCCGACTCGGTCGCTTACACTCGTTTTGAACCTTTGCTGGAATCTTTTGAGTTCGAGACCGTTTCACCAATCTTGCCTTCCATCGTTTCACCTCCAACGCTCGAACTCAAGCCTTTGCCGTCTCACCTTAAGTACGCTTACTTAGGTGAGAACGAGACCCTCCTTGTCATCATCTCGGCTTCTCTAGCTCCAGAGCAAGAGAAAGCCCTTCTCGCGGTCTTGCACAACAACAGGCAAGCTTTTGGCTGGTCCATGGCGGACATCAAGGGGATTAGTCCCCTGATCGTTGAACATCACATTCATCTGATGGATGATGCCAAACCAGCCCGGGATCCACAAAGACGTCTCAATCCAGTCATGAAAGAGGCTGTGAAGAAGGAGATCGTAAAATGTCTAGATAGTGGTATCATTTACCCTATCTCTGATAGCCAGTGGGTTAGCCCCATTCACGTTGTCCCCAAGAAATCGGGCATCACGGTCATAACCAACGAGGCGAACGAGTTAATCCCTACTCGCACCCAAACTGGGTGGCGAGTATGCTTTGATTACAGAAAACTCAACGCCGCAACGCGGAAGGACCACTTTCCGCTACCTTTCATTGACCAAATGCTGGAACGATTGGCCGGACACGAGTACTACTTCTTTCTTGATGGCTACTCCGGCTATAATCAGATTCCCATCGCCGAAAAAGACCAGGACAAGACCACATTCACTTGTCCTTTTGGCACGTTTGCATATCGTCGCATGCCCTTTGGGTTATGCAATGCGCCCGCTACCTTCCAGCAGTGTATGATGGGAATCTTCTCAGACATGGTGGAAAAATTTCTGGAGATTTTCATGGATGACTTCTCCATCTTCGGCGACTCCTTCAACGAGTGTTTGCTGCATCTTGACGCTGTCCTTACCCGATGTAAGGACAAGAATCTCACTTTGAATTAGGAGAAGTGCCACTTCATGGTGCGCGAAGGTATTGTCTTAGGACATATCATCTCGCAAAATGGCATAGAGGTTGACAAAGCAAAGATTGAGGTCATTTCCAATCTACCTCCTCCCAGATGCGTCCGAGACATCCGAGCCTTCCTTGGCCATGCCGGTTTCTATAGACGGTTCATCAAGGACTTTAGCAAGATTGCTAGGCCCTTGACTCTTTTGCTGGCCAAGGATACGCCATTCGACTTCAACTCGAGCTGTGTGACTGCATTCGAGTCATTGAAAAGCTCACTCACTTCTGCTCCCGTTCTTTCTTCACCTGACTGGACGCACCCATTTGAGATTATGTGCGACGCATCCGACTTTGCCATTGGTGCTGTCCTTGGACAACACATCAACAAGATGCCGCACGTAATCTATTATGCGAGCCGAACCCTGAACGACGCCCAACTCAATTATACAACAACTGAGAAGGAATTCTTAGCTGTTGTATTTGCTTTAGAAAAGTTCAGGCCCTACCTCATCGGCTCTCCAGTCATTGTCTACACAGACCATTCTGCTCTGCGCCATCTTTTTATGAAGAAAGATGCAAAATCTCGGTTAATACGTTGGATCCTTTTGCTTCAAGAGTTTGACCTTGTCATTAAGGACAAACGAGGATGTGAAAACGTAGTTGCCGACCATCTTTCACGACTTCCTTCTTCGCCTTCGCTTCCAATTCCGATCAACGACGTTTTCCCGGATGAACAGCTCTTGACAGTATCTTGCGAACCCTGGTTCGCAGATATTGTGAACTATTTGGCCATAGGATTACTACCAACAGAATGGTCAAGTCAGGACAGACTTCGCTTCTTATCCCAAGTAAAACACTTTTACTGGGACGAACCCTATCTGTTCAAGTACTATCCCGACCAGATTATTCGTCGGTGTGTCCCTGACGAGGAATTCAAGAGTGTGCTGTCGTTTTGCCACGATCAAGCGTGTGGCGGGCATTTTGGGCCCAGAAAGACAGCTGAGAAGATCTTGCAATGTGGTTTCTACTGGCCACAACTCTTCAAAGACGCTCATGACTATTGCATGACTTGCTCCCGGTGCCAACACATGGGCCGGATATCCCGGCGGAACGAGATGCCGCTCCAACCGATCTTGGTTGTGGAGATTTTCGATGTTTGGGGGATAGATTTCATGGGGCCGTTTCCCGGCTCTTTCGGGAACTTGTACATCCTTCTCGCTGTTGATTACGTCTCTAAATGGGTCGAGGCTGTGCCCAGCCGGACTAATGACAACAAGGTTGTCGTTAGGTTTCTTAAAGAAAACATTTTCTCCCGGTTTGGGCACCCCCGAGCGATCATTAGCGACAATGGAAGTCTTTTCTGCAATAAAACTTTCGAGGCCTTGATGCGGAAATACTCCATTAATCATAAGCTCTCTACGCCCTACCACCCCCAAACCTGCGGACAGGCCGAAGTTTCAAATCGGAAAATCAAGCAGATACTGGAGAAGACGGTTTCCAAGAACCGTAAGGATTGGTCGCTGAAACTCACTGATGCCCTCTGGGCATTTCGAACCGCTTATAAGACCGATCTTGGCATGTCTCCCTATCGGCTTGTGTACGGAAAGGCTTGCCACCTACCTGTCGAAATAGAGTATCGCGCATTTTGGACGATAAAGGAGCTGAATCTGTCTCTCGAAGATGCGGGCAGCCATCGGAAGCTGCAGTTGAACGAATTGAGCGAGCTTAGGGATGAGGCTTACGATAACGCGGTTGTTATTAAGAACCGAACGAAGGTGTTTCACGATAAACACCTTTTGCGCAAAACCTTCGTACCTGGTCAGCAGGTACTGCTTTACGACACCAAACTTCACTTCCATCCAGGAAAGCTCAGATCTCGCTGGAAAGGGCCGTATTTTGTGCGGAATGTGTATCCGCAGGGCGCTGTGGATTTGGAGAATCCAAAGGACGGTTCATTTTTCAAAGTGAACGGACACCGACTAAAACCGTACCTTACCGCCGAACCAACAGAGGAGCTCCTGGTCTTACAGGAGCCGGTTTACCCTGCCTAATTTTCCTCTGCCTACCACCAAACTTCGGTTATCCAGCCAAGAACAGTGGACACTGTTCCAAATAAGTTTGGGGGTGTGTATAAACCATTTTGTATATATTTATGGACATTCTTTTTCTTTTTCTTTTCTTTAAAAACAAAAACAACAAAAAAATTGTGTATAGCTAACCGACAATTTTGACCCTTCAAATGATCTCTTCATGCAATGACAGTGAGGACACTGTCCAGTAAGTTTGGGGGTACGCTCGGTACGCATTTCTTACCTTCGCTTTCATATGTATATTTTGCATCTGCATATTCAAATCCTTAAAATCCATAAAAATCAGAAAATTTTCTAAAAACATATAAACTTTTGGTCAAGTTAGCTAGTGGGAGAACTCTGATTCAACATTTCGACGGTTTTTAATAAGATAAGAATAACTAAATCTTATGTTTAGATTTTGAAAACCTGAAAGATAACTCTCCTTTGAAGTTAACTATAGCTGTTATACGTCTTTACACCACACTACACGTGTCATGAGTTTTTGGGAATTATTTATGTGGAAAAACTTTTAAATGGATCAATGATTTTCTGAGGATCAAATAGGTTTGTTCTGAAATAAGTAATATCAAGAATAGTTTATGAAGTAAGTGAATATAAAGGAATGTTATTGATGCCTTAATCGGAACTAAGTCTGAAAAATAACCCATCTGAAACTTGATTGGAATGATTACACACCGAACCCACTAAACACGTCTTTTATCCAAAAAAAATAATAATAATTGAACTGCCGGTTATATCTCCGTTCGTATTAAATCATCATGATTTTTCACGCCAAACTGTCTTTTGTTTTTGGACCTAGGTAACTTGAGTAATTAAGTCCGATGGGGTGTTTCTACACCTAATGCCCTAAAACCAACTGGTTTGGGTGCATTGGCCCAAAGCTCGCTAAGAAGCCTAGAAAGTCCAGATTAAAACAAAGTCAAGCAAGTGTTCTCCCCGAGTTAAAATTCCTAACGGTTCTTTGTGTGAGAATAATCTTGATAAAAGACAGGCTTTTATAAAAAAAATTAACGGAGATATGAAGGTTTTATTCTATGATAAAGACTATTGCACGTTCACAGAGGTGTGTATGAAATGAAAACAAGAAAAAGGTGGAGTGAAAAATAAGACCTAGTTTCCTGTTAAGGAAGATAGAAATTCTAAAAGTTGAAACTTTACTGGAAAACGAAACTTGAAAAATGCTTAACTCTTTATAAAACTTATGTGATCCTTTCAAAATTTTTATCTGGGCTTTATTGTGTGACATAATAACGTAAATCGATCCTTCTGGAAACTTAACGACACTATTTGCACTGCACGTAAAAACATATAAAATCTGTAGTTAAATAAGAAGCGAGGTGTGAAAAATAAGGGTTTGATAGTCTAGACTTGGGATCATAGAATTGTTATTTTCTGAAACAAAACTTTAGGGTTTGAATCTTAGTTATTTTACAAAACCAACTTGACCGGATTTTGTGGGTAGTATCCGCTGAAAACCCTCAGGAGACAACACTCCTCCTACTAGGGACACCTAGAGGTTTAACGGCTTGTTGCACATGCTCAGTGCAATCGCGTTCCCTGCGAAAGTGAGGTTAGAAAATTTTTTGGGAATAAATTGGCTTTGCTCGGGACGAGCAAATGATAAGTTTGGGGGTATTTGTTCATATCAGATTATTGCATTTTTATACCGCCCAATTTTTATCATATTGCTTATCGATAGGTACTCTTGAGCCGTGTTTGCTAGTCAATTGCAGGATACAGGTTCTCCGCTCTAAACGGAGAAATTCATGGAAAAACACGACAAAATCCGGGTTCCTGCCAACCACAGATAAAACACGGATCTCCGCTCTTTATCCGTCTGTTGCCACACACCAGTTTAAGAGACAAAATAGCAAATCAATGTCGTTTTCATACACAAGGCTCAATGGCAACACAAGATCCAAGAAATCTACGCGGAGCTCGAGAAAATCATGACAAAAAGATCCACATCAAATCACCTATTGCTCAACAGAAATTCTGGAAAAATCGTGAAGAAAATCTGAGAAATATCATATACCAGACTCATGGGCACAGCAGAACAGGGAAGTACAAAAAATCCCACTCCCTAATTCCTCCATACGGCCGTGGAACCGCGGCCAATAGGGGGTCTAGGCCGCGGTTCCGCGGCCATACAGGCGCCGCACTTGATGGTTTTTTGGGGGTAGATTTGTCTTTTTACATGGGTCCAGAATGTTGCTCTAGAATTTCTGTTGCCTGCCTATAAATAGTCCAGAACTTGCCAAAGCCAAGGGTGCATAATCTTATATTTTTCTAGGTTTTAGAATACATGTTCTTCTTCCTCTTCTCATCTCTTCTCCATTGAAAAACTTATAGTGAGCTTTTGTGAGTGAAGAATGATGAATAAAGAAGTTCCCTTTGCTATTATATTTGTCTTGTTCTCTTATTATTGCTTGTAATTTTCATTTGTTAACTTAGTTGTTGTTATTTCTTGTTGTTTATTTCTTTTCTCTTTTCCTTTATCCTTAAACAACCATGATGCTTACGCTTGATCCTTGCCGAGGTGGGGTCGCAAATAGCTAGTTGTTATCTTCTAATCTCCTTCTTTCTATCTTCCTCTTGTGTTTTGTTTTCTTTTCATTATGATGTGTGAGTAGTTTCATACTTGTTAGGGTAGGATAAGGGAAGTTTGAGAGAAGGAAATCTCTCTCACTCTTTCCTTGCCCAACATCTTAAATCGACTCCCGTTAATTGAACCACAATCCGCTCCTTACGGCACCCTATCCTACATGATAGCGGTGATTCCGTAGTGAGACCGGTTGTGGTTGAATTAACCGGAGGTTATGGCTAAGAGCCAAGAACGGACGAACAAGCACCAAAAGGAAGAACTTAAGCGTTGGAAAGCCTAGCTTATACTTGCAAGTTCCTTCCTAGTCGTGCTAATCCCCGTTGTTGCCGATTACCGTAACACCGATATTAAGAGTGGCAACGAAAGAAGTGAGCGATTCCTAACTCAAACTAACCTAATCCTAACCCTAACAAGCTCTCTTTATATATCATTTTAACACTTAGTTAATCACAAACAAATCTGGACTTTCGGATTTAACTCGTTAAAGCACATAGAAAAAGATTTCCATCTCCCTGCGGACGACCCGTACTCAACCGGCTAGCTACAAGCGAAACCGTCTTGATTGCGGTAATTAACTAAAACTTGAACACGCGGAATCTCTAACAATCAGTGCCAAATGTCAAAATGGAGCAGCACAAGAAACAAAAATCCCTAACTCGCCAAAGTTGCGGTGGAACCGCGGCTAAACCTTAGGTTATGCCGTGGTTCCGGGGCCATTTGGTCGAGTTGGGCCCTCGTATTTCTTGGGGCTCTATAAAATACCCTGCACGATTTCTGACTACTTTTATTTTGAAAAATTCCAACTTTTGAAAAATGGATAGAAACTTGATAAAATCCGGGTTTCGAAACTCGATCGAACACTTTAACATCGTATAGACTTCGCATAATGCTCTAGGTTGGTTCTGATAACATGAAAGTGTGTCTTAGTACCATCACTAGGTTAAAACAAGCATCAAGTATGCAATTTAAAAAATTTAAGGATGCTAAGGTACACTAACCTAGGATCTATCTAGAGTATTAGGGTTTATATGATAACAAAGAAAGTTTTACTCTAAGTGATGGAGACTACAACCTTTGTAGACCAAGTTCTTTTCTTCTCAAGCTCCGAGTAGTAGTACCTACGACTCCTCTTGGCTCCACTTGAAGAAAGATCGAGCTTACTTCTTGATTTTCCAAGCTGAAGATGATCCACCCGAAGTTTCTCTAGGTCAAGCTAACTCTTCTCTAATCTACTATTAGTGAAAGAAACAACCTAATCTAAATTGCTAATCTAGTGTAGGTTGATGTAGTAAGGTTTTTAGCTCACTTAAAATTCTCTAAAGCCTTAGGGTTCACAACTCATGTGAGGGTTGGGGATTGGAGGAGGAGGAAGAAGATAATGGAGAAAGAAAGCAAAATAAGCTAGCATTCAAGCAAAAAAATGAAGAATGGCTCACATATATTCTTCACTCATTGAAGCATGAATATTTTCACATAGAAAATATGCACCATGCTTCAACAGTGAAGCCAAACAAATAAAACAATATATGAACCATGCTTCACAACCATGCCTAAAATATCTCCTTATTTTCCACCTCATTTATCCATTTTCATAAAATATAGATAAATCCATGTTCATATATATATATATATATATATATATATATATTAATAGAAGAAAATAATTAGTGAGCATTAATATTAGTTAATATATAAATATATCAAATATAAAAATATATCGAAATATTAAATCAACACTTGATTTAATAATCCGGCTATATAATATATAACCGACTAATATCATTTATTTGTATATCATATTATCAAATCAACACTTGATTCAATAATCCGGTTATATCACATATAACCTAATCGATATCAAATGTCGCCGAATTAGAATACGGTATCACATACTTGTATTTAATCAGGCTCCCGCACATATCAACATATGTGCCCTACTTCGTTTTGCTTGAGCTAGGAAAGCACTGTATGAGACTCTAAAGACTCGTCAATACACCAACAGTAGCTAATGATCATATCACGACCCACAAGCCGTCAATGGTATTAGCTGGACGTAACGGCTACCCAGGTATTGAGCGATTAGAAAATCAACAAGCAAACTTGTCCAAACTACTATGAAGCCTATAAGTAACACGTACTGTACAGTCCGGTCTCTTCATCTGATGTATTGCATATCGAGTCTAGGGTGGAATCGTCAGACCCCAGTAACTTGATAAGGCATGCCGACGTATGGCTCATAACGGTTCGAGAAACTACTGATAACATTTATCAGTAATTCTCATCAGCCCTGACCAGGGACTTACTGTTATAGCCAATCGAGAATAGCTCAACATCAACTCCATATACCAGGAGAGACGAAACTCATCCTATTGCTCACTGCCTCCATGTGACTCGAGACTGTACCCAAAATCCACCTATTTGCACGACTCCTTTGAGCCGTGGTAGGGAGGAAATCAAGGCACAGTGGGGACCACACAAGACACTATGATGATCTCGGGTCTACAGACCAACCTGTACCAGTGTCACCATAGAACTGCTATCTGATGATAGGTATGATACTATCTAGGAGTTCTCGGCGAGTCCTGTTCGGTATACCCATTCTCTAATCAGCACATGTATACAATCTTTGATGTCAAACTTCGATGGTTGTGGGATCAACCATCACCCCATATAGGGTCACGAAACATACACACTAGTCTACTCTAGAATATCGATGCCCTATCTCGATATCCCATCGACTAGGAACTATTAAAGGATGTGCTTGTGGACTATCCAGGTCCCACTAGTATGATCTGCATCATAGTCCTGGTAGTCAAGTCCATATCCTAAGGGCTTTATCAACATGTATCAGAGATTCAGTATAATAATACAAGTGTACAAGTTATGATAATGAGCAACAAGATAGCATACTATCATGTCGAGCAAGAAAGTCCTCTATATATATGTCCAAGCATCCACTATATTATTCAATAATGGCCTCTAAGGCATACATATTCCTTGCAAGGACAAGATGTTTAGAGTGGTGTAGTTTGTGAACAAGATGCTCTCTTTTAATCCTCAAAGCTCAAGTGGAGAAAATGAGGAAGAAGAAGAAGAGGTATGGCAACTTGAGAAAAAATCTCACTTGATGAAAATGATAACCATGCCAAAAAAATATCTCTCACTCTCAAATACTTATCTCTTTCACACAAACAAAAGAGTGGGTGGGCTAGTGACTTATTAGGATGAGTCACAAACCCACACACTTCTCATTAAATAAGAAGATATGAGTAAGAAAGTATTGAAACCTCACTAGATATACATACACATACACTTATAAATATAAATGCTTGTATATAAACAAATATACCTAAACCCATATAAATACGTATACCGTATTTCTAAAAAAATACAAATACCATATTTTTACTGAAAATACAAAATACGGAATATTCGTCTAAGAGTATCGCATATCAGGCCTAGTGAGTGGTAAACGTCAGAACCTTAACAACGCAATAAGTCATGTCAGTGTGGAGCACAATACAACCTGAGAAACTACTGGTGTACCTACCAGTAAATCTCACTTGCCCAGACCAAAGACCTTGTGTATTGGACAACCGTACACAGCAGGATATCAACTCCTAATACTAGGAGAGACGGATCCTTTTATGCCCTACTGCCTCCAAGTGCTTCGGGACTGCACCCAACTACTACCTGTTTGCATGACTCATTTAAGACATGGTAGGGTAGTAATTTAAGTATAGTGGAAACACACTCGAAACGAATAGTGATGTCAAGTCAACGGAATAACGTGTACTCGTGTCACCGGGGAACTGCTAACTAACAATAGGTATAATACCAACCAGCAAATCCCAACGAGTCCGTCCAGTGTAACTCAAAACCCAATGAGCACCTGTATACTATCTTTGGTACCGTATACCAATGGATGTGGAACAGGCCACCTTCCCTGACGGGGATAAGAAGCGTATACACTAGTCTACTCTGGAGTATCGATACCCAGTCTCGATAATCATATGATTAGGGACAAGTTTGAGGATGTGCTTATAGACTATCCAGCCCCCATTAGTGTAACTGTCATCACAACGCTGGTAGTCAAGCAAATATCCTAATGGCTCTATCAACATGTATTAGCGATATATTAAAAGAAATATATACACATGTTAAGATAGACTCAAACCAGATAGAATACTATCATATTAAGCAAGACGGTTATTATATCTGTGAATATCCCAAGCTTCCAAAATGTAATATACAATCCAGTACTATACAATAATGGCATCTACGGTATATATCACTAAAAAGTGGCTGCCTGGGTATCCCTATGAGATCCGCTCTCTCTCAACCGGCCAATGTAGATAAGAGGAAGCAAACCCATCGAACTCTTCCCTCGCCATGTAGTATTTTCAAATTAAGGTGATCAGGAACGGAAGCAGGGATTTCTTCTGAGCAACCCCTTCCATTATCGTACTGAACAATTGAGTCACAACACAAAACTGATGATCTTTCACCATTAAGCAATGGACGATATGCCACATACCAGCCGGGAAGGAAGAAACATGGCTAATACCCCTGATGTTGCGGTTTACCCATCGGCAAGCCTAAGAACATTCTTATACATATGTGTGGGGTTTAACCCCGCATTTTTCAACTCAGCAAAGTCTCCTAACAAAGATTGATACACCGCAAGTTTATTTGGTTGCTGATATCCTGGCCTCATCAGGATGTTTGTCACTCTTGAGATTGTATCGGGTTGAAAAATTCTTCTTCTCTCTCAAAAATAAAATTCTACATGTCCCATATTTGGCTCACCATTTCTCAACGTATCGTAAAAATGCTCAACCAATTCCCTAATAGCAAAGAGGCCCTCACTGCCATAAATCAGAAATTCCCACCCCATCCGACAAATTTCATCATAGAAGTACTCCCATATGTTTCATCGGAGAAAACTTCTAAGAAATTCTTCTCACATTTAAAAGCAACCATCGTAGAAATTGAAGGAAATTGCGTATAGAACTGAATAGAGAATGGGAGAAGATTACAGTGGAGAAAATTTCGTCGTGAATGGGGGAGGTTGGACTGCCAGATGCGGCCAATAAGAATATTCTGGCAGTCGAACTTGGGATTTGAGGTTAGATCCGGAAGGAAGTGGTATGGGAGGAAGAGAAGGTTTGTTGTTATCACGCCCCACTTCCCAGTGTACGGATAAGGAGACGTGGCGAGGCCGCGACGTATTTACTCAGAAGTAAACACGTTAAGCGTAAATAAGCAATATAAATAAAATAATACAAGAATGACAAGAGATGTAATAAAACAACAATTTTTTATTTATATTCATTCTTTACATACAACTGAAAAGTAAAGTACAATGATTGAAAACGATGCCTAAACAGTGGCAATATGTACTGAAAGAAAAGTAAGTACAAGTAGGAACTAAAACTCTGGCTCCTCAGTGAACTGCTCCAAATCGTCGTGGCTAGGCTCATCTCCTGAGAGTCGGGTCCTCCTGACAACATTCCAAAGAAAGAAGAGATAGAAATGTCGTCAGCGAACTAGCACTCGGTAAGTCCCAAAAGAGAGAAAGGAATAGAAAAGTAAAGAGAATAGAATTGGTAAATTATCTATTTGTTATGTTAACGTAGTTGTTTGTAGCTTGGTACATAAGGTATCAATATATACGAGAGGAGTCCAACTTATCCCGTGGACTATGGTGACCCGTAGTACAAGGCCCCGTTAAAACATATGGGATAACGACACAGGATGTTCATGTAGGTGTCTTTTAGTGACCATCATCATGCCACTTTTAACACATTCTGTACCAGTCTACCCCTTTAAAAAAACGTAGTGTATATTGTATTGATTGTATTGATTTGTAGTTACCAGACTTGCCGAGACCATGATATAAGTCGTTCATGTAAACTGATCAGGATGTAAACGGATAGTCATGTAGTCAAGTCAAGATACATCCATGGTTCAGTCAAGTCAAGTCATGTTGTATACTTGATAAAATTCTGCTATTCATGTTTATTCTAAGTATATATTGGATTCATGTTGAATTGGAGTTGGATTCATATTTGGATTGTATTCAGATTAAACTGAGACACAGATTGAGTCAGATACTTAGACATAATTGGATCCTGAATTAGGTTTAAAAGTTATCAGTAACTACTGTATATGGACGGCAGGATTTGTGTCTTTTTCCAACATAATTACCATTGATAACCCTGTTTTAGTTTTCTACCTTATATAGGTAAGCACCCACTTTCTCCGGCTCTTGAGGCTCAAGAGAATTGGTCCCGCTTAAACCTATATTTACTAGGGTCCTTAATAAAATTTTATATAATTTGAGGGGTTTTTATAAAAAAATATTTTAAATATACTTTCAAAATAAACCTCAAGTATTTATTTATCGTATTTAAAGTTTTTATGGATGTAACTTTAAAAAATTGAGGTATTCTAGTGAATATATATCTAGCTTGAATAGTTCAAGCTATTTTAATGTAAACTTAACTTCTATAGATTCTTAATGGTATTATCGTGAAACTTGTAATTCTTTTATTTTGTTTAGAAAACATGGAATTTATTATATATTGAAAATATGTGATTTGATAATATTTATATCATTATTAAAAATAAATTTTTATCATTAAATAGAAATTATCGTTTTTCTTAAAAATTGTATTAAAATTCCATCCAGAACGTATGCTCCGTGAAGAGGTCTGCATTTCGCTCTACTAGTTTCGAGGACGTGCAATAATCCGCACCACCCCGATCAGTTTCCCCAAAATGGGTTTTAGAGGCATAATCATAAGGAATGAATCAACACAATTTAAAGAAATCCGGGTTTTTAATAGTTTAAGGTATTTATTTGAAAAGTCGTATTTTGCCGCATGATATTGGTTTCAAGCGAATCGTTCTATGTCAATATGTGTGTTTGTAAGAAGTAGGTCATTACCTTATGAGATTTTCTAAAGGTATGCTAAACAAAATTATATAAAGATGTTGTATGTAAACTTTAAGGTATTTAAACGTAAAAGCTTAATAAAAGTTGTTTTACATTGAGTTTTAAAATGAAACTTGTTCCTAATATTAGTTAATATTTTACAAGCAAGGTATAATGATATGGATAAGTGGTTCTTAAGAAAAGTTATAGTTTTAAAGAGTATAGAATTAAAGGTCGGTATAACTCCACTTACCGACGTGATTGAAAATAGATCATTTTAAGGTAGGAAGAGGAGAAGAGTGGTGGGACTTACAAGTTGTGTGGGTTAAGAATAGAGGGAAGAAGGGATTGAGATCGTCGTGGTGTCGCGGAGTAGCCGGGAACATCTCGAATCCTCGCCAGAAAGTGAACTTGAGCTAACTCCAATTGTACTCTTCTTTGACTTGGAAATTTTTGAGAATTTTTAACAAGAGATTTCAGAATGAAGAGGGCTAGGGTATGGGGTTATATTTATAGGGTAAAATTAGGGTTTTGGGGATTGAAGAAAGAATTTAAATGCATTAAAATTTGGATTAAAAGGTGAATTAACACTCTCTGGATAAATGCAGGAAAATCAAACAGAATAGGAGTAGTTGGGGTAGGCCAAGAGACTGGTGTGCAAAGAATGGGGGTCATTCCCTACGGGGGGCCCGGTGGTGCCGGCCCAGGGATCAATCTCGCTGCCATGCTAGGGTTTTGGGGGCTTGGATTGATGTCGCGTGTCTAAGGCTGCTCATAAAATATTTAGCACATGTTTGATTTTTTGTGGCTTTTCATTTTATGTGTATTGCACATGTAAAATTTTGGTCTTCCAAAATTTTTTAAATAATATTTAGAAAAATAATATTCGGCTGATGAGATTCGAACATATAGACTATGTCATAGCAGTGCAATACTTTACCAATGAGCTACAAGTTATTTCTTGCTGTTCTTAAACAAAAATAACTTTTAAGTTGTGCTCAGGCTTGCAAACTCCTTTCTGTGTTTTTTTTAATGAAAAATTTTGTATAGAAAATTCAGGATCGTTACAGTTGGTTTTGGGATAAATTCAGAATAAGGGATCGGCCGAGTTGGGGAGTGATTTTAATTGCATTTTAAACATAAGCCCTCCACAAAAAGTAATTAAAAACAAATGTTTACACAAGATTTTTACAAAAAGAGACAAAACTTGTATTTACAAGAGGCGGGGACGTGATTAATCGTTATAACGCGGCTCATGTAAAAACATGAGCTTCCCCGGTTCCACTGGCATTTCTAAAAATGGCTTCAGACGCTGGCCATTAATTTTAAAGGTGTTGCCAGAATGCAGATCTTCAATATCGATTTCACCATACGGAAAAATGGTGCGCACAAGAAATGGACCTGTCCATCATGACTTCAATTTCCCTAGAAACAGATGAAGTGTGGAATCGTACAGTAGAACCTTTTGGCCTACCGTGAAGGTTTTTCGAAGAATCGTCCTATCATAAAAGAATTTCGTCTTTTCTTTATTGAGTTTGACATTCTCATACACATCGTTGCGTATCTCATCGAGCTCATTCAGTTGAAATTTCCTTGCCTTACCGGCCTTTTTCAGGTCGAAATTGAGTTGTTTAATTGCCCAGAATGTACGGTGTTCCAGTTCAATAGGCGGATGACATGCTTTACTAAAGATGAGTCGGTATGGAGACATACCCAAATTCATCTTGAAGGCGGTGTGAAACACCCAAAGCGTGTCATTCAACTTCTTGCAGTTGTGGCTAACAGTCTTTTCCATGATCCTATCATGAAAGACTTTCGTCTTTTCTTTATAGAGTTTGGCATTCTCATACGCATCGTTGCGTATCTCATCGAGCTCATTCAATTGAAATTTCCTTGCCTTACCGGCCTTTTTCAGGTCGAAATTGAGCTGTTTAATTGCCCAGAATGTACGGTGTTCCAGTTCAACAGGCGGATGACATGCTTTACTAAAGATGAGTTGGTATGGAGACATACCCAAATTCATCTTGAAGGCGGTGTGAAACACCCAAAGCGCATCATTCAAGTTCTTGCAGTTGTGGCTAACAGTCTTTTCCATGATTTTTTTTATCTATCTATTTAAGATCTCAACCTGGCCACAAGTTTGAAGATGGCAGGGCATTGACAATCTATGGCTTATGGAGTATTTCTTCATTAGCGATTCGAATGACCAGTTGCAAAAGTATGTTCCATTGTCGCTAATGATGGTGCGAGGTGTGCCGAACCGAGAAAAAATTTTCTCTTTCAAGAATTTTCGACAACCTTATTGTCGCTGGTTCGACATGGCACTTCCTCCATCCACTTGGACATATAGTCCACAGCCAATAAGATATACAAGTTCCCAAAATAGTTAAGGAACAGCCCTATGAAATTGATACCCCAGACATCGAAAATCTCCACAATCAGAATGGAATTTAAGGGCATCTGATTTCGTTTTCCAATCATTCCCAAATGATGACATCAAGTACAAGTTTTGCAATACTCGAAAGCATCCTTAAAAAGCGTCGGCCAGTAGAAGCCGCTTTGCAAAACTTTCTTAACCATCTTTCTGGGTCTAAAATGGCCCCCACAAGCTTGGTCATGACAGAATGACAACACACTTCTCGTTTCAGAGCTAGAAACACATTTTCTAATGATCCGGTTAGGACAATACTTAAATAGATAAGGCCCATCCTAATAAAAGAATTTGACTTGGGAGAGAAATTTTGACTTGTCCTGTTTCGACCAAAAGGAAAATGTTTCTCTGGTGACAAGCTAGTTCAAGATATCACCGAACTAGCGTCGACTGATACGGAGAGAAGTTGTTCATTTGGAAATTGTTCGTTCATTGGAATGTCCTCAATTGGTGCATTAGTTAGGTGAGACAGATGATCGGTAACAACTTTGTCAGTTCCCTTCTTATCTTTGATGGTCAAGTCAAACTCTTGAAGAAGGAGAATCCAACGTATCAATCTGACTTTGACATCCTTGTTTGTAAAGAGATGCCTAAGTGCAGAATGATCGGTATAAATTGTGACGTAGATACCGATCAAGCAAGGACGGGACTTTTCGAGTGCATAGACGACATCTAAGAATTCATTTTCCATGGTAGTGTAATTTAGCTGTGAGTCATTCAACGTCCTGCTCGCATAGTGTATCACGTGCGGCTTCTTTTCAAATCGTTGTCCTAAGCTAGCTTCAATTGCAAAGTCAGAAGTATAGCACATCAGCTCGAATGGTTCGTTCTAGTTTAGTGCACTTAAGATCGGAGCGGAAGTGAGCTCTGATTTTAGCAGTTTGAAAGCAGTAAGGCACTCGGAATTGAACTCGAAAGGAACATCCTTAGTCAGCAAAGAAGTCAAGGGTCTGGCCAGTTTACTAAAATCCTTAATGAAACGCCTATAAAACCCGGCATGACCTACGAATGCCCTGATGTCACGGACAGTCCGTAGAGGTGGGAGACTTGAAATAATGTCGATTTTCTCTTTATCGACCTCAATGGCATTTTCAGAGATGATGTGGCCTAACACAATGCCGTGTTTGACCATGAAATGACACTTCTTCTAATTGAGTGTTAGGTGTTTTTCCTTCTATCGTATTATTACCAGTTCGAGATGCCTCAAACACTCAAAAAATGAGTCTCTAAAGACGGAAAAATTATCTATGAACACTTCCAGAAATCGCTCTATCATGTCAGAGAATATGCCCATCATGCACCGCTGAAATGTTCCTGGTGCATTGCATAGCCCAAAGGGCATACGGGGGTAAGCGAATGTACCAAAAGGAAAAGGAAAAGTCGTCTTGTCCTGATCCTTTGGATCAATCGGGATCTGATTATAGCCAGAGTATCAATCAAGGAAACAATAGTAAGCATGGCTGGCTAAGCATTCAAGCATCTGATCAATGAAGGGCAACGGAAAATGATCCTTGCGAGTTGCTGCATTGAGATTTCTATAATCAATACAAACCCTCCAATCTGTCTATGTGCGGGTTAGGACTACCTGGTTCGCTTCATTTGTGATAACCGTGATTCCTGATTTCTTTGGTATGACATGAATAGGGCTTACCCATTTACTATCAGATATGGGATAAATGATCTCATTGTCAAGGCACTTCATCATTTCTTTCTGCACCTCTTCTTTCATAACCAGGTTTACATGGCATTGAGGATCCTTAAAGGGTTTGGACTCATCGGTCATATGGATTCTGTGCTGACAGATAGCAGGGCTGATTCCTTTGATATCAGCTATCGACCAACCAATTGTTTCTATATTCTTTCTCAGAACATTCATGAGTGCCGACTCTTGCTCTGGCGCAAGGTCGGTTGCGATTATAACTGGAAGCGTTTCGTTATCACCTAAGTATGCATACTTGAGGTGGTCAGGAAGAAGTTTGAGGTCAAGTTTAGGCGGCTAATCAACAGATGGTCGTACTTGGGGGTTGGTTTAGTAAGAAGTGGTTCGAATTAGGGCCCTAAATATGTGTAAGAGACCTGCTCAGGACTTAGCTTCTCAAGCAAGAGAAGCTCCTCAGAGAATAGTTCTTCAAAAGTTTCTTCAAGGCACTCATCGTTGAAATCAAATGTCTCCTCCTCAGACATATCGTGTACAATGTTGACTTCATACGTGTCATTGTGTCGATCACTCGCTTGTTTTCCTAAACTGAAGATGTTAAGGTCAATTTTCATATTTCCAAAAAAGAGTTTCATAGATCCATTATGACAATTGATCAACGCGTTGGATGTGGCTAGGAAAGGCATCCCTAGTATGATTGGAATCTGACCACTGGGATTGGTGATGGGTTAAGTCTCCAAAACGATGAAATCTAAGAGGAATATGAATTCCCTGACCTTAATTAGAACATCATCAATCTCCCCCTTCAGTATTTTTATGGATCGGTCCGCTAATTGTAGAGTCATTTTGGTCGGCTTCAATTCTCCTAAACCCCATTGTTCGTAAACTGAGTAAAGGAGCAGGTTCACGCTTGCACCTAAATCTAACAAGGCTCGATTGATTTTCTTGTTCCCGATAATGCAAGAAATGGTAGGACAACCAGGGTCTATATATTTCACCGGAATGGATTTGAACAAGACATCGCTTAAAGTGGCAGCCAAGAAGAATTTTTTAGGCACATTCGTGCGTCGTTTCTGCGTGCACAAATTCTTGAGGAATTTTGCACATGCCGGGACTTGTTGGACCATGTCCAACAACAGGATGTTTACTTCATAACATTTGAAAACTTCTAACACCTTCTCCATACTTGCAGAGGGCTTCTTTGATCTTAACCTATTGGGGTAGGAAGCCTTAGGCTCAAACATTGGGTTCGAAAAGATGCAGATGGAGTAAGTGTAGAAGGCGTGAGGGTTCGTGCTAGTAATACTGGACGAATTTGCAGCATTGAATCTGTTTGTTTCGAAGGAGTTGCAGCTGACAACGAAGAAGAAGAAGGCGAGGGTGAAGAAGACGAAGAAGTAGATGGATCAAAAGATGAAACAGGCGATGAAACAAGTGTCGATGTATCGACAACCGCACGTTTAGATGTATCGGTAGGTTTGACAACTCTGTTGTCAATCGTGCGTCCTAATCTTAGGACGGTGATGGCAATCGCATTCTTTACGTTGTTCTGTTGAACAACAGGAGCGTTGTAACTCCTCTGTTCTCTCGGGTTTGTCATCGGTTGGGAAGGAAATGTTCCCTTCTCTTGTTCATTCACTGTAGCAGCTGTAAGTCTACAGTAGCGCTCCGGCCGTCATTCTGACGCCAAACGTGGAAAAAAACTTTTATAACTGGCGCTATCGCATACTATATCCTGGGTCTTTCCATTAACGCTAAACTAACAAACTGTAAAGAGGTAGAAAGGCTATACCGAACGATCCGAGTCCTTCGGTCTTTAGCCATCATCCCACGCTCCTCGCGGCAACTCCGATCTCTTGGCTCCTCATCGAGGTGGCACCACATCTACGGATCTTTAAACGGGCTCTCGTCTGTATACCGAGGCAACTCGGTCATCATATCTGCTAAAAGAAATGACCAAGATGAAGTAGAGAACGAGCAGAATACTTTTTCTCAAACACCCTAGGGTTCTCATCACATGAGAGGGTTAGGATAGAGGTTGAAGAAGATGCTAGGGTTTGGAAATGGTGAACTCAAGAAACACTAGTGAGCAAAAGAAAATCAAACCCATAAACTTGTGTTGTGTTTCTTCTTGTGTGAATAAATATATATGAGGTTTATTTATCAAATACCAAAGAGAAATATCTAAAGAAAAAATGTCCTCAAAATATCTCTTCACAAAACAAAACACATTAATTCCTTAATGACTCACTAGATGACTCATTACATGAGTCATTAGTGAACATTCTAGAATTGATGTGTCATCCATAATGAGTCATCATTTCCAAAACCAAATAATCATTTAAACCAAAATGATTAATCCAAAAACAAATGCATCTTCTAAAATATTCTCGTAACGGATTACGAAAATACCCCTCACCTGTATTCGTATTCCGACCGAATACGAATACAAGAGACTAAAATATTCTGACTTAATATAATACATGGATCGGGCTTAAACCAAAGCCTACCGGTATTATCTGCCCGAAATATGACACGTGCATAAATTCACGTGCATTTTCCGAACTCTGCCATAAAACCATACGGCCTCTACAACGTTTCGCCCAAACTTGTGAAACTATCTGTGGGGGACTCTAATGACTCATCAGTACCCTGGCAGTGGGTTTAATCACAAGCACGTCAGCAGCACTAGCAGTGCGTAACGGCTGCCCATATACTGACCTCAAGGGAAGCCAATGAGCGAACTCATCCTGGAACCCTACTGAGCCTAACAGTGACAATATATATACAGTCCGGTCCGTTCGTCTATGAGTATAGCATATCGGGCCTAGGGGCTGGTAACGTCAGACCCCCAATAGCGGTATAAGTCGTGTCGGAGAGTAGCCCTGAACACCCTGAGAAACTACTGGAATATCTACCGGTAATTCTCACATGCCTTGGACAAGGACTTAGTGTAATGGCTTTCCTAGACACAGCGTGATCTCACCCCCAATACCGGGAGAGACGAATCCCCTGTCGATCCGCTCACTTGCCACCATGTTGCTCGGGAGTGTACCCAAAAAAAACCTGTTTGCACGACTCCTTTAAGCCGTGGTAGGGTAGAAATCAAAGCACGGTGGAAACTCACACGGGACAAATGATGACCTCAGGTCGATGAACTAACCTGTATACATGTCACCAGGGAACTACTATCTAACGCTAGGTATAAATACCAACTAGCAGGTTCCCGCCGAGTCCTGTCCGGTGTACTCATAACCTAATGAGTGCCTGTATACATCTTAGGTGATCCAACTGACACTAGTGGCTTGTGAGACCGGCCACCGCCCCTCGTCGGGGTCTCGACTGTATACACCAGTCTATTCCAAAGTATCGATGCCCTGTCTCGAAACTCCCACGACTAGGGACCATAATTAAGGATGTGCTTATAGACTACCCAACTCTCACGTATATGATCGCCATCATACTGCTGGTAGTCAAGCAAGATCCTAAGGGTTCTATCAACATGTAATAGTGATCAGTCACCTGAACCTGTACACGACTGATAAAGGTAAACCAGATAGCATACTATCATCTCAAGTAAGACTGTGCTACCGGTATAGGTCCTCCTCAACTATTGCAATCACGTATCTGCGATCCAATAATTGACTTTGAGGGAACTACAACCAACAATCTCCCACTTGCACTTAAGGCTAATTATTGCGATGTCGCATACTCACAACCCGTGTGATACCGAACACCCAACTCCTCTACTAATCAGTTTCACAAAACTCGTTTGTAAAACTATTGTGTTCGAGAAATAGCCTCAATGAGTGGATCCGTCCTGATGTTCCTTTCTATGTCTCTCTTAATCTCAAGTTCGCGGAGAAAGCCATCTCCCGAATCGAGTAATACCCGTCTTAGAATATGTCTGGATACCTGATGGGACCTAGTTCATAAATGAACTCCAAATCCAAACTTCTTAGACTGTATCGATAACTGAACCTAATCAGTATCCTGCACCATGCCTCCCACAGTATCCTCTTGGATCACCTGTCCATCATACTGTCCCTCGTCAGAGGGAAAACTATAGCTCTGACAATCACTCTGTCATCCATGTCACCTTTGAAGCCTGGAATGATAACCGTCTCCGAAGGAGGCTGCCGTCATCAAATCCCTAGAACATGCACTTATGTTCTAAAACTGCTTCCTTATGTTTCTTCAGGATTAGATTAATATAAACTTATCGCATCTAGTGCAAAAACAACATCTGGTATGGTACTTGACATCTCACGATGTGATCTGCCAATCATGCACATCCCTCTCCCCTTTAGTCTGTAAGACACCTTTAGAGAGGGTGACTCCATCACCTGCAGGTACACCACCATACCAGGAGTCATCTATTCTAAATACCTTTAGAATATTGTCAATGTACCCACATTGGGAAATTACCCAAATCTAGATCTAAAACCATAGATCCAGTAACCAGAATGTCAGATATTATATCCATATTCTTTGTGGAGAAACAACTGTGTGACGACCACAGTACAACCGACCGTAGTATAGGAATTTTACTTCCTACTCTGTGTATATCATCCAAATACCAGGACATCAAACCCTACTACCTTCTCAACAGATCTATCCCCTATTCTGATGAAGTCAAAGCCATGATTGTCACATCAAAATTAGATAATCTATCTCCGCTATATCTGCTCAAGTCTATAAATAGACATGACCTACTTGCCCACTATGCTTCCGCTGCTCCCACTGACCACAACAACCCTCTGGCAGAATAATATATATGTGCGCTTCTAAAGCTAGTTTAGAACGACGCTATATTTAACCTCCTGCCGGGTCTCACAGCCTGGAACAATAGTAGCGTAAAGTCGGGGTAAACAAGAACCTCCCTGTCACCGTCCTTGAGGCTACCGGAGTACCTCTCGGGTGTCTAAGGTTACCCACCATATCTGCGGAGTGGCTAATGGAATGTCAAACCTGATTGAATCTTTAGGTCCTATTAAATATTCCGTAATCGTTTGCGACTCTGGAATCTCTTCCAGTTCTACCATACTCCCACTACTGTTTTCTGAAAAAATTCATTTTACTAAAACTGTGGTGAGTCAAGAACAATATCACCATTGATCTTCCAGATGGTAGAAAATCAACCCTCGACATAGCCCGGGTCAACCCACAAACTGCCATCACAGAAACGTGCCTTGAGTTATCTAGAGTCTGGTTTTAAGCATAAACCGGACAACTCCCCGTACCTTAACATCGTTAAGATATGAACCATTTTATATTCAATATAGAAACTTTGGCACTTATTTAATTGGAACCAGAATCTAATCATCCAGCTGTCTCTAGTGCATATCAAGTTAATGGAAAGAAGCTAATCAGTATTACTCAACTTAGGAATACATCCAATTATGAGTAACCTGAAACAGAAACAAGTTTCTCAAAACCATTACTATCAACTGAATACCAATCACAAGTATCTACATCTTCGATCTCTTTAAAGAATCCCGATACTTGCGACACTTGGTTCTCTACTTTATTCTTATACCTATAACTTCTCAAAACTTAGACATTGTATTTCTATGAAACACTTGTCTAAAAACTAGAGAAGTCACAAATAAACAGAATATAGTACGAGGACCAACCCCTTTGTCTTGATGGATACTGGACAACATACAATACTCTGTATAAATCCGCTGAGTTGAATAACTCAAAACATGTGCATCGTAGGTTGAAAACTTTACTTATGGTTAAGAACTACTCCGTTGTTCAATGCTCCTTACCCAATCGTCAACTGATATAGGTAAATGTCACGGGCATGATTTCAAAAATTTATATCTCACTTTATAAAAATAAACGTACAGATATATCGTTTTGAAATTAGTGCACAATAACGGATGCTCAAAACCAAATACATGCCGTTCAGCAAAAACCCAGGCGATTTTCTCAAATATCACCAATTACAACGAATTCCGATATAATGAGGATGATCACCTTATTCCCAATAACTTACTCCCATTCATCATCTGTAAAACCATACAGATGTGAGAATCATACATGGTAAATACATACCCTAGAGTAAGTATCCAATCGGGAAATCAATTTTCCTTTAACAATGCACAGTGAAACTGAAACATGAAAATGTTTCGTAGGTGTATCCTGATATTCCTAGTAATGCCTCTTCCATAATCCTATTCATGACTGTAACCGTATATTTATTTGCCATCTCTCCAAATCCCTTTATTTGCCTTTATTCATTACCTTCTGTACACTCCTTTAGGCTAAGTGGTTTTTTTTCCTTCCCTACCGTTCGGCACCAGCCTATGATTTGGAAGAAAACTATCCGGTAAGCATAATAGGTGTACCCTCCTAAATCAAGAAGTACTCGCAACTTGATAGAATGTGATGATAAAAGACAACTGAATAATACCTTATTCTATTTCTCCCGAACTGGGGGAAAAAGCAAAGGTGAAATAGGAGTGGCGATGAAGTACGCGGTTTGGTCGTGAATGATAGCAGTCGCAATTTACTTTGCCCTCTTTCTAATCCTTTTATTTTGTCTTTACTTATTACCTTCTGTACACCCTACTTAGGCTAATTGGTTTTCTTCATTTCTTACCTTTCGGCACCTGCCTATGGTTTGGAAGAAGACTATCCAATAAGCGTAACAGGTGTACTCTCCTAAACTAAGGAGCCCTCGCAACCTCAGAGAAGGTGATGATAAAAGACAACCGAATAAACCAATTCAATTTCTCCTGAACCTGAATCCATCCTCGAAGAAGTCCCTTCGAGTTCTTATATAACCATACGATGGATCTATCCAATGGAAATGGATGTTCGTAGTGATACGAGTGTGTTCTGAGAAATCCAAAGGGTAAAAGAAGGTGTGGCAATGACTTATGCAACTTAGACAATCCAAAAGCCAGTATTTTAAGAAGGTTCGGTCAACTTGGTCACTGAGTCATAGTCTAGGGTCGGTCAAAGGTCGCTGCCAAAGAAAGAGAGAAAAGAAACACTCTGCGTGCACTCTAACCTAGATCAGAATGGTTATCACTTTATCTAATCAGAAAACATCCCACTGTACTGTCAAATTCTCCTCCAAACCTGAAAGAAGAATCAATCGGGATCACCCGAAGAGTAAACTAACTCATCAGTGGGAATCAGGATCCAACTCTCATCGCATGATAACGTTACGGAATCCACTCACGTTATCACACTCCAGAAGGTATGCGCATGCCTGGCAAGTTTCAGTTTCTTTAGAAACTCCCGATGTGAATTTTTGCCCTATACTCTTATGACCTTGACTAAGGACCAACAAATCATAAGTCACATGTCAAGTTCTGCCCATCATTATCTTGTTAATTTGAACCCACCCGTACTCGCCCTTGACTAAGGGCCAACAAGGCTGTACGGCTGTCCCAACCAACGCATCTATCTATGCAACATGTGAACACCCCAGCAGCTACCAATCACTATGTCTTGGATAAGGGCCAAACCAACATAGCTTGAATACTACTGACCATTCAAACGAAATGACGGAGGGCTACGGCTGGTTTTTGGCGAAAAAAATTTTAACATAATGAACTTGATCTCGTTTAAGGAACCTGATAGCTTTTTATAAAAATATAGTGGCAAAAACCTTTGCTAAAGAGGTCACTCCCGGTGAAAAGATCTCGGCTCTTTCCCCGTGGAATGAGGTGCAGGATATTCCAACTGAATACCGCGATGCAAAGCAACATGTAATCGACTATAGTGAAGTTATTACCCTGACGCAAACTTCTGCCCAAGGGATCACTCCCGGTGAAGGGATCTCAGCCCTTGCCTCGTCGAATGAAGTGCAGGATATTCCAACCGAATACCACTATGCAAAACAAAAGGAAACGTCTTTGTAATAACACTTTTTAAAACTGTTCCAACAACGTCAAACAGGCATCAATTAATCACACCAGAAAAGAACGAAAATAAAATGTACGTATATGCCATCCGCATTCGCCACTGGGTCCCGTCATCACCCGTTAGGTTACTTAACTAATGACAGAGCGGGGACTAGACTAGCGCGGGTGTAAAACATATACAACATCTACTAGTATATATACCAATATACAATAATCGCTCCAGGCGTGATAAATGAAACATTACAGAAAAGTAATAAGCATCACAGAACAATACAGATAATCTGGGATCCCCGGGTTTCACAGAGCCGCTACTGAAACCCAACGTTCTCCTGGTCATGTGGATAGCCTGTGCAATGAAACCTAGATCCCTACGGGTGCGGCAAGTCACCCGCCAAAACCTGAAGCGAGGCAGCCCCTAGAGAAAAGTTAATGGACCACCCTGCAATTCACGAAATCCGGTAACTTGAGCACCCCTCCTTGGGTCAACCTGTACCCCCTACGAGTGCGACGAATAGTCTGCCAATTCAAGAGTGAGGCCCCTCTGCCTCTCAAAGCCATGAGATGCGGACCCATTGCCCTCCAGAACCTGGCTATCTATGCACTCCGTCGCGGGGTAAACCTAGTATAGATATGAAAAATATGTACAACGGGTACATCGACCTCAGTCCGGTCGTGCCCCAAAAGAATACTATACAAACAGACAGAGACGGCAGTCCACATATTGGAAGCTCGCCCCTCAATATCAAATATACAAATAAATCCAAACTGCACTACCATTGCACACTGCTATCCACCATGACAAATCCGCAACATCACAGCACAACACAGAACATCAACGCGAATGTCACGTTCGCAAACCCGTCTAACAGAGCTATAGCAATTAAACGCAATTTACCGCTCAAATGACATTCACGGTCGGAGATATAATGTAAGTACTGTAAACTAACACGTTTAAAATTTCGATCGACAAAACTTCCCGAAGTGGGCCCTACGTACAACTACAGTACACTAACAAAATCTGGGCCCAAACAAAATATTCCAGAAACCATAATTCCCCATGAAAATAGTACTGTAGAAAAATGGTACCCTGTTGCGGCGGAACCGCGGCCAAACCATGGTTTGTGCGGCGGTTCCGCGGCAGTTTGTGGAGACAGTGAACCAAATTTCTACAGTATGCTTAAAAAGCGTGCTCGATTTTCTGAGATACACAAAATAATTTTTAGACCAGTTTTTAAAATCGACAGAAACTTTATCATGAAAAGTGCGGTTTCGGAAATTTCGTTCGATCGATATTTTAAATGCCTTAGAACTAGCTAGTAAAGGTTAATGGTGTGGCTCTGATACCATATAAGTCTACGGTAGTACCCCGGCCGTCATTCTGACGCCAAACGCGGAACAAAAACTTTTATAACTGGCGCTATCACATACTATATCCCGGATCTTTCCATTAACGCTAAACTAACAAACTATAAAGAGGTAGAAAGGCTATACCGAACGATCTGAGTCCTTCGGTCTTTAGACATCATCCCACACTCCTCGCGGCAACTCCGATCTCTTGGCTCCTCGTCGAGGTGGCACCACATCTACGGATCTTTAAACGGGCTTCCGCCTTTATACCGAGGCAACTCGGCCATCAAGTCTGCTAAAAAAGATGACAAAGATGAAGTAGAGAACGAATAGAATACTTTGTCTCAAACATCTTAGGGTTCTCATCACATGAGAGGGTTAGGGTGGAGGTTGAAGAAGATGCTAGGGTTTGGAAATGGTGAACTCAAGAAACACTAGTATGCAAAAGAAAATCAAGCCCATAAACTTGTGTTGTGTTTCTTCTTGTGTGAATAGATATATATGAGGTTTATTTATCAAAGACCAAAGAGAAATATCTAAAGAAAAAATCTTCTCAAAATATCTCTTCACAAAACAAAACACATTAATTCCTTAATGACTCACTAGTTGACTCATTACATGAGTCATTAATGAACATTCTAGAACTAATGTGTCATCCATAATGAGTCACCATTTCCAAAACCAAATAATCATTTAAACCAAAATGATTAATCCAAAAAGAAATGCATCTTCTAAAATATTCTCGTAATGGATTACGAAAATACCCCTCACCTGTATATACATACTTGTATCCGTATTCCGACCGAATCCGAATACGAGAGACTAAAATATTCCGACTCAATATAATACATGGATCCGGCTTAAACCATAGCCCACCAGTATTATCTGCCCGAAATATGACACGTGCATAAATGCACGTGTATTTTCCGAACACTGCCATAAAACCATACGGCCTCTACAACGTTTCGCCCAAACATGGGAAACTATCTATAGGGGACTCTAATGACTTATCAGTACCCTGGCAGTGGGTTTAATCACAAGCACGTCAGCGGCACTAGCAGTGCGTAACGGCTGCCCATGTACTGACCTCAAGGGAAGCCGATGAGCGAACTCATCCTGAAACCCTACTGAGCCTAACAGTGACAATATACATACAGTCCGGTCCATTAGTCTATGAGTATCGCATATCGGGCCTCGAGGCTGGTAACGTCATACCCCCAATAGCGGTATAAGTCATGTCAGAGAGTAGCCCTGAACACCCTGAGAAACTACTGGAATACCTACCAGTAATTCTCACCTGCCTTGGCCAAGGACTTGGTGTAATGGCTTTCCTAGACACAGCACGATCTCATCCCCAATACTGGGAGAGACGAATCCCCTGCCGATCCGCTCACTTGCCTCTATGTGGCTCGAGACTGTACCCAAAAAAAACTGTTTGCACGACTTCTTTGAGCCGTGGTAGGGTAGAAATCAAAGCACAGTGGGAACTCACACAAGATAAATGACGACCTCAAGTCGATGAACTAACCTGTACACATGTCACCAGGGAACTGCTATCTGACGCTAGGTATAAATACCAACTAGCAGGTTTCCGGCGAGTCCTATCCGATGTACTCATAACCCAATGAGCACCTGTATACATCTTAGGTGATCCAACTGACACCAGTGGCTTGTGAGACCGGCCACCGCCCCTCGTCGGGGTCTCGACTGTATACACCAGTCTACTCCGGAGTATCGATGTCCTGTCTAGAAACTCCCACGACTAGGGACTACAATTAAGGATGTGCTTATAGACTACCCAACTCTCACGTATATGATCGCCATCATACTGCTGATAGTCAAGCAAGATCCTAAGGGCTCTATCAACGTGTAATAGTGATCAGTCACCTGAACCTATACACGACTGATAAAGGCAAACCAGATAGCATACTATCATCTCAAGTAAAACTGTGCTACCGGTATAGGTCCTCCTCAATCATTGCAATCACGTACCTGCGATCCAATAATTGATTTTGAGGGCACTACATCCAACAGCAGCAAGTTAACTGATTTGAATCTCTAGCCTGGTTATGGCTTGTGTGTTAGCGCTATGCAACTGACCAGACGTTTGCATGAAAATAACCAGACTAGATGCAATCTGCGTGGAGGTTTTAATCAAAACTTCCAACCCTTTTTCAATGGTTGACACCTTCTTATCGTCTTGGACGAACCCAGGAGGTGAAAAGGTTTGGTTGGGATGATTCGGCTGTTGGGGCTAGTTGTTGGAATATCCTAATCTCTGATTTTGAAATTTCGAGTTTTGAAATTGTTGGAATGGCGGGTTTGAATTGTTTTTTTGAAAAGGCGCCTAATTCCAAGAAAAATTGGGATGGTTCTTCCAACCAAGATTGTACGTTTATGAGAATGGGTCGTTCCTAGGACGTTGGTTCTGATACAACACATTAACGTTTTTGTCTCCCTGGGACCCGACGAGAAACGGACATTCATCCACCATGTGGCTAGGATGCTAACAATTAGCACACACCGGTTGAGAAACTTGGTTGACTGGTGACGGTGAATTTTTGCCCTCTAAAGCTTCTATCCACCATGCAAGAGCGTCAATTTTTGCTTCGGCCGTTATAGAGGTGTTAACTATATGTGCTCCGCTCCTAGTCGATGATGATGGTTTCTAGCTTACACTCTCCCACTAAATAGTCTTGTCAGCCAGCTTTTTTAAGAAGTTACATTCGTATTTAGCACCATAGCTCAATTATTTACATTGACACATGGATTCTAACATCATGCGCGAGTTAGAGTCTAAACTGTCATAGACTATCTAACAAAGCCACCATTGTTCTAAACCGTGCTGGGAACATTTGATTAAGATATCTTTGAATTTTTCTAAGCATTTCCAAAAGATTTCACCCTCTTTTTGTTTGAAATTATGGATTTCATTTCGAATTCACACCGTTTTGTGAATAGGGTAAAAAATTTTAAGAAAAACTATCACAAAGTCGTCCCACGTCATAATCGATCGAGCTGGAAAACTGTTTAACCAACTCTTCACGTTGTCCTTAAGTGCAAAGGGAATAAACTTAGGCTTAACAACATCCTCACCCATTCCTTGGATTTTCATCATAACCCATACCCCTTTAAATTCACTAATTAGAAGGTAGGCATCCTCGAACTCGAGTTCGTAGAATTTTGGGAGTAGCGGTATGAATTGCGGTTTGATTTCAAAGTTATTTGTCATGATAGTGGGCAGTACTATGCAGGAGGGTAGGGATGAATGGTGAGGGCAGCATTTTTCCTGTAACACGGCTTCTCGCTGCTCCATGATCGTCTGTTCTGTCATCGTCGGTGATGTAGGAGAAGAAGAAGGTGAAGGAGAATGAAGAATAGAATCGGACGGCTTCGATAAAGCAAAAGGTGATAATGTCTCGGATGGTTCCGAGGAATCAGACGGTAAAGAAGGGTCAGAAGATACAGTCTGGAACCAGACTAATCGAGATTTTGAATTTCTAGACCAAGCTAACATGCACTAACCAAACTCGGGAGGATAAGATTAAGAGAATGGAAGAAAATGTTGTTTATAAATCCTAATTTTTGTTTTGTTTTGATTTCTTTTCTTTTCTTTTCTTTTTCAAATATTCACAAACAAGAAAATATCACACAAAAAGGTAAATAAAAAACACAATCATGACACACTTCATACACCTAAACAATCTAGGGTTCAGCTAGGTCAACTAGACCTGCTCAAGAACTTGATTTGTGAAGTAAAATTATATCGCGAAATGGGCCCAAGATAGACTGGTCAAGAATCCAGGTAAGTGCGGAAAAGATGGGATATTTTACAATGCTTTCACGAAATTCCTTAATTAGAATAACCTTCTCTCTTTTGGCGGTTGCGCCTTTCATACTTTCCTAGACACTTCTTGAACAATGTAACGATGGGCGGTGTTCAAAACACAATCAACTTTTCCCTATGAGCGAGAAGTCCTTACATGCTGAAAGTCTAGTTTCTTTTAAATTACTTAGGGTATGAAAAATGCTTGTTCTTTGTGGTTTGTGGACCACGGAGAAGGGTGATGAAACCCCTTACCATATCTTGTTCGGGTTCATTGCCCTTAAATCCGTATTAAATTCATGCAACGCGCAAACAATAAAAGGTTGTTCAAATCATCAATCAATTTTTTTTTAAGTTTAAGCGACGCGCTGAAAGAAATACGGTTAGTTCTCTTTGACACTTGTGCGGCGAAGTTTGAAAAGAAATCCTGCAGAAAATTGAGATATTGGAGCGTCAGATTTGAGAGAAGGTCTCAGAAAAAATACGTACCTTAAGTTTTGGGTTAAGAAACCCCCACCGAGTCGATCCGCGATTACTTGAGTGTTCGCTTGCGCGGGTCAAACAACCAGGATCTTTGGCACTGTAACTCCCTGACACCTTGTTCTTGAATTTGCTCCTTACTCCGCACGATCGCAGTTCTTAGTTCCGTTGAAATATGAAAATGTCGGAAAATACGATATTTAGTGCAAAATACGATATTTGTGGCCAAAGTGTTGTAAACACATAATTATGAAATTTTGCATATCAAAATGATTCAACACTAGAGCAAGAGAGAAGACACAAAAAATTTGGAGCAAACTGGAATTATTGGGCCGCAAATTGCGGTCCTTTGGGATTTTTTGGCGGCCAAAGGTTGGAGTTTTGGTTCGAATTTCTTAGTGTATTCTCTTAGTTCTATGAGTGTCATATTTCTATATGCAAAATATATCAATAATACTCATTGTAACGGCATATCAAGAAAATAGAGAGCAAAAGTTAGCAAAAGTTTCAATTTTTGTGTTGTTTTTCAAGTTTTTCAATTTTTTGTTTGTTTTTCTAGAATTATATACAGAGGTAACTCAAAATAAACTCCATGATGTTGCCAATTCTCTAGCAACGGCGCTAAAAACTTTTTCGCTCGATATCGTGTTGTATGTTTAAGATGGTTATGGTTCAATATCGGATATTTCGGTTATGTTGAAAAGATAACACGATGTGATTCTCAAGTTATAAAAATACCGCAAGTGCACGATGCGTTGTAAAAATCCGACAAGTACGGGTTGATCCACAGGAAATGGACATCACGACATTCTTTTTGATTTAAAAACAAATGATTAGAATTTGGTTTTTGTCACGTTTTAATAAAAAGAATACGATGTAATAGGAAAAAGTGATATGTACGGAATACTTAGGCTATGGTTTGGTAAATTGATTTTGACATTACCCCCAACTCTCATTCTTGATTCAAACGGACATTTCTAGTTCCTATTTGAAATCAAAAAGTATGTCGTATCTAAACCGATTACAACGAATCGTTTAGAATACGATATCAAGTCGGAACAAAAGAAACTACAAGTGTAAGGAATTTAGATGAAATGAGAATGAAACAAACTAAATGAGGTTAGCAAGTATAGAACATATGCTTTGTGGCTACATGTCCTATCTAGCTAGTTCTCTTCAGTTAGTTAAATTTAACCCACCTTCCTACTTCAGTTTAATGTAAACATTAATGAGATGTAAAGAAAGAATAGGGTATCTGTTAGAGGTTGATTTGCAACCATTGAAAACAATATACCCTATAAAACAAAACACAAATAAGTTGTGAACATAAGAATTGAAGTTCATTAAGTGCAAAGAATCAAGAATGAGGGATTGAAAAGAAAGACATTCATCAACTTACCTCATCATTGCCTAAGTGAAGGAACTATTCACAAATCATCGTAAAAAGAGCAAAAATAAATAAACACATGAGCAATAGAAAGAATAGTACAGAAGAGAATACAAGGAACCAATTAACAAAAATGAAGGTTTATTGAAGTTGACTCCAAATACAAGCTAATGAGTTCAATTACATAAATCTGACCTTGCAAGCTCACAAGAGAAGTTGCAAGATAAGAAAAAGATAAAGAACTCAACCATCACTAGAGCTATAAAAGTACATCAATTGATTTTCAAAGTATGAAAATGTACATCCTTTTTCTCTTAAAATGACCTGCTATTTATAGACATTGTAAAACCTAAAGTTGCATATAAAAATGAGTTGATAAGATCACCAAGGACCCACCAAAATAGCATGAGCAAAATTGGGCATGTCTTGGCCACAAATTGCGGCCAAGATGAATAAAATGGTGGCCAGTGTATGGGTTCTGGGGCCACCTTTGTTGTATGATCTCATGTCTACTTCACTATCTCACTATATTTGCAATTTTGTCTAATTATGAAGAGGATACAATCTGGAGTTTTGGAGGGAAAATGTATAGTTTGAAATCCATCACATCAAACTTTATCTCCACTCATCACTTGTGCCAACTTGCTTGCCCACTTCCTCACACAAAATCATTGATGGTTCACCATGGTTCATTGCACCAAAAGTACTTGTGTTCACACTTATAAAATCATGTTGGACCAAAGTTGAATAAAAAGTTGTGCACACTTGCATTGTTCCAAAATCTTCATGAATACTGATTGGTTTACGTTCTGGTTGCAGTGTTGGCTTACAAATGTCGTATCCGTGTAATTTGAGTTTGTTTCTAATGTTTCATCACGAATACTTGTATCCTGTACTTATTAAGCAGACATGAGTTAATAGTACCGATATATCACAAAAATAATAACGAATGAGCGGCATTAAAATGCAGTTTTACGTGATGAACACCCACCCTCCGAGGCTACCACAAAGTGGCCAGAAAGGGGATGGCAGACCTGAGCATACCCTTTTGGGGTAGGTCTCGGGTCCCGACATTCGTCCCCTCGAGACGACCCCCGGATACCCACACAACACCCTACGGCTACTCAGTCCAAACCGTGAGTCCACGGAGAGTGTAAACATGCTAAAACTTGGATTTTCGGGATTGCTTTTTCCGGCAGTTTTTACGCGACGAAAACGGCGGAATTCAAACACCGTAACTAACTAGTTTATGTGTTTAGGTGGCTCTGATACCATGTTACAGTTCCTAGCGTCCTTGCCGTTACAACCGCGGCTTTTGTGGAACGAAAAGCAAAAATCTATAGGCGCTAGAAACTACAAACCCTAGAATCTTAACCAAACACTTAAACTAAACATCTACAAAGAGTTTATCTGTAACAACTCCAATTTCAATGTACAAAAAATTATTTAAAAGTTAATGTACAATTGGGATATTTGCAATCATGTGTACACTATAAGTATTTGTTTTGCTTTTGAACAGTAAGAAAGTACTTGTAGTACATTAGTAAAGCCTTACACTGCTGTGACGTAGCCCATGTGATCGAATCCCTCCAGCCACATTATTTTTTTATTAATTTAATCTTTTAGAATCCCAAGGGTTTGCACGTGCACTACACGTAAGATGATAAGTTACAGAGTAATTAAACACAAGCACTGGGAAAAACCAAGTGACAGCAACACGTGGCACAAATCTCACCGTCCACCACCGGGGATCGACCGGTGACACAAGCAAGGAAGACTGGCACCGTTGGGCTAAACCGTAGGTAATGCCTTGAAAATTTTTCTCCTGCACCTCTTGGCCTACCCCACTTCTCCTAGCGTGTTTGTTTTCTCTACACATTTTCCAGAGAACAATAAAACACCCTTTAATCCAATTTTAATGCATTCTTTAACCCTCTAAACCCTAATCCCACCCTATAAATACAACCCTATCCTTGGCACTTCTCATTCTGAATTCAAGTGCCAAAACTCTCCAAAAAAATTCTCAAGTCCTTATAGTGTGTAAGTGGAGTTAGCAAGGGGTGAAGTTCCGACGAAGTTCCGAGGAGATTCCGGCGACGAAACGATGCCCCGATACTTCCCTAGTCTTCTCCTATCTCTCTTCTTTCTCAATAGCCAGTAAGTCCCCTCTCCCCCTCTCTTCTCCTATTCTAAAAAGTCTCATTTCTAAAACCCGACGAAAGCGGAGTTAATCCGACTTCCTATTCAGCTTTTCTTTAAAAACTCTATTTTTATTAAATAATAAAATACCATACTCTCATATAATGACAAACACATTAAAACAAGTTTCATCTCAAAAGAATCTTTTATGCAACTTTTATCGTATTTTTACGGTAAAGTACCACATACTTTATTTTCGACACAAATCAACATGATACTTATCTTACCTTTAAATAACTCACGATATAATGACCTACCTCATCACAACACACATCTTTGACATAGCACGATGAAATTTTGGGAATATAGTTATGGGATAATACGACAATACAAATAAATACCATCAAATTTGCAAAACCATATCTTTAAAAAAGTGTATTAATCAATTCCTTACAATTGCGCCTCTACAACCCACTGTTGGGGACCCCATTTGGGATGGTGCGGATTATCGCACATTCTCGAGCTTAGTAGAGTGAGATGCGGAAAGGAGCATTCGATCTCGATAGAATTTTAATCAATTTTTCTTTAAAAAATGAGATTTCTACAAAAATAAATAAAATTTATTTTTATTAAATATATATATAACTATTATCAAAATATCTATTTTAATTATATTATATAAATATTTCAAGTTTTCTAAATCAAAGGAATCACCATTACAGGAAAGACCATTACAATTCAATGCAAAATACTGATATTTCAATAAAATACAACATACAATGAAAAATAGGTTCTATTCACTAGAAATTTGACTTTTATAAAATATACGTCTATGAAAACCCTAAAGATGATAGTTAAATACTTAAGGTGTATTTTGAAAATATATCAAAACTATTTTTACATAAAAACCCCTCAAATTATACTAATTTACAATAAGGACCCTAGTAAATATAGGTTTAAGTGGGACCAATTCTCTTGAGTCTCAGGGAGCCGGAGAATGTGGGTACTTGCCTATCTAAGATAGAAATCTAACAAACGGTGTTATCAATACGGTAATTGTCTTGGAAAAAGAAACAAATCCTGTCGTCCATATGCAGCAGTTACCGATAAAATCAAAACTAATTCAAGATTTCAATTTCTTTTTCAAAGTGTCTGACTCAGACTGAGTCTCTATCTAATCAATCTGACTTGAATATAATTCAAGTATAAACTACAGTACAACATGAATTCATGAATCCATCTATTCAATCTATATCAATCTATATTGACTGAACCGAACCATGGATATACTCCATCTACATGATTATCCATATATATCCATTTCATTTACTGATATCATAGTTTTAGCAAGTCATCCATCTATATAACAAAACAATACAATCAATATAAAAGATATCGCGGGGTTTATAAAAGGGTAGATTAGTACGGAATGTGTTAGAAGTGGCACGAGACTGTAAGCTTAATACACATAACCTAAATATCTATTGTCGTTATACCGTGGCTGAACGGTTCCTTGTGCTCCATATAGCTTAGTCTCCAGAATAGTGGGACTCCTCTCGTATACACTGGCATATTTTGTACCAAGCTACAAACAACTGCGTTAACAATATAATCAAACATTACTATTCATATTCTCTTTCTGTCTATTCTATCTCTACTCATCTTTGAGACTTACCTAGCGATTGTTCGTTGACAACATTTCTTTTCTTCTTTCTTTGGAATGTTGTCAGGTGATTTGGACACCCTAGAGACCGAGCCCAGTACTGAGGACTTGGAGCAGTTTGCTATCGACCCAGAGCTGTAGGCACTTGTACATACTTTTCATTTCAGTTATGCCATTATTTAGGCATTGCTTTCTATTCATGTATTTACATTCCAGTTGTACCTGTAAAAGAATGTTTAATAAATAAAGTTGATGTTCATTTATATTCATGTCTCCTGTGTACATTTACATTATATTGCTTAGATACGCTTAGCGTGTTTACTTCTGCGTAAATACGTAGCAGACCTCATCGCGTCCCCTCCCCGTATACCAGGAAGTGGGGTGTGACATTATCTATTATAGAAAGATGGGTTAGACCAAATGATCTGTGTCCTTCGGTCTTCTACCCCCTTCCTTAGCTCCTCGGAGTCTCCGTGATTGAGCTTGACTACCGTTCTTCCCTATATTGAAGATGATCCATCCGAGAGATTTAGTTCAAGGCTCCAGCTCCACACTAACAATCAAGTGGGGCAACTAAATATCCTAGCTTGCTACACTAGAATGTCTAGAGATGTAGTGAGCTATTCTAGTGGTTTTCTATCTCTTCCACCCTTAATTCTCAACACATGAGAGTATAAAGAGGAAGAAGAAGGAGGAGCTCAAGAAAGGGAGAAAGAAAGAGAATTGTGAAATGAATCATCTCCATTCAAATGAAAAATGGCTAGCATGGTTTTGTTCAAAGAAATTTTCAAATAGAAAATTGCAACCATGCTTGAATAGTACATACAAATGTAATAAATAAATATAAAACCATTTCCATCATTATTCTTTCTCCATGCCTCACCTTTACATCTCATTTCTATTTTTAACGAAAATAGAATATCCATGATGAGGTGTCCACCTTCTAGAATGTTTTTCCGTATAAATACGAAATACACTCTACCATATATACATATCTGTATTCGTATCAAAATACGAATACCCAAAGAGATAGAATAATGCAATGAACATAATACTAGAATATACGTATCGAAATATATATGTAAATTATTAAATCAATATCTGATTTAATAATCCGGCTTAATCCTAAGTCGGCTAGTATTATCAATCGTCCGATCAAAAGTCTAGATAGCTAGTACACCCATTTGATCAGAACCCTGCACGTATCAAAATACGGCCATTACATCATTTCGCCTGAACCAGGGAAACGCTCTGTGTGGGACTCTCAAGACTCGACAGTACGTTAGCAATGGGTTTAACTATAAGTACGTCAGCGGCACAAGCTGTACGTAACGGCTACCCAGATACCTGTCGAAAAGGAAGGCCGACGAACTAACTCATCTGAATCCCTACTGAGCCTATCTGTGAAAATCTTCGTACAGTCCGGTCTCTTCGTCTAAGAGTATCACATACTGGGTCTAAGGGTGGTAAACGTCAGACCTTAATAACCCAATAATTCGTGCCGATGTGGCTCAGGACCAATTCGAGAAACTACTGATCTAATTATCAGTAAATCTTAACTGCCTTGGCCAAGGTATTATGGTGCTGGCCAACCGAACACAGTGCGATATCGACTCCCTATATTAGGAAAGACGAATCTCTGACAATCACTCACTGCCTCCATGTGGCTCGGGACTGTACCCAACTAAAATCTGTTTGCACGACTCAGTAGAGCCATGGTAGGATAGTAATCTAAGTATAATGGGAACTCAAACGAGACAAATGACAATCTCAGGTCTAAAAACTAATCTGTACTCGTGTCATCTGAGAACTGCTATCTGACGATAGGTATAATACCATTTAGAAGTTCTTGGCGAGCCTGTCCAGTGTACTCACCCCAGTGAGCACCTGTATACGATCTTAGGTGCCAAAGACCAATGGCCGTAGGACCAACTATCGTCCCTCGTCAGGGTCTAGAAACGTATACACCAGTCCACTCCAGAATATCGATGCCCAATCTCGATACTCCCATGACTATGGATATTTAAGGATGTGCTTATGGACTACATAGCCCCCATATGTATGCATCATTACACTGATAGTCAAGTAATAATCCTACGGGCTTTATCAACATGTATTAATGATACGTAATAACAAATAAAACATATACACATGTTAAGATAAAGACAAACCAAATAGCATACTATCATATCGAGTAAGATTGTCCTGTACATACATATGTCCAAGCATCCACTATATATATGTGTGTGTGTGTGCGCGTGTGTGTGTATGTATGATCGCCATCATAACACTGATAGTCAAGTAATAATCCTACGGGCTTTATCAACATGTATTAATGATACGTAATAACAAATAAAACATATACATATGTTAAGATAAAGACAAACCAAATAGCATACTATCATATCGAGTAAGATTGTCCTGTACATACATATGATTTTCTCAGTCAGTTTATAAGTACACCAACATCAGTTCATTATGCTGCTCTTATACGGGTTTTTCAATACTTTTCTGGCACTCATACTCGGTCGATGTTGTTTCCTTCCGATTCTGACCATGATTTACGAGCATACTCTGATGCTGGATGGGCTGACGCCCCTGATAATCGTCAATCTACCACTGTGTTCTGTGTCTTATTCGGTACATATTTGATTTGCTGGCACAGCAAGCGCCAAGTTACTGTTTCTCGCTCCAGCACTGAAGCTGAGTACCGTGCAATGGCTGATAATACTGCTGAGCTTAAATGGCTTCGTAGTTTACTTACTGATATAGGTGTCATCATTCCTTCACGCATTCAACTTTATCGTGACAACAAGAGTGTTGTTTGTTTTACTGAAAATCCAGTTTTTCATGAATGTACTAAGCTTATTAAGGTGGATTGTCACATAGTCTGCCAAGAGTACGACGGAGGTCGAATTTCACTTCCTTACATCCATTCTAATAATCAAGTGGCCGATCTCTTTACGAAGCCTCAAGCACATACTCAACTTTCGCATTTCTTATCCAAACTCTTGGTTTATGATCCACGGTGAGTTTGAGAGGCTATTAAGATATGCATATATCTTTTATCATATTTTTTATATTATTTTGTATTTATCTTTATGTATTGGGGTTTACGTGTATTATATGTATATTACGTATTAGGATTTCATCTTGTGGGCTATACATATAGAAGGGCATATTGCATATTGCTTCTTGACCAATCATCAATAATATTTTTCCTCTTCCCAATCTACAATTTCTAATATGGTATCAGAGTTAAGTTGATAGTATTCATAGATTTTCACTTTAACTCACACCTCTACAAGCCTTCGTGCTCTCGGGTTTCGAGCGATCCTTCGAGCCTTCATGCTCTCTTAGTTTTGTGCTATCTCTTGAGCCTTCGTGCTCTCTTGCATGTGTTCGGGTCTTCATGCTGGTCTTTGAGGCTTCATACTCTGTAAGATTCACGTGGAAACAACGTTGCACATGAACGAGAGTGTTGAGATGTGTGGATTATAAAATAGTCCCACATTGGAACAAGTATGAGAAGTGCATGGGTATAAAACACAAGATGGGCCAAATCTCAATAAGACTTGATGGAGCCCGTCTATGTTAAAATGCCGTATACATTCATATAAATAAAATATATCATCTCTCCCCTCATTTGTGTATAATTAAATTTAATAGAAGCTAACTCAGGAAATTGTAACCCGTAGAAAAGAATGGTTTATGTGAAGACTTTTGAATGGTAAACTGCCATCTGCCACATGACTGATTTCAAAAGGAGTGCTATTCATGCTCCAATGATAACATGGAATCTGTGAAACATTTGTTTGGAGATTGTGAGCACTGGAAAGACTTTCTAGATCTCTTATCTGCTGACTGTTGCTGCCTAGAACTGGTGGAAATTTAGGTCTACTTAGAGAATAGAAGAAGGAAACTATTTTTCCACTCTCGAAAACTATTTTTCCACTCTCGGAAACTACCATTATTGACACAAGCTAGAAACAAAAGCAGGCGTCTAAAGATATACGCGCAGATGTCTGCAAGAGGATCCAAACGTCTGCAGAAGGAGATCTAGACGTCTGCAATCGTCTGACCAAAGAACAGAGCGAAACCAGACGTCTAAAGGAGAAGAGCCAAACGTCTAGTCTTGAGTCTTCGAAAATAACAGAGAATACACAGACGTCTACACCTTTGGTGTTCAGACATCTGCCCATCGGAACACAGCAGCAGCGGATCTTTCCATAACTTATGATATTTGCGATTAAGGAAGATGTAATACCCCAGAGCAGTACAGTCTTCAGACATTTTGGTGATGTGCTTTGTATACACTCAGTGCAGTCTGTTGACACATGATGATATGAGTGTGGAGCCACTTCAGAACAATGGGATCGGATCCCTGAAACACATTCTGAAAGAGGACCAAACTGTATTATAAATGTAATGATACCACTCTCAATTACGGAGGCTCCTTTTGGATAAACTGGCACTCTGGAGTTTGAAGAACTCCGTAGTTAAGCATGCTCGGGTTAGGGAAATCCTAGGATGGGTGACCTCCTGGGAAGTGGCCCCATTCTCGAGTCTGGTTCGTTCCAAAATTTCCCTAACCGTGTTGTTTCGGCCAGAGCGGATAATACCATCCGTACTGGGGCGTGAGGCATGACATTTATAGTGGCACATGCAGATTCCTCAGTATTTGGTCTGTAGTTCGAGGATGAACCATTGTTTTTAGGTGGGGGGATGTAATATCCAGAGTAGTAAGGTCGTTGTACATCATGGTGATCTTCTTTGTCCACACTCAATGCATTCTGTTGCAGATACATGGTGATCTAAGTGTGGAGCCGTTTCAGAACAATGGGATCGATGGCCCCTTCTCGAGTTCGGTTCGCTCCAAAGGACAAAACCATGCTTCTTTTGCCAGATCGGACAATACCATCCATACTGGGGCGTGAGATTTATGGTGTCCCATCCATGTTCCTTAGTAGTAGGTCTGTGGTTCAAAGACGAACCATTGTTCTTAGGTGGGGGGAATGTAATACCCCATAGCAGTGCGCTCTTCGAACATCATGGTGATCTGCTCTGTACATACTTAGTGCGGTCTTTTGCAGACACGTAATGATCTGAGTGTGGAGCCTCTTCAGAACAATGAGATCGGATCCCTAAAGCACATTCTGAAAGAGGACCGAACTGCATTACAAATGTAATGATACCACCCTCAATTACAGAGGCACCTTTTGAATGAACCGACACTCCGGAGTTTAAATAACTCCATAGTTAAGTGTGCTCAGACTAAGGAAATCCTACGATGGGTGACCTTCTAGGAAGCGGCCCCTTCTCGAGTTTAGTTCGTTCTGAAGGACAAAACCGTACGATTTCGGCCAGAGTGGGCAAACCATCCGTACTGGAACATAAGGGCGAACCATTGTTCTTAGATGGGGAATGTAATACCTCAGAGCAGTGCGGTATTCGGATATCATGGTAATCTACTCTGTCCACACTCAGTGTGGTCTGTTGTGGACACATAGTGATCTGAGTGTGGAGCAACTTCAGAACAATATTATCGGGTCCCTGAAGCACATTCCAAAAGAGGACCGAACTGTATTATAAAAGTAATGATGCCACTCTCAATTACGGAAGTTTCTTTTAGGTGAAATAGCACTCCAAAATTTGAAGAACTCCGTAGTTAAGCATACTCGAGTTAGGGAAATCCTTGGATGGGTGACCTCCTTGGAAGTGGCCCCTTCTCAAATCTAGTTTTCTATAAAGGACAAAACCGCATGGTTTCGGCCAGAGCGGACAATACCATCCATACTGGGGCATGGGACGTGACAAGATTTTATTTTATTTTATTTTATTTTAGCTTTCAATCATGTAAAGCGTATTATATACATACATTTGATATTCAATACAATTACCAAATTCAAACCCTAAAATCTATCTTCTCTAAAAATTCTATACATAGATCCCTTCATAGCTCGTTTGAAATGCTAAACTTCATATGGAAGTAAGATTATAAATATTGGTGATTTCTTATTTAATTTATAGGGTTTTAACTTTATGGGCTGGATGCATGCGGATGCTATTAGAATTTTTATATACAAAAGAAAAGGTAGAGGATTTCAAGTCCCCAAAACTACTCCACTTTACATAAACAATCAACATATCAGTAATCTATGTGGTGTCTAATGGATCGGTAAGAAAAGCATACGAAGTTAGGTCGTTGACATATGTGCATCGGGTATTTCTAATAATTTGAACCTTTTCAAAGAATATATTCGCAAGTATATAACTTATATTACCTAAAATTTTGCATGTGTCACTTTAATATCTTGAAGTATTACTCTTTGGCACTATATTTGCATATCCGTTCTCTAAAAACTTGTAATTTCCTTATAGATTTCCATATGCTTCTCATGTAACTTGTTCGGCATTGTTTGTTGATACACACACACTTTGTTATTTAACGAATTTATTAATTAATTTTAATTGGAATCATTGAAAGCAAAAGGTAGATCCAACAGGTATTCTTCAGGTTCATGAATTTAAAAACAGGAAACCCCCCCCCCCCCTCTCTCTCTCTCTCTCTCCCTATATATATATATATATATATATATATAAATATATAAGGAAATGAGATGGTGGCCCCTTTTCTAAAACAGGCCTCCCGTCCCAAAGCACATCTACTCCTATGTATTTCACTGATCAAAACCGGTCATCTTATTTTACGTAACATGAAACCCCTATACAAAAGATCTCGAGATATGAGAGCCACTAACTCCACCATCAACAGACCGTATTTTTTTATACCAATAAACCGTTGATTTTTATATCTGCTTGATGAACGTGTTATATATTTTCAAATCTTGAGATTTTTTGTACATTGGAATTTCATGATATGTAGATCAAGATGAAGTGTAAAACATGAAGGATATGTGTGTTTGAGACGGTATCCCCTTTTTAAAAAAGAGACTGCTGCCTCATATACCTTACCCCCCCCTCCTCTCTCTCTCTCTCTCTCTCTCTCTCTCTCTCTATATATATATATATATATATATATATATATATATATATGAGAATAATGGAGGAAAGAGACCCTAGGAGGAGTTTTACGTTAGGTGGCGGCACAAACCATGTCCACCACCGTTTTACTCGACGATCGGCACCGGCTATCTTGATTTTCATCGTCTAATATGTCAGTATACCAAATTTCATGTGATTCCAACTATTTTTCACCATTGATTTAGTGGGTGCAAAATTAACGGTTTACCGACAATATAACTTTTTACATTGCTAAATCAACGGTGAAATGGTGTTACAATCAAATGAAATTTGGTGTATCGACAAATCCGGGGATGCGGATCAAATTGGAAGATGCCGATCGCCGAATAAAATGATGGTGGACGTACTTTTTGCCTCCGCCTAACGCAAAAAGCCTCCAAGGCCTCTTTCCTCCATTATTCTCTCTCTCTCTCTCTCTCTCTCTCTCTGTCTCTGTATGTGTGTGTGTGTGTGTGTGTATGGATTCTATCGGAAGGATTTAAAAAAAAACCCTTCCCGCTTTTTCTTGTTGAACTAATGGTAAAAAAATGGGAAGAATTTGTTTTGAAATCCTTCCCATAAGATCGTAGTTATATATATATTTGCATGTGCCATGCACCTGATGAATTGATAAATTCATTACAATTTACAAACAAAATTGATAACTTCATATATGAATATGGTATATAATCATTAGCATACACATATTGTTTTTAAAAGATTTTTTTTTCGTTCTTAGAAAAACAAAGCAGTTGTATGATTTATAATGATTTGTTAAATTTTGGTATATTTATTAAAAAAAAATTAAAAATATCCTAAATATTAGTTTTGATAAGAGAAGAAAATGCAACTGAAAAAATTATAATTATTTTTTTTTGAAATGATATAGATAACTAACTTATTGAAAAAAATCCTTATATACCTTTTCTCTCTCCCTCTCACACACACACACACACAGGAGAGCGCTTTATTGCAAACCGGTCGACGTTTTTTAAAAACGGGAACTCTCGATCCACGATATATTTGAACGATCCAAATCTTTCAAGTTTATCACCCTACATTCAAGTCTGTGTATATAAAAAGTCAAAAGATTTGAAGATCTCTAACCAATGTATTAGGCGGAGTTTATATTTCTATATTGAAAGATGTTCATTTTGCACTCATTTGATGCATAAGTTAAAGGTCTTTAAATCTTTTGATTTTTCATACACATACATTTGAGGGTGGGGTGATCAGCTTGAACGGTTCGGATCGTTCAAATATGTTGGATCGAAAGTTCCCAATTTTAAAAAACACGGACCAATTTGCAATAAATCACTTATATATATATATATATATGGAAAGAGGCAATAGAAGGAATCCATAAACGGCTTATTTACTAAAAACTCCCAACAAGTTTGGGTCATTTTAACAAAACTATCATTACCTTTAAAACTATTAAGAAACTACCAAAATTAGCGGTGCCACGTCAGCACTGTCTGTGTCACGTCACTTAAGTTTCTATATCAGCAAATTTTTTTTAAACCCCAAATTACCTTTATTTTAACCCAAAACCTAATTTCAAAAAATAAAAAAATACAAATACACAAATAAAAAAAACCCGGCCATCATCATCAGCGATGAAGACACCTTACCGCCACCGCCGTCATCATCATTACCACCTCCGCCACTACCTCTTTCTTCCTCCTCTTCCTACTGCCGCCGTCATCATCAACACCACCGTCAACAACAACAACAACACCATCATCATCAATACCACCATCACCGTCTTCCTCTTCTTCTTCAACCCACCACCATCATCACCATCACCATCATCAACATCAACATCATCCACAACACCACCACCATCTTCTTCATCTTCTTCCTCATCTTATTTGCATCACCACCCTCATCATATCCCCCACGCCAGCATCCTCCTTGTAACGACTCTGAATTTACTGTACGATTTTTTTTCAATTTAATATACAGAAAGGAGTTTTGCAAGCCTCGGTACAATTTAAAAGTTTACTTTTCTTTAAGAACGGCAAGAAATAGCTTGTAGCTCATTGGTAAAGTCTTGCACTGCTGTGACGTAGCCTCTGTGTTTGAATCCCCTCAGACACATTATATTTTTTCTGAATTTCCTTTTAAAATTTTTGGAAGCCCAAAAATTTACATGTGCACTGCACATAGAAATGAAAATCCAGAGAAAACTAACATGAGCAAAATATTGTGTATACTGAAGTGAACATGTGGCTAAAATCTAGCGGCTTCCCTCTACCATTGGACCGGCGAGATTGCCTCGATGGCCGGCGCCGACGGGCCCCCGTAGGTGAAAAGTCCCCGTGCTTTGCCCACATGACTCTTCCCCTATCCCCATTACCCCTGCATTATTTGATTACTCTGAAATTAAACAGAGATTTCAATTTCACCTTAAAATCAAATTTAAATGCATTTTAATTCATTCTTTCAATTCCAAAACCCTAATTTCACACTATAAATACTAGCCCATGCCGTAGCCCTTCCTCATTCTGAAAATTCAAGCTAAAACTAAAGCATTTTCTCAAGTACAAGAAGAGTACAAGTGGAGTTAGCCAACGACCAAATTCCGGCGAGGAATGGAGGCAAATTCCGGCGACGCCACGGCGACTACCCCCCTCCCCCCTTTCTACCTCCTCTTCATCCATCTAATTTGTAAGTCCCTCCATATTCTTCTTTTTCTTCTTAAAATGTTCTTTGTTTCAAAACATGTCAGTAAATGGAGTTAGCACCGACCTTTTATTCTAAACCTAAAAATTTCACTATTTCTTCCATAGCTTTCATGCAAATTCTTACCCTATGTTTTTAATCATATAAATAATGTTTAGAACAACTTTCACTCAAAAATATCATGAAACATAACTTTAAATCAACTTTTACATTAAAATACCATTAAGTTTGTATCTACCATATTTAATTATTTTGCTTAATCATACCTTTAGAAAACCTCACGGGGTAATGACCTACCCCTCACAAACACACATGGTTTCCATAGCAAGATACTCTTTTAGCATATTCTTGGTTACAATTACAATATTTCCTCAAAATACCATGTACTATAAAAAATCGGTTTTCTTTTGAATTGTATTATCAAAACTCTTTGCAAATATGGCTCTACAACCCATTTAGGGAACCCGCTATTAGATGGTGTATATTATCGCACATCCTAGAGCTAGTAGAGCGAGATGCAGGCCTCCTCACGGAACATTCGGTCTCGAAATATTTTTAATATGATTTTTTAGAAATACAAAATTTTCTATTTAATAATAAAATTAATTTTTAATAATTATATAAATATTATTAAAGCACATATTTTCAAAATATAATAAAATTCCATTTTCTCTAAAAAATAAAAAAAATAACAAGTTTAATCAAAATACCTTCAAGTTATCCAAAAGTCAAACTTTACAGTAAAATACCTTGAATTATCCAAGCTAAACTATTATCACTAAAATAATTCACATTCTTAAAATTCACAATTATGAAAACCCTAAATAATATAAATAAATACTCGAGGTTTATTTTGAAAGTATATAAAATATTTTTCATAAAACCCCCTCGAGTTATATAAAATTATATTTAAGGACTTTAGTAAATATAGGTTTAAACGGGATCAATTCTCTTGAGCCTCAGGGAGCCGAAGAAAGTGAGTGGTTGCCTATTTAAGGTAGAAAAACTTAACGGAGTTATCAATGGTAATTGTCTTGGAAAAAGACACAAATTCTGCCGTCCATGTGCAGCAGTTACCGATAACACCCGAACCTAATTCAGGATCCAAATCAGTTTAAAGTGTCTGACTCAAGTCTAAGTCTAACTCAAATCAGAATCCAATTTAACATGAATCCAATTACCAACATGAATACTTGAATCTGAACCTGAATACTAGAACAATATCAATAAGCAAACATGATATGACTTGACCGAACCATGGCTATAACTTGACTTGATTACATGACTACTTGTTTACATCCTGAACCTGATTATATGAACAACTTGTATCCATGGTGTCTGCAAGCCTTGTAAATATAATCAATACAATATATATTACGGGGTTTAATAGGGTAGATTGGTACGCAATGTATTAAAAGTGGCACGATGATGGAAACTAAAAGACACCTACATGAACTCACGTGTCGTTGTCCTGTGGGTTTTGACGGGGCCTTGTACTTACATGTTACCATTGTCCGGGGATAGTTGGACTCCTCTCGTATACATTGATACCTTCTGTACCGTGTTACAAACAACTACGTTAGAATAATAAAATAATACATGTGTAACTTAACAGTTTCCTTCCACATTACTTGTTGTATTCCTTCCTTTGTTTTGGGACTTACCGAGCGCTAGTTCGCTGATGACATTCCTGTCTATTTCTTTCTTGGAATGTTCGTCAGGAGGATAGGACCCTCAGGAGACTGAGGCTAGCCAGGAGTACTTGGAGCAGATTGAGGCACAGCCAGACTTCTAACTTACTTGTACTTACCTTTCAGTTTGTACGCCATTGTTTAGGCATTGCTTTTATCGTTGTACATTTCCTTTTCAAATCAGTTATATTGTAAAGATGAATGTAAATAAAAGTTGATGTTCATTTTATATCTCTTGTCATTTCTTGTGCATTTTATATATATTGCTTATTTACGCTTACCGTGTTTATTTCTGAGTAAATACGTTGCGTGTCTGCCACGTCTCCTTCCTCGTACACTGGGAAGAGGGGCGTGACAGGTTTTGTTGGCGACTCATGCAGGTCACTTCTGCATGGAATCCTAAACAATATATCACAAGAATAATAAAAATCAGCAACTATACATTCTTTACATTTCAAATTCCTTAAATCTATCCTAATCTTTCTTTTTCTATCAAGGTCATGGATTCTCCCAACAACACGAGTATCATCGTTAATAGAAACACTTCACCACCCACTCTACCACCACCACCTACCGTTGCAGCTCCCATCAATGAGCAAACAGTATTGCTTGAGGCGATCACGAGCCACTTGGATGGTCAACAGCAGCAGATTGCTATCCTCATGCACCGTCCAGAGACCGAGACACCCGGAGTCAAGCAATTCCGGGCTTTGCATCCGAAACATTTCTCTGGGAAAGAGAGCCCACTGGAGGCAGAAGAATGGGCTCAGTCTTTTGAAGATGATAGTAGCAGCACAAGTGCCAGAGGTTGCTTGGGTGAGAGTTGCGAAGCTACAACTAACAGATAACGCCAGAGTCTGGTAGAAGGCTGAAGAAAGCCGACTCGCCCAACTGATTAAATGGAGGACATTTCGCGATATGTTCGACACGATATACTTCCCCGAGACTGCCCGTTTCGACATGGAACAGCAGTTCATCCACTTACAGTGAGGTTCAATATGGAACAAATCTGTGGATGAATATGATACTGAGTTTACCATGCTTAGCAGGTAAGATATGCCTCAATATTCAATTTTCTGATATCACATAATACACTGCTAATATAAGGTCATAACAGGTTCACGGAACATCTTATCCCAACAGCTGAGATCAGGGCGTGGAGATTTCAGCAAGGGTTGGACCCGGAAATCCAAGCTGCACTCGCTACAGGGGATTTCCCAACCCATGATCTCGCTCTGAAGGCTTCCTGACGCTATGAGGCAGTTGTAAAGAAGAAGGGCAGACCTCAGACTGCCGGTGTGAAATGCCCTGCCACTCAAATGGTAGGAGGAGCCTCTTCCAAGCCACCTTTTGCACCCAGGAGACCGGGAGTAACTTTTAACCGGCCCAGTCCAGACTTTTGCTTCTATTGCAAGAAGAATGGACACCTGGCGAAAGACTGCAGGCATGTGATTGACCTGTGTTTAGTTTGTGGCACATCCACTCACGCCATTAGAGCTTGCCCGCATCGTCTCAACCCAGCTCCTGCACCCCGACCAGCAATCACTTTTCCGCAGCGGCCAGCTATCCAGGCTCCTGCACCTCGTCTTACTCTCCCTGCTCCACCTCTACGTGGACCTCCTGCACAGCCTCCTCTTCAATTCCATCAGGCATAGAGGAACATGCCTCAAGGGCAAAGGAATATGCCCCAGGGACAGAGGAATGTGCCTCTAGCAAGGAGGAATGTACCCCGGCGTTAGACTTTCACCATGACCGTTGAGGAAGCCAAAGCCACTGGCCAAGTTATCATTGGTAATTCCTAATCTTTTCATCTTTCCATATCCTTATATATCTCTATATTTTTCCCTGTATCTAAATCAACCCCACACAACTTAGGTATTATAATAGTAGCCACTCTTACCGCACTAGCACTGTTCGACACTGGAGCGTCACGCTGCTTCATATCGCAAAGATTTGTGAGAACACATGTGATTCCTGTGAATCCACTCATTTCAAGTTGAAATGTGAGTTCCGAGAATGGAGTCTTGAAGGCAACTATGGGATTTGATCAGTGTCCGGTTGTAGTTTGTGGACGAGAATTTTACGCAAATTTCAAAGTACTGGACATTCCAAATTTCAATGTTGTGTTGGGAATGGACTGGCTGGGAGTTTTCTATGCTACGATTGACTGCCGTCAAAGGAGGGTAGTATTTGATATACCAGATCACCTAGTCTTTTACTTCAAGAGTGGAAGCAGAACTTTGGAGCCAGGAATCTTCCGTGCCAAGCCGAAGGATGCAGAAAGTATTTACTCTACCGGCGGAAGAAAAAAAGCCAGAGGTAGTTCGAGAGTTCGAGGATGTATTTCCTGAAGATATAACAGGTTTGCCTCTCGATCGAGCTCTTGAATTCAGCATTGACTTACTACCTGGTGTACAATCGGTGATCAAACCTCCGTACCGGTTAAGCCCTGAAAGATTAAAGGAGATCGTAGTAAGTTGGATGAACTTCTGCAGAAATGTTGGATTTGTCCCAGTACTTCAAGTTGGGGATCTCCAGTTTTGCTTGTGAAGAAGAAAGAAGGTTCATACAAAATGTGTATAGATTATCGAGCTCTGAACGAAATGACGATAAAGAACAAGTATCCACTACAGCGCATCGATGATCTATTCGATCAGCTAAGTGGGTCTTGCGTATTTTCAAAACTAGATCTTCGTTCGAGTTATCATTAGGTGAAGTTCAAAGAGTCTGATATTCCTAAAACGGTGTTCGGGACTTGCTAGGGTCATTATGAATATCTTATGATGCCATTTGGAGTGACCAATGCACCTGCGATATTTATGAATCTAATGAACCAAGTTTTTCGAGAGTACTTAGACAGGTTCGTTGTTATTTTTATCAACGATATCCTGGTGTATTCAAAGAATCGAAAAGAGCACGCCAAGACTTTGCAGATTGTCCTGGAGACATTGCGACAGCATCAACTCTATGCCAAGTACAGTAAGTGCGAATTTTTGCTAGATCAAGTCGGATTTCTTGGACACATTATTTCAGGCGAAGGAATCTCAGTAGATCCAGCTAAGCTATCAGCTTTCAGCGAATGGCCGACACCAAAGACGGTGAAGGATATTAGAAGTTTCTTGAGATTAGCAGGATAATACCGAAAATTCATTGAAGGTTTTTCGAAGATTGCGGCACCCTTGACCAACCTCACACGTAAAGATGAAGTATTCGTGTGGTCAGAAGCATATGAACAAGTTTTTGTAGAACCCAAGTCAAGATTGACATCAGCTCCTATTCTCGTAATACCGGATCAATCTAGAGGATTCGTCGCGCATTGTGATGCATATGGTAAGAGATTAGGATGTGTTCTACACTAGCATGGAAAGGTTGTATCTTTTGCATCAAGACAGCTGAAATTCCATGAGAGCAACTATCTAACACATGATCTGGAGTTGGCAGCCGTTATTTTTGTACTTAAGATTTGGCGCCACTATCTTCTGGGAGAACGAGTGGATATATACACGGACCACAAAAGTCTGAAATATGTATTTACTCAGAAGGCGTTAAACATACGGCAGAGAAGATGGTTAGAACTTATGGCGGACTTCGACATCAACCTACAATATCATTTAGGGAACGTGAATGTAGTTCCTGATGCACTTAGCCGTCAGCCATTAGCAATGAATCTCACCGCACAGTGGAAACTGCATCAGGAATTGCACACGATGGAGATCGAGGCAGTTATGCCAGGTAATGCTTCACAGTTGATGAACTTACAAGTTCAGTCTATTATTGTCAATCAGATCAAGGCAGCTCAAGAAAATGATGTCAAGCTACAAAAGATCCGAGAACAAGTAGAAAATGGACTTCGAAAAGACTTCATCATCCACGAAGACGGATCCTCAAGATATGGAAGTAGATTGTGTGTACCACAAGGTCTTGTTCGAGAAGATTTGATGAAAAAAGCACACAGCTCTCTGTACTCAGTATACCCCGGTGGTACTGAAATGTATAAGGATCTATAGCAACACTACTGGTGGCATGGAATGAAACGTGAAGTAGCCAGAAGCGTAGCCAAGTGCTTGGTATGTCAGCAACTAAAGGCTAAACATCACAGGATTGCTGGTTTACTTCAACCGTTACCTATCCCAGAATGAAAATGGAAGCACATTACCATGGACTTCGTGACTGCTCTTCCTTGCAGCATGAAAGGTAACGACGCGGTATGGGTTATTATGGATCGACTCACCAAGTCGGCTGACTTTATTCCCTTTCGAGTTGGCCAACCTACCGAGACGCTAGCAAAGAAGTATATGGAGGTAAGCATGAATCTAAAGTAAGATTTAACCTCAAGATGTACTATTTTTGATATCCATTAACTCATGCAGGAGATCGTGAGATTACATGGAGTACCGGTTTTTATCGTCTCCGATCGTGACATCAGATTCTGATCACAGTTTTGGCAGAGTTTGCAAGCTAGCCGGGGAACAAGTCTGAACTTCAGCATGGCTTACAATCCACAAACGGACGGACAGTCTGAGCTAGCAATTCAGATTCTGGAGGACATGCTAAGAGCCTGTATGTTAGACTTCGGAGGTTTGTGGGAATATCACCTACACCTTGTGGATTTTTCATACAACAACAGCTATCAGGCGAGCATTGGAATGACACTATTTGCAGCTTTCTATGAAAAGAAGTGTCGTTCACCACTAAATTGGGAAGACATCGGAGATCGTGAACTCCTTGGACCAGAGATGATCGTGGCAACTGTGGACGTAGTTCGCACAATCAGGGAAAGAATGTACATAGCCCAAGACTGACAGAAGCATTGGGCTGATGCAAAGCGCCGACACCTGGAGTTCTAACCTGGAGATCATATTTTCTTAAAGATCTCTTTAAACCGAGGAGTAACCGTTTTGGCAAAAGAGGTAAGCTCAGTCCGAGATATATAGGACCGTTCGACATACTCGAACGAGTCGGAGAAGTGACATACCGTTTGGCACTACCACCCTCATTCGAAGGAGCGGACAATATGTTCCACATATCCCAGCTCCGAAGATATATGAGCAACCTCAGCCACATCCTTGATCACTCCGAGCTAACTTACATACAGATATATCTTGTGAGCAACAACCTGTTGAGATCTTAGATCGAAAGGTAAAGTCACCGAGGAATAAGAAAGTAAACATGGTCCAAGTGATGTGGAGGAAAGATTCGCCAGGAGAATCAACGTGGGGAACGAGAAGATGACATGCGTGCAAGATATCCTCACTTTTTTGTAAATTAGTCCTTATGTAATTGTAAATTTCGAGGACGAAATTTTTATAAGGAGGGTAGGATGTAACGACTCTGAATTTACTGTATGAATATTTTCAATTTAATGTGCAGAAAGGAGTTTTGCAAGCCTGAGTACCATTTAAAAGTTTATTTTTGTTTAAAAACAGCAAAAAATAGCTTGTAGCTCATTGGTAAAGCCTTGCACTGCTGTGATGTAGCCCCTGTGTGTAAGTCCATGCTACGCACCCCGTGGGGAGGCGGAAAATATAAAATACGAAAATTATACACTTCGTAGCATCGACAAACCGCCAAGATCGTATATAAACCTAATCTAGCACAAAGAATATAAAGTATACACTACATGAACAGAAGTTATACCTCACGTAACCAGTCCTTCTTCTCCTCGTTGTCCTCCTCACCTACGCGAGCTCCTTAGAGTGGTGCGGATGTCGTCTCCTCGTCGGCTTTCTTGGAACTAAGATGATCCACCCGAGAGCTTGTATACTGGGCTCCTTCTTCAACAACCAAGGAAATTAAGTCAAGTAGTATGCTACATTAGATGACCTAGGGTGAGTAGAGAGTGTAGATGGATTGAGGAGTCTTCTTTTTTCCTAGATTACTCAACACATGAGTGTTCTAGGGTTTTGAGGTTGATGAAGATGAAAAAGGAAAAGCTAGTGAGCTCTTGCAATGAAAATATAAGTGAGTCTATTCCTTTCTTGTTGTGAAATGAACTCCCTCTATTATTCATGAGATAAATCACAATGAATAATTAGTAAAAGAGTTGAATAGTCAACAAATGACTCATGGCTTGAAAAGGCAACAAGTGTCCAAAGAAGCCATGTCTAAATACATGCAATATCCACCTCATTTCCTAATTACATGATGCATTATTAATTTAACCTAAAAAGAATAATGCAATTATGCCATGTCATTTTCATCAAGCATTTTACAAAATTACCCCTCCTCCGTATATACATACCCGTATTCGTATTCCGAAAAATACGAATACAGAAGACGAAAACAATCCATCAGTATAATACTAGGATCCGGCTTAAACCAAAGCCCACTAGTATTGTCCTTCCGAATCATCATGCGTGCACAAGTACACACACGTGATCGAACCCTGTCGTAAAATCATATGACCTCTACACGTTTTACCCAATGCAGGGAAACCCTCTGTGCAGGATTTTAAAAACTCGACACTACGCTGGCAGTAGGTTTAACGACAGGCCGCAAGCGGCACTAGCTGTACGTAACGGCCTCCAGGTAGATGCCGATAAGAAAGCCGATAAGTATAACTCATCCGAACTCCTACTGAGCCTGTCTGTGACAATCTCCGTACAGTCCGGTCTGTTCGTTTAAGAGTAACGCATATCGGCCCTAGAGAGGCGGTAAACATCAGACCCCTAATAGCACAATAAGTCATGCCGGGGGAGAGTCCAAAACACCCTGAGAAACTACTGGAGTATCTACCAATAAATCTCACTTGCCCTAGCCAAGACTTTGTGTAATGACTTCCCGAACACAGTGCTATATCAACTCTCAATACCATGAGAGACGAATCCTATCTAACCGCCACTGCCTCCAAGGGCTTCGGGACTGCACCCAACTACTACCTGTTTGCATGACTCAATAGAGCCGTGGTAGAGTAGTAATCTAAGAACAGTGGGAACACACTTGAGGCGAAACAGCAGTGTCAAGTCAACGGACTATGCTGTACTCATGTCACCTGGAAACTGCTATCTGACGATATGTATAATACCAACCAACAGTTCCCCATGAGCACATCCAGTGTAACTCATAACCTAATGAGCACCTGCATACTATCTCTAGTACGACGTACTAATGGCTGTGATACAGACCATCTCCCCTGTTGGGATGAGAAGCGTATACACTAGTCTACTCTGGAGTATCGATGCCCTGTCTCGATAATCCTACAACTAGGGACCTGTATAAGGATGTGCTTGTGGACTACCCAGCCCCCACTAGTGTGACTGCCATCACAACGCTGGTAGTCAAGCAAAAGATCCTAAGGGCTCTATCAATATGTATTAGCGATACGTTACAAGAAACATATACACATATTTAGATAGATACAAACCAAATAGCATACTAATATATTGAGAAAGATTGTCATATATCCGTGTATGTATGTGTTTGTGTGTGTATCCCAAGCCTCCAAAATGTAATATACAAACTAGTACTATACAATAATGGCCTCTAGGGCATATATCACTAACAATCTCCCACTTGCACTAAGGCCATGTATTGGCGTATCGCAAATCTATCATCTCGAATACTTTCTCAAACTGTGTCTGAGCAATGGCTTTGTGAGTGGATCTGCAGTGTTGTTCTCCGTGTCAACTCTCCGTACTTCGATCTCCCTGATCAGGTGATACCACCTCAAGATGTGTCTGGACTTCTGATGGGACCAGGGTTCCTTTGTTAAAGCTATAGCCCCATTGTTATCACAATACAGAGGTATTGAATCAACAATGGATGGAACCACCTGAAGATCTGTTAAGAACTTCCTCATCTAAACTGCTTCTTTTACGGCGTCAGAAGCAGCGATATACTCCGCTTCCATCGTCGAGTCGGCAACGGTATCCTGTTTGGAACTCTTCCAACAGAATGCCCCTCCATTAAGGGTAAAGACATAACCTGAAATGGACTTAGAGTCATCCTTGTCACTCTGGAAGCTGGAGTCAGCAAAAGCCTCTATCTGGAGGTCTTTTCCGCCATACACTAAGAACATCTCCTTAGTCCTTCTCAGGTACTTGAGAATGTTCTTTACTGTCATCCAGTGTTTCTCCCCAGGGTTTGACTGATACCGGCTTACCACGCTGAGTGTGTAAGCAACATCTGGTCTGGTACATAACATCACATACATTATAGAGCCTACCGCAGAAGCGCAGGGTATAATTTACATGTGATCCCTTTCCAAATCAGTCTTGGGAGACATCTCTTTGGATAGGGTGATTCCGTGACAAGCTGGTAGATTACCGCGTTTTGAATCTTCCATATTGAATCTTTTCAGTATGGTGTCGATATACCTGGACTGTGAAAGTCTCAACATCCTCTTGGATCTATTACGATAGATCCGGATCCCCAGAATGTATGAGGCATCACTCAGGTCTTTCATAGAGAACCTTTGTGATAAGAATCCTTTGACAGATTGTAGTATAGGAATATCATTTCCTATGAAAAGAATGTCATCCACGTACAAGACGAGGAATACCACATTTCTTGCTAAAATCTTACTATAAATGCATGGTTCATCTGGATTTTTGATAAAGTCAAATTCTTTGACTGTCTCATCAAAACAGATGTTCCAACTCCACGATGCCTGCTTTAGTCCATAAATGGACTTAAGCAACTTGCACACTTTCCCGCTGCTCCCACTCTGAATGAAACCCTTTGGCTGATCCATATAGACGCACTCTTCCAAATATCCATTTAGGAAAGCCATCTTTACGTCTATCTGCCAGATCTCATAATCGTGGAAGGCAGCAATGGTAAGAAGGATCCGAATGGATTTAAGCATAGCCACTGGAGAAAAGGTTTCATCATAGTCCAAACCAGGTCTTTAACGAAAACACTTTGCAACAAGTCTAGCCTTATAGGATTCAACCTGTCCATGTACACCAATCTTCTTTTTGAAGATCCATTTGCAGCCTACGGGTTATACCCCTTCTGGAGCAAAGTCTAAAGTTCATACTTTGTTAGTGTACATGGACTCCATCTCGGCCCGCGTTGCATCTAGCCATTTTATCGAGTCGCCGCTCTGAATGGCCTGCTGGAAGCTACTTGGCTCATCATCGTCAATGATGCAATCCTCTCTATCCCTATATATGAGAAAACCGCAGTATCTCTTGGGCGAATGAGACAGCCTACTACTCCTGCGGAGTGGCGTGGGGATGTCCTGTTCTTTTTGAAACCTATGGTTCTACCATACTTTCAGTAATAGCTTGTGGTTCTGTAATTTCTTCGAGGTCTATTGCGCTCCCACTAGTTTCCTTTTCTAAAAATTGATTTTCTAAAAGGTGGGCATGATGAGAAACAAAAACCTTTTGTTCCTCTGCGTAATAGAAATGATACCCCCTAGAGTTCTTTGGGTATCCCACAAATTTACACAGTACTGAGCGTGCCTCGAGTTTGTCCGCATGCTTCTTTTTGACAAAAGCTGGACATCCCCATATCTTCAGGTACTGAAGATGGGGTTTCTTCCCACTCTACATCTGGTATGGTGTGGTAGGCACAGTTTTAGTAGATACCTTGTTTAAAAGAAATGCAGCTGATTCTAGTGCATAGCCCCAGAAGGATCGCGGTAACTCAGCATTACTCATCATGAAACGAACCATATCCAATAGGGATATGTTCCGCTTTTCCGATACACTATTGTGTTGTGGCGTGTATGGAGGAGTAAGTTGAGAGAGAATTCCTTTCTCTTTTGGATAATCCAAGAACTCAGCACTCAAGTATTCACCACCTCGATCAGATCTTAGTGTCTGAATACTTTTACCGGTTTTATTTTCCACTTCATTCTTATATTCTCGGAATTTCTCAAAGGCCTCGGATTTATGTTTCATCAAGAAGACATGTTCATACCTAGAGAAATCATCCGTAAAAGTAATGAAATAGGAATAACCATTTCTTGCATTTGTAGACATTGGATCACACACGTCGCTGTGTATGAGTCACAAGAGCTCCCTCATCCTTACTCCGTGTCCAGTGAACGGAGTCTTTGCCATCTTTCTCTTGATACATGATTGAAAAGTTGCATAAGATTGATATTCGAACGGATCCAAATACTTTCTTTATGTAACTTGGTCAACCTTGTTTCGTTGATGTGACCCAGTCTACAATGCCATAAGAAAGCATGATTTAATTCTGGAGACTTTCTTTTGTGTGTATTCTGGACATTGAAAACTTGCGGTTGGTTTAATACGTATATACCGTTGTTTAATGTACCCGACCCAATCAAACCATGATTTAGGTGGATGTTTACGACATCGCTTACAAATGTAAAATCATAACTTTCTTTAGAAATTAAAGATACAGAATGATATTACAAGTCAAAGTAGGTACATAAAAATAGTTGCGTAAAACCAAAACATGTCCACTCGTCAATCCCAAGTGATATTCCCCCACGGACACTGCATCCATGCCAGCTCCGTTTGCAACTCTGAGGGTCATACCACCCGCCTTCAAAACTCTACGGCATCTCAGTGCTTGTAAATAATTACAGATATGAGATCCTGATCTGGTATCCAATACCCAGGAAGTAGAGTTGATTGACAGACAGTTTTCAATTATATACACACCTGAAGCCAAAGCCACAACCTACTTCGCTCCCTGGTTCTGGACTTTCCAGGCCTGCAATCCTTCTTCCAATGGCCCCTCTTATGATAGTAGAAGCATTCTTCCTTCCCTACCGTCGGCCCTCCAAGTTTTGCCTTGCCCTTTGCCTCTACCTTATTAACCCCTCCTCTCGGTTTGGTGGGGGACTTCTTCTTCTTCCCCTTGGCTTTCGTCTTGGATCTAAAAGAGGAAGATCCTCCAAAAAATAGAGCGGGTGTCTCCCTTGCCTTCTGCAAGGTGCCTTCAGCACTCCTCAACATATTGAGGAGCTCGGGAAGTAATACTTCTTTACCCTGAATATTGAAATTCAGGATAAACTGGGCATATGTAGATGGGAGGGACAGTAGAATTAAGTCAGTGTATAAATCATTCTCCAACGTGGTCCCGAGATCCGCGAGCTCTTTGATTAAGCTGATCATCTTTAGGGCGTGGTCCCCGATAGATGACCCGATGGCCAATCTTGCCTGAAACAATTTCTTCGAGGTCTCGTATCTTGCGATACGAGATTGCTCTCCATATAACTCTTTTGTATGGAGGAAGATGGAAGCAAGGTCCATCTTCTCGTGTCGCTTTTGGTGTTCATTGTCCATGGAGGCTAACACGAGACACTTGGCCTCGCACTGTCTATTTCCCAGGTCTTACGGATCTCCTTGTCCGCGACACTGGAATATAGACCCGGCACGCAGGGGCTTTAGTAGTAAGCAGATAGCCCAATTTGTCATACGTGAGGGCCATCTGGACATTCCTGAGCCAATCTTTATAGTTTGGCCCGGTCAATATGTTTTTATCTAGAAGTAATTTAAGGCATGTCATCTTTTGGTCGCTGCAATTAGGAGAGAGAGAAGAAACACTTTAGCATGATTCTCTTGTAAGTTTATATTGGTTTTTAGTTTATCTAAACAGGATGGCTCCCACTGTTTCTCGAATCTCTCTTCAAACCATAAAAGAAGAATTAGTCAGGATTAATCTACCGTACAATACTTGCTTAACCTTTCAGCCAGGCTGATATTGGTACTTCGAGGGAGGTTTTCCAACGCTTTCGCGAAGTTCCTTAATTATATAAGCTCTTTTCCCTAGAGGCATAGCCCCGCTAACACCGTTCTAGACACCTACTTAGTTTATTGGATTGATCGTTTAGTGGGAAGAAATCTCCCGAGGAGTAGCATATACTTACAGTAGGATCGGGATCCAAATATCATCGTGTGATAAAGCTGAAGGAATCCAACCAAAATCATCACACTCCAAATGGTATGCAACACTAGTATATTTCAGTTTCTTTAGAAACTCCCGATATGGATTTTTGCCCCATGCTCTTATGACATTGACGAAGGCCAACATATCATAAGTCACATGTCAAGTTCTACCCGTCATTATCCAGGTTAATTTGAACCCACCCGTACATACCCTTGACGAAGGCCAAAATAGTAGTACGACTGTCCCAAACCAACGCATCTATCTATGCTACAGACGAATATCCAGTAGCTACAAATCACTATGCCTTGGCGAAAGTCAAAATGCATAGCTTGAATACTATTGAATACCCAACTGAAATGACGGAGGGCTATGAATGGTTTTGGCGAAACCGTAAACGTAGTGAACTTGATATAATCGAAGGAACCTGATAGCTTTTAAACGGAGTGATTTAATCTCTGCATTTAAAAGTCTGATGTTTTGAAAACAAACCGAGTGGTTTTAAATTTGTTCCAACGATTCAATTTTGGTTTATTTGCTTTGCATTAATCTAAAACAGTCCCATCAATTACACCTATCATTACAGAAAAAGACGAAAATATAGCGTCCACTTATGCCATCCGCATTCTCCACTGGGCCCCGTCTAACACCGTTAGGTTACTTAACTAACGCTAGAGCGGGGGCGAGACTAGCGCAGATGCAAAATATAAGTAGCGTCTATTATATAACATATATAATAATAGCATTCGCCTGACGTAATAATAGGCATTCCAGATCACAGATGAATATGTTGGATATACTAGGAATTCCGCGTTTCGTTTAAGTCTGTAACGAAAAACGGATTCCACGGTCGTGATGAATAGCCAAACCGCACCCCATACCCCTACGGGTGCGGCAAACTATCCGCCAAGTTCCAGAAGTGAAGCAACCTCTCTCAACAAAATGAGTAGGCCACTCGGCACTTCAAAGAACCCGGTAGTTTGTGCACCCCACCTTGGGTCCATCCTAGGAGCAGAAAAACAGTAAAAAGAAAATAATACAACGGCGGCTACAACCTCAACCCGGATGTGCCCCGTAAAATAATATTACATCAAATTACAATTTACATTGAATGAAAGATAAAAACACCCATCTCACATCCCTGGCTATTCATCATCGACGATCCAACAAAATTCATATACACAAACCAACAGATATGTGCAATCCCAACTAACCGACATATAGCAATTATCTGAGATTTAAAAACACATATAAACATTACAGAAGGACAAATTAGCCAAGTACAATATAAATTCGATCAAAACATATTTTCCATAACCACCCCAAATACAAACCAGCATTCAAAAACATATTGGGTAGAAACCAAATATTCCAGAAAAGAAAACACCAAAATTAAGAAATAACAGAAGAAAGATGAGTTGAATCGGCCTTGACTCGGCCGCGACTCCGCCGCAGAACGGTCCATTCTGCGGTGGTTCCGCGGCCGTCTCGGCGATTCAGTGGCTCATTTTTCTTGTGTTGTCTTAGAAAACCCTGCACATATTTTTCATGGTACTGAAATAATTTTCCAGACAGTTTTAAAATTCGACAGAAAGTAGGGGTTTTCGGTGTTTAGTTTTCCGGTTTTTCCGACGATCGAAATTTTAATACTTGCTAATAAGCTAGAGTAGGTTTAGTTGGATCTGATACCATTGTAAGCCCATGCTACACACCCCGCGGGATCGCGGGGAGGCGGAAAATATAAAATACGAAAATTATACACTTCGTAGTATCGACAAACTGCCAAGATCGTATCTAAACATAATCTAGCACAAAGAATATGAAGTATACACTACATGAACAGAAGTTATACCTCACGTAACCAGTCCTTCTTCTCCTCGCTGTTCTCCTCACTTGCACGAGCTCCTTGCAGTGGTGCGGATGTCGTCTCCTCATCGGCTTTCTTGGATCGAAGATGATCTACCCGAGAGCTTGTGTACCGGGCTCCTTCTTCAACAACCGAAGAAACTAAGTCAAGTAGTATGCTACACTAGATGACATAGGATGGGTAGAGAGTGTAGATGGATTGAGAAGCCTTCTTTTTTCCTAGATTACTCAACACATGAGTGTTCTAGGGTTTTAAGGTTGATGAAGATGATGAAAGAAAAGCTAGTGAGCTCTTGCAATGAAAATAGAAGTGAGTCTATTCCTCTCTTGTTTTGAACTGAACTCTCTCAATTATTCATGAGATAAATCACAATGAATAATTAGTAAAAGAGTTGAATAGTCAACAAATGACTCATGGCTTGAAAAGGCAACAAGTGTCCAAAGAAGCCATGTCTAAATTCATGCAATATCCACCTCATTTCCTAATTACATATGCATTATTAATTTAACCTAAAAAGAATAATGCAATTATGTCATGTCATCTTCATCAAGAATTTTACAAAAATGCCCCTCGTCCGTATATGCATATCCATATTCGTATTCCGAAAAATACGAATACAGAAGACGAAGACAATCCATCAGTACAATACTAGGATCCGGCTTAAACCAAAGCCCACTAATATTGTCCGTCCAAATCATCATACGTGCACAAGTACATGCATGTGATCGAACCCTGTCGTAAAACCATACGATATCTACACGTTTTGCCCAATGCAGGGAAACCCTCTATGTGGGACTCTAAAGACTCGACACTACGCTGACAGTGGGTTTAACCACAGGCCGCAAGCGGCACTAGCTGTACATAACGGCCCCCAGGTAGATGTCGATAAGAAAGCCGATGAGCATAACTCATCTGAACTCCTACTGAGTCTGTCTGTGACAATCTCCGTACAGTCCGGTTTGTTCGTCTAAAAGTATCGCATATCGGGCCTAGAGGGACGGTAAACGTCAGACCCTTAATAGCGCAATAAGTCATGCCGGGGAAGAGTCCAAAACACTCTGAGAAACTACTGGAGTACCTACCAGTAAATCTCATTTGCCCTAACCAGGGGCTTTGTGTAGTGACTTCCCGAACATAGTACGATATCAACCCCCAATACCGGGAGAGACGAATCCTATCTAACCGCCACTGCCTCCAAGTGTTTTAGGACTGCACCCAACTACTACCTGTTTGCACGACTCAATAGAGCCGTGGTAGAGTAGTAATCTAAGAACAGTGGGAACACACTTGAGGCGAAACAGCAGTGTCAAGTCAACGGACTATGCTATACTCATGTCATCTGGATATTACTATCTGACGATATGTATAATACCAACCAACAGTTCCCCACGAGCCCATCCAGTGTAACTCATAACCTAATGAGCACCTGCATACTATCTCCAATACGACGTACTAATGTCTGTGGGACAGATCATCTCTCCTGCTGGGATGAGAAGCGTATACACTAGTCTATTCTGGAGTATCGATGCCCTGTCTCGATAATCCTACGACTAGGGACCTGTATAAGGATGTGCTTGTGGACTACTCAGCCTCCACTAGTGTGACTGCCATCACAACGCTGATAGTCAAGCAAAAGATCATAAGGGCTCTATCAATATGTATTAGCGATACGTTACAAGAAACATATACACATATTTATATAGATACAAACCATGTAGCATACTACTATATTGAGCAAGATTGTCATATATCCGTATGTATGTATGTATATATATATATATATATATATATATATCCCAAGCCTCCAAAATGTAATATACAAACTAGTACTATATAATAATGGCCTCTAGGGCATATATCGCTAACAATGTGTTCGAATCCCCTCAAACACATTATATTTTTTCTGAATTTTCTTTTAAACATTTTGAAAGCCTAAAAGTTTATACATACACTGCACATAGAAATGAAAAGTCAGAGAAAACTAACATGTGCAAAATGTTGTGTATACTGAAGTGAACACGTGGCCAAGGTCTAACGGCTCCCCTCCACCATTGGACTGGTGAGATTTCCTTGATGGCCGGCGTCGACGGGCCCCCGTAGGTGAAAAGTCCCCGTGTTTTGCCCACATGACTCTTCCCCTACCCCCATCATCCCTGCACTGTTTGATTACTCTGAAATTAAACAGATACTTAAATTTCACCTTAAAATCAAATTTAAATGTATTTTAATTCATTCTTTCAATTCCAAAATCCTAATTTCACACTATAAATACTAGCACATGCCCTAGCCCTTCCTCATACTGAAAATTCTATCCAAAACCATCACATTTTCTCAAGTACAAGAAGAGTACAAGTGGAGTTAGCCAACGACCAACTTCTGGCGAGGAATCGAGACAAATTTCGGAGACCTCACGACGCTAAGGTGACCGCCCCCTCTCCTTCTACCTCCTCTTCATCCATCTAGCTGGTAAGTCCTTCTCTATTCTTCTCTTTCTTCTTAAAAAGTTCGTTGTTTCAAAATATGTCGGTAAGTGGAGGTAACACCGACCTTTTATTCTAAATCTAAAAATTTCAGTATTTCTTCCATATCTTTCATTCAAATTCTTACCCTATGTTTGTAATCATATAACTAATGTTTAAAACAACTTTCACTCAAAAATATCATGAAACATAACTTTAAATCAACTTTTACGTTAAAATACCATTAAGTTTGTATCTACCATATTTAATTGTTTTGCTTAATCATACATTTAGAAAACCTCATGGGGTAATGACGTACCCCTCACAAACACATGGTTTCCATAGCACGATACTCTTTTAGCATATTCTTGGTTACAATTGCAATATTTCATCAAAATACCATGTACTATAAAAACCCGGTTTTCTTTTGAATTGTATTATCAAAAATCTTTGCAATTATACCTCTATAACCCATTTGGGGAACCCGCTATTGGATGGTGTGGATTATCGCACATCATAGGGCTAGTAGAGCGAGATGCGGATCTTCTCACGGAGCATTCGGTCTCGAAAGATTTTTAATACGATTTTTTAGAAAAAACGAAATTTTTTATTTAATAATAAAATTAATTTTTAATCATTATATAAATATTATTAAACCACATATTTTCAAGATGTAATAAAATTCCATGTTTTCTAAAAAATAACAGAATGACAAGTTTTATCAAAATATCTTTAGGTTATCCAAAAATCAAGTTTTACAGTAAAATACCTATCCAAGCTAAACTATAATCACTCAAATACTTCACATTCTTAAAATTCACAATTATAGAAAACCTAAATAATATAAATAAATACTCGAGATTTATTTTGAAAGTAAATAAAACCCTCTCGAGTTTTATAAAATTATATTTAAGGATTTTAGTAAATATAGGTTTAAGCGGGATCAATTCTCTTGAGCCTCAGGGAGCCGGAGAAAGTGAGTGCTTGCTTATTTAAGGCAGAAAAACTTAACGGAGTTATCAATGGTAATTGTCTTGGAAAAATATATAAATCTTGCCGTCCATGTGTAGCAGTTACCGATAACACCAGAACCTAACTCAGGATCCAAATCAGTTTAAAGTGTCTGACTCAACTCTGAGTCTAACTCAAATCAGAATCCAATTCAACATGAATCCAATATACCAACATGAATATTTGAACCTGAATCTGAATACTAGAACAATATCAACATGCAAACATGACATAATTTGACCGAACCATGGCTATAACTTGACTTGATTACATGACTACTTGTTTACATTCTGAACCTAATTACATAAACAACTTGTATCCATGATTTGGTAAGCCTTGTAACTATAATCAATACAATATATATTACGGGGTTTAATGGGGTAGATTGGTATGGAATGTATTAAAAGTGGCACGATGATGGACACTGAAAGACACCTGCATGAACTCTCGTACCGTTGTCCTGTGGGTTTTGACGGGGCCTTATACTTACATGTTACCATAGTTTACGGGATAGTTGGACTCCTCTCGTATACACCGATACGTTCTATACCAAACTACAAACAATTACGTTAGAATAATAAAATGATACATATGTAACTTAACAGTTTCCTTCCACATTATTTGTTGTATTCCTTCATTTCTTTTAGGACTTACCGAGTGCTAGTTCGCTGACGACATTCCTATCTTGGAATGTTCTTCAGGAAGACAGGACCCTCAGGAAACCGAGCCCAGTCAGGAGTACTTGGAGCAGATTGAGGCACAGTCTGATTTCTAGCTTACTTGTACTTACCTTTCAGTTTGTATATCATTGTTTAGGCATTGCTTTTATCATTGTACATTTTCTTTTCAAATCAGTTGTATTGTAAAGATGAATGTAAATAAAAGTTGTTGTTCATTTTATATCTCTTGTCATTTCTTGTGCATTTTATATATTGCTTATTTATACTTAACGTATTTACTTCTGAGTAAATATTTCGCGTGCCCGCCACGTCTCCTTCCTAGTACACTGGGAAGCGGGGCGTGACACTCCCCCTTTCCCTTCCTCACTCCAGCCCCATTTTTCCTCACCCCGTCCCTCCCTCCAGCCCCTCCCCTGCCCCGATCCTAACCCCAACCCCGTTCCCTCCCTCCAGCCACCACAAGTCACCACCGCTAAAAATCACCGCCACCACAATCACTACCACCACCACCATCATCATCATCACCACTCCCTTACCCCCGACCTCGTCCACTCCCTTACCTTCTACCTCCGATCCTCCCCGGCACCAATAAAACCCTAATTTATTTAATTAATAATTATTAATTATATAAAACTATTATTAATATAGGTAATAATTAATTATTTGTTTTATGCGAAGGAAAAAATGGTTTTTTTGTGAAATTTAACACCGTTAACTCATAATAGTTGAAAGTTTTTAGTGCTCTTGCCGCGTGAGCCGCAGCCGTTGCGGAGCCGAAAAACAAAAATTTATGAAAGGGCAACTAGAACCTAATCCCCTGTGATCTATCCAAACACCAAAAGTAGCAAACTAGCATACAAGGTTAGGGAATACAACTTTTGACCGTGTCCACCCAACTGTGAAAAACCCCTCCAAATTCCTTGTAAGCCGTCGGGAACAAACTTGAATGGTGACCGCTCTTGCCAAAGATGATCCACCCGAGAGAACTGATGTAAGCTCCAGTTGCACCTAATGAAGCAACCAACACTCTAAACTCGCTACGAATGGAGAGTGGAGATGTAGCAATTTTTCACTGTCTTTTTTTCTCTACTCTAGTGCTCAAGAAAGCAAGTGAAGAAGAAAGATGAGGATGTGAAAAGAAGAAAAAGAGACTCAAAATATATCTAAGTGTAAAGTATGTAAAAGAATAGAATGGCTTCATTTTCAACCATACTAAAATAGTAAAACCAAATAATTTTATGAATATTAAATCAAAACCATGCCTCTCTATCATGCTCCTTTTACACCTCATCCTCTATCTCATTTCCATTTGATTTTCTAAAAATAAAATCAAATATGAGGTGTTTTCTTCTAGAACAAACCCGTATAAATACGGAATACAACCCTGTTTACCCTAATCAGAGCAAAGCTATACTTTGAAAATTTAAACTTTAATAAATGAAGCAACGCTTCAGTGTATCTGCGCTGCGCAACACGCCACGTGTCAGGCGCAGATGCATCAGCGCAGCGCCCAAGGCAGCGCACCCAATCAGAGCAAAGCTCTATTTAAAGAAAAATTAAATGAAGCAACGCTTTAGCTGCGCAAGCACTGCGCTGCGCGACACGTGTCGGCGCAGATGCGCTAGCGCAGTTGCGCTGCGCTGTGCGCTGACGTGTCAGCGCAGATGCGCCAGCGCAGTTGCGCTGCGCTTTGCGCTGCGTGACACGTGTCAGCGCAGTTGCGCCAGCGCAGTTGCGCTGTGCGACACGTGTCGCGTGCTGGGGCATCTGCGCCAAACAGAATTAAATTTCTAAGAAATCTTTTCTGTTCTTATTAAAACAAGAAGATTTTCTTCTGCAAAGCAGAAGCCCTTGGATCAAAGATCCAACGGTGGGGAAAATTCCCCAAATCACCCAGAGAAAGATCTCTTTAACAAATTTAACTAATTTATGGGCACTATAAAAAGGACCCTAGGCCTCAATTCAAAGGCATCAATTTTTCTTGAAAAAAGTCAAGAGCTTCAAACAGAGAGAACTCTAAGAAAATTTCAAGAAAGAGGTAAAAAACCTTCACAAGAGAGAAGAAATCTCTTTTAAATAACTCATTGATCTAAAAACCAGATCAATGATCTTCACATAATAAACAGTGCTTTGCACTTCTTATGAACCACTGGTTCTTTAAAACAAAGAAACAACAAAAATAAAAAATAGTGCTTTGCACTTTTATGAACCTCTGGTTCTTGAAACAAAAAGAAAAACTTATTTTTCTTTGATCTAAATTAGATTAAGAAATCAAATAGTGCTCTGCACTCCTGTTCTTAAATCTAAAAGATTCTTAGTGCTTTGCACTTCCAAACTGCGCTAATGCGCTCTTGAGAGAGCGCCACGTGTCAGCTACAAAACAACTTGCGCTACGCGCTCTTGAAATAGAGCTTTGCTCTCTGGAATTGGCGCAACTCACCAGAGCGTGCCACGTGTCAGCAGCGCAACAGCGCACTGCGCTGTTGTGCTTGCGCTCACCAGAGCATGACACGTGTCACCACGATATGAGTTTGCGCCTTGCGCTCCTCAATTGGCGCAAAGCGCCTGACAAGCCACGTGGGGCACTGTCAGAGTATTAAATGCAATGCATTATTAAAGGGCAGAGCCCAATCAAAGGCCTAACAGACCAAATAAAAATACCGCAGAGGGCAAAGCCCAATTAAACAAAGTCCAAACAGACCAAAAATTATACTATGTATTACTTAAAGGGCAGAGCCCAATTGAGAGGTCCAATGGACCAAAACAAATGCTCTGCATTATAATAAAAAGGGCAGAGCCCAGTCAAAAAAGTATAAGTGGCATGAAATAATGCTATGCATTATTTTAAAAAGAGGGAAAGCCCAAACAATGGCGCCAAATGCAAACAAAAATGTGAACATTTTCAATTGGACTTAACCCAATCGTGGCTATAAGTCCTTAAATTAAATTGATTGAGAAAAATTGCTCTACTAAATCAATCTATATCCGGTTCAAGGGTACATCTTCGAACTCCTTTGATATCCATCGTTGTAATTCCTCAACGACGTCAAAGAGGTGACGGGTCCCAACGACCACACACCCATATGGACTGCGGGGTCCTTAAACTCGTGGACCGAGACGTCCTTAAACTAATATTGGACCGAGACGTCCTTAAACTAATATTGGACCGAGACGTCCTTAAACTAATGATGGACCGAAACGTCCCTAAACTAATATTGGACCGAGACGTCCTTAAACTAATATCGGACCGAAATGTCCCTAAACTAATGATGGACCACCACGTCCCTAAACTGGCGATGGACCACCACGTCCCTAAACTGGAGTATGGACCACCACGTCCCTAAACTGGAACGTGGACCACCATGTCCTTAAACTGGTATTGGACCACCATGTCCCTAAACTGGCACAATAGAGCCCAAATGCTCTTTTGTCGGATCTAAACGATCCCGTTAAGTCAATCTTAGTCCCAAACTAGACTAACGTATCCTTAACAACCGTTTAAGTTGATCCTAGCCTCAAATATGGCTAACGCATCCTTAAACCTTCAAACAGACTTTAGTCCCAAATTGGACTATAAATTCCCCCAATCAACTTTGGCTCAAGGGTACATCTCTGAACTCCTCTGACATTTGTCGTTGTAATCCTTCAACGTCGTCAGAGAGGTGACGGGTCCCGATGACCATACATGAAAATGGACCACTACGTCCCTAAACTGGAACAATAGAGCCCAAACGCTCTTTTGTCGGATCTAAACGATCCCGTTAAGTTGATCTTAGTCTCAAACAGGACTATCTTATCCTTAACGAATGTTTAAGTTGATCTTAGCCGCAACGCGACTAATGCATCCTTAAACTAAAAAGCACCAAACCCAAATCTAAGTAAATACGGATTTGGACTAATCCACGTCCTACGGGCGACGGCATTACTCAGTCTCCGTATACAATCCACGGGCAACCACAAACAAAACAAACACACACGACACGAAGTGAAATTCTGGAGAAGGAGAAAGTGGCTACCGCGATGCGGTAGCGTAATTAACTGCAGGGGCTTGCGCCTGCAGGGAAGAGCGTCCCCACAATCAAAAACCCCTCAAGCGAGGGGGAATCTGACAAAGTCTGCTACATCGGCCGCATCCGTCTAAACCTTCGATACACGGTGCCATAAATCAACTTGGCATTTTCGTAGAGGTGGACGGATAAAACCATATAGCATCTGCCCCGAATCTCAGGCAAGACGCAAAGTCTAGGCCGCCTTTCGGAGGGGAACAGATTCTGGCACGCCCGGTGGGACCTCTTTCTCTTTCCACTCCATACTTCGTGTGTCGTGTTCGCGAACAAATCGCGGTTTGCTGTGATTGCCTGTGGATTCAAGGTACTAAGATTTGGTGTCTTGCTCTATGCAGAAAACAGAAAATCGATGGCTTCGAACTGCACCGTCCGCAGCGATAACTCTCGCTCCGTCATTGCTGGAGGAGTGACTTATGGGCCCCAAGCGGCCTCCCTTTTCAAAATGCCGGTGGAGCAGGTGGCTCAAGCCACCACTGGACTATTTTTTGGGACCATGCTCCCATCAATGAGCTTCAACGCCCCAATGACATTGCAAGAAGCTCCAAAGAAGTCGGTCTTCGATCGACTCACCACTGCCGCGACCCCTCTCAACGGGTCGTCCAACTCCACTGCTTCAGTTTTTAACGGACTAGGCCAGAGCTCTAACAGGCTCATGAAGAAGCCTGCCATACCAGAAGGCGTTATCCCGAAGCGGATAGCCATTCCAACTCCCGTTCCTGGCAAAATCACCAAGGTTGCTTCCCATGTTCAGAAGTTCGCTTCTGACAAATTGGCCGTCCCCGTTCAACGGACGTCGATCTTTAAAAAGCTGGTACCAGTATATTCTGACCAACACAGGGGGCATGAGGAGGTCACCCCTATAGCTGAAACAACTCCATCAGCACGACACGCTCGACGTCGCCACTGGCGTCGAGTAAGGAAGGCTGGGGGCAACTCCCCCTCTGAGATAACTCCGCCAGCTCCAACGGTTGGATCGATACTGCTGTTCCAACCAAGAACAGCTTTGAACTGCTCAACAAGGTACGCAGAAACTCTCCTACTGCGATGTTGAAACGAACTCCTTCACCTGTGGAGAATACTCCAGAGAAGAAGCTAGAGCAGCCTCCTCAACGGCTGTCCTCTAAAATTTACAAAGTCTGGCGACAGGTTCAAGAGTCGGTGATCGATCAAGACTGCCTCCGACGACAGAAAAAGATGAAGGTTCGGCAGGGGAAGGATTACTCTGTCAAACCACAAAAAGCAAAAGCTACTTGGGTTCCTACTACAACGGCTCCCTTAACTCCAATCACTCAAAAAAGGAGGCCGCAAGAAGCCCCTGTGTCTTCGGCAAATCGCAAAGACACCGAACACAAACGCCCCAAGTCTGGGGGCATGGTGGTGCACACTGTTTATATGGCTTCTGGAAAGGAGGAAAGCCGCACTTCTACGGGCCACCGACCGCTCACCCGATCCGTGACAAAAGCCCAGGAGCAACAACAAAAGCTTCTGGAAATGATGACTACAATGGATGCACTCACTGAGCCAAAAGAAAGCTCTGAAACGTCTTCGGATGAGCGTCAAGAACAAGAAACCGACGCTGACTTTTTACGCAGAGTCCTCGAAAAGAGGGACAAAGAAACTGCAGAGCAAGCGGCTAACATAAAACAGATGACGCTCCTCTTCCAAGATATGGTAGGGATGATGTTACAGCCGGACCCTCCTGCTGAAGATCCTCCGATCGTCCTTGAAGACGACAGGGGAGAAACGTCAAATCCTCCGCCGACTCTATCAACAGCCAAGGAGGAGGCAATCTCCAAAGTCGACCTAGACGAATATATAGCTCAGCAGATCCGGGTTCATCAGGCGAATGAAGCGGCTGGGCAAATTGTTAGAACCGGACGACCGTATTCGAGCTGGTATGACCAAATCAATTACCCGCCAGGATATACGATCCCTAAATTCCACGTATATAAAGGGACAGGGAATCCGCATCAGCATGTCGCTCAATTCAGGGCCTTATGCGGCAATACTGGAGGCGATGACAAATTGTTGCTACGTCAATTCGTCGGCAGCTTAGCAGAAACAGCCTTTGAATGGTATTCGGAGCTACCTAACGACTCTGTCAAAACATTTGCGGAGATGGAACTGCTGTTTACACAAAGATTCGCAAGTGCTAGTGGACGCACCCCGATTACAGCACTGATAAATGCCAGGATAAGGCCCGGCGAAACGTGGGTCCAATACGCAACACGATGGCGAAACCTATGGTCGAAATGTGAACAACGCATAGAAGAGGCACCTGCGGTAGGCATGTTTGTGGGCACTCTCGATCCGCAGGCGACCATCTCGCAATTCATGATGTTCTTCAGGCCGACCACCTTCCAGGCCTTGATCGACAAATTAGCCCAAATGGACCAGATGGGCCATAGACCGTCTCCTCCAAGACCCGATCCCCGAAATGAGAAAGGAAAAGCGATCATCGTCGCCAACGCTCAGCAACAGTCGAGCAACTCAAAGCCGGTCGCTCGCCAAAACAACGTGCGTCCACGCACATCCCTCGAAGAGAGACTAGGACGTCCTTACTCGTTTCCTCAGAATAAAACGAGAAGACTGTTTGAGCTGGCAGTGCGTAACAGACTCATCAATCTGCCGAGTCCAAAGCGTCTGTCGCAGCCAGGCGATCTTAATAATCCCAATTATTGCCCTTACCACCAAACGGTAAGTCACCCGATTGAGGATTGTTTCGTCTTTAAGGGATGGATCGAGGATCAATACCTGCAAGGCAAGTTCACGCTGTCTGAAAGCTGGAGGGTAAACCCACCACAGCCGCACTCTCCAAAGAAGACGGACACGCCGGGGGCAACTTGTTCTTTCGTCGAGGATGAAAACGATGGAAAAAACTTATCGGATGAATCCGAAGACTACGTAACGACTTGTCATGTGATTTCTCATTCACTGACGGATGATGAGGAGGCTCCTTGCGCTGAGAAATCAATGGCGGACCCTGAAACAGAAATTCCACGGCCGTCAGACAAGTTGATCGATGCCTTCCTAAATGAAATTCGTCTGAAAGCAAAAGCCAATGAGAGCATGAAATGGCCATACTGGAAAGAACCAAGGTATTCCCGTCAAATCAAAAGCCATACACTGCGGGTAAAAATAAATTCAAGACGAGGAAATGGTTCGCCAAAGCTCTATCAGTAGGAATGAAGCTACCGCCCTCTGAAGAAAATTCTTTCTCTGAGGTAGAGATGCACCCTAACTTCTGTTTATATCATCAGAAGATCATACATCCTACCGAAGACTGCGAATCCTTTAACTGTTGGTGGCAAGGGTATGTCGCTCAAAAGCGACACTTCGACAGGACAAAGTGTGAAGCTTGTGGACATCGGAAAAATGCGATAGATGAGCGCAAAAGAGCCGCCGCCGACTGTCATATAGCCGACTTCAAGGGATCACAAATTATCACCTTTGGAAGCAACTCTGACGAAGAAGCTACCCCCAACTCTTCCTTTGGGGAATCTATTTCAAAAATAAAGGAATTGAGAAGCTGCGAGAACGTTCAGCCGTGCAATTGCATGCTACTCGGAAAAAATCTCGGCCCCGTAAACAACGGAGCGAACAAAAAGGATAAAAGAAAAGGAAAAAAGTCCCTCGTCGCCAGCGCTCACCAACAATCAGGTGACCCTAAACCGGTTGCTTGCCAAAGCAACAACCGGCAATCCCTCCAGGAAAAGTTGAAACGTCCTTACTCGTTTCCGCAAAATAAAACAAGGGGACTGTTCGAGCTGGCAGTGTGCGACAGACTCATCAATCTGCCGAGTCCAAAACGTCCGCTGCGGCCAGGCGATATTAATAATCCTAATTATTGCCCTTACCACCAAACGGTAGGTCATCTGATCGAGGGTTGTTATGTCTTCAAAAACTGGGTTGAAGACCAATACCAACAGGGCAAGTTCGCGTTGTCCGAAATTTGGAAGGTGAACCCACCACAACCGCATGCTCCGAAAAATATGGACACGCCGAGGGCATCATGCTCATTCATAGAGAAAGCCCAACGGACCACTACGTCCTAAAACTGGATAACGGACCGAAACGTCCTTAAACTAACAACGGACCGAGATGTCCTTAAACTAATGATGGACCGCAATGTCCTAAAACTTGCAAATGACCGAAATGTTTTTAAACTACTACCGCAGCATTCTCAGGATGACGAGAATATAAAAATAAATAAAATAAAAATAAACGGTATGTCCATAAGCAAAATGGGCACGGATGAAAACCCGAAAGGGCTCCGTGAGTAAAAACAGCAGGGCTACCGGCGAGTGTTCGTGAAAACCCGAAAGGGCGCGATCTCGTAAAAAAAAAGAAGAAAAAAAATAAATAAAAAAAAAAGAATAAAAAAAAACGGTATGTCCATAAGCAAAATGAGCACGGATGAAAACCCGAAAGGGCTCCGTGAGTAAAAACAGCAGAGCTACCGGCGAGTGTTTGTGAAAACCTGAAAGGGCGCAACCTCGTTAAGAAACACTTATTGGGTCCTCTCGACCCTGTAAGGAGAAACCACCTGCGTGAGATCCTTACGACTCACAAAGGAACAACACACTTAGGGATCCCCACGATTCCGAAGGAGAAAATACACTTGCGAGATCCTCACGACTCGTAAGGAGAACTCTCTTGTGGGACCCTTACGGCTCATAAGATTTGAAAGTCTTAAGTCGCAGAAACCTTAACCTGTTCTTAAGCAGCCCCCACAACCTTCGATATTGCCCTACAAGCGGCTCATAATGACCCTTGTATACAATCCACGGGCACGAATAAATATTTCCCTAACAAAGTCCCATCCGCGACTAGGGATATGCTTGTACAGCAAACAACACTTGTAAGTCCTCTCGACTTATAAGGAGAAAATCCTTTTGTAAGATCCTTACGACTTACAGGGGAACATACACTTAGGAATCCTCACGATCCCTAAGGAGAAAACACACCTACAAGATCCTCACGACTTGTAGGGAGAAATACCTTTGTGAGACCCTTACGGCTCATGAAGTCAAAAGCCTTAGCCGACAGGACCCTTAACCCTGTTTACTAAGCCACCTTTGTTCGGCATCGACAGAGGCAAATGATGATTCGCTCCTGGCAATATCCCAGTCGTAGCGATGCTGATGCCTAAAACGGTATCAAATTCCGAGTCCTTCCAAGGCAAATGATGATTCGCTCCTGGCAATATCCCAGTTGTAGCGATGCTGATGCCTAAAACGGTATCAAATTCCAAGTCCTTTTACGGCAAATGATGATTCGCTCCTGGCAATATTCCAGTCGCAGCGATGCTGATGCCAAGATTGGTATCAGATCCCAAATCCCCTACTCGCAAAAAAAAAAAATCAGCGAGCCAAAAAAAAAAATATATATATATATACATATATATATATATGCATACGAAATAGCCGAAATGATGGGGCAGCTTGCAAACAAAATCAGCAAGTAAAAATGTATGCATGCAAAATAGCCGAAATGGTTGGGCAACTCGCAATAAAAAGCAACGAGTAAAAAGAAAAATAGCCGAAATGATTGGGCACCGCGAAAAATGGCCGAAATGATTGGGCAATCGCGATTCTCGCGATATAAAAAGCTGAAATGATAGAGCATCGCGGAAAGAATAAAAAGAAATGAAAGAATGAAACTTTTTGCCCTACAGGTGAAATCACATCGATCCCTGTATACAATTCAGGGGCACAGATAAAGAGGGAACCATACCTTCCCAACAGGCTCCATCAGAAAGCGAAGCCAAATCTCGACGGTTCATAGACAACCTAGAGACCATCTCGACATTTGTCGCAATATTACAGACACGATGTCAACAAATGAAGCAAACGAAGATCCCGAGCTTCAAGGTCTCGACGTTAACATCGACAACTTAGAGATCACCAACGGCGTTTCTCCTCACTCCAACTAGAGGCAGACATAACGTCAGCAACTGACCTCAGAATCGCAACAAAACGGAACCATGGCAAAGTCTCTAGTTCCAAATCTCAATGGCCACATCTACAGCCTGGAGACCAACAACGGTGTGCCTCCTCATTCCAGCAGGACACAGATATTACACCATCAAGCGAAGCGATGGCAAAATCCCAGCTTCACCTCAGCATTCGTCTCGATACAGTAGACGCAATGTCAACAGCAGCGTTCCTCCGCAGTCCGGCTGGAGGCAGATGCAACGTCAACAAAAGACCTCACGGTCGAAACAAACGAAGCGAAGGCCAAATTCCTAGCTTCAACGTCTTTACGGTAACTCACATAAAACCGGAAAGACAATCAGAGATCATCTCGCATCAGCACAGAGTGGTCACCATCTTGACGTTCGTCTCGATACAGCAGACGAAATGTCAACCCCAGCGTTCTTCCTCCAACAGGATTTGGACACACCAAAGAAAACGAAGCGAAGGCCACATTCCTAACTTCGACGTCTTGACGGTAACTTATATAAAACCGGAAAAACAATCGGAGATCATCTCGCACCAGCACAGAATGGTCACAACCTCGACGTCCGTCTCGATACAGCTGACGAGATGTCACCCTAACGTTCGTCTCGACACAGCGTATAACGTCATTAAACGAATGGAGCCACGGCAAAATCCCTAGTTCCAAACCTCGACGGTTCACCAGCAACCTAGAGACAACCTCGACGTCCGTCTCGATACAGCAGACGAGATGTCACCCCAACGTTCGTCTCGACACAGCAGACGCAACGTCATCAAACAAACGGAGCCACGGTAAAATCCCTAGTTCCCACCGCAACATTCGTCTCGATACAGCAGACGCAATGCCAGCAAATGAAGCAAAGGCCAAATTCCTAGCTTCAGGGTCTTGACGGCAACTCATATAAAGCCCGAAAGACTATCGGAGATCATCCCACACCAGCGCGGAGTGGTTATGACTCATCGGGGCTCTCCAAAATGAGCCTAACCTCAAGTAAAAAGCGGCATGGCAAATTTCTAGCGCTTGCTCTTCCGACGGTCAAACTGCCAAGGAGGATTGCTTGAAGACGTCTTGTCCAGCCCCCGAAGGGATCAGAGACACGACAGTCGCAGGGCTACTCGAACAGCACGATTGCCTATCGAGGACTATATCAGCTTATGCGACGGTACGATGGCCAAAACCCTAAGTACCACCAACCTTAACGGGCTTCTGTCGTAAAGAGCAGAGGTTAAAGGCGACGTTAAGATGTTCTTGCGAGAAACGTTCGATTCGTCTCGACTTGTGAAAAATTGTCGAGGCGGCTCGACTCGTGAGATAAAGCCTTAGGCAGTGGGCATAAAAGTGTTAGTTATATGTATGCCCTAGAGGCCATTACTGTACATAGGATGTATATTGTAGTGGATGCTTGGACATATATAGGGAGGACTTTCTTGCTCGACATGATAGTATGCTATCTGGTTGATCTTTACCTTAACGTGTACACTGATTGTCTCTCTGTTACATGTTGGTAAAGCCCTTAGGATGTGTACTTGACTACCTGGACTATCATGCGGATCATACTAGTGGGGACATGGTAGTCCATAAGCACATCCTTCAGGGTCCCTAGTCGTGGGTGTATCGAGACGGGGCATCGATATACCAGAGTAGACTAGCGTATACCTTCTCGACCCATACAGATGGGCGATGGATGATCCCATATCCATTGGTGTTTGACATCGGAGATGATATACGGGTGCTCAATAGAGACTGGGTACACTGGACGGACTCGCCGAGAACTCCCAGATGGTATTATACCTCACGTCAGATGGCAGTTCTCTGGTGACACTGGTACAGAGTAGTCTGTTGACCCGAGATCGTCATAGAGTCTTGTGTGGTTCCCACTGTGCTTTGATTTCCATCTTACCACGTCCAAGAGGGCGTGCAAAACGGTGGTTTTTGGGTACAGTCCCGAGTCATATGGAGGCAATGAGCGATAGGAGGGGATTCGTCTCTCCCGGTATAGGGAGTTGATGTTGTGCTGTGTACGATTGGCTATAACAGGAAATCCCTGGCCAGGGTTGCTGAGATTTACTGGTAAGTGTTACCAGTAGTTTCTCGAATTGTTATAGACCTCATATCGACACGACTTATCGAGCTATTGGGGTCTGACGTTTACCACCCCTAGGCGAGATATGCGACATATCAAACGATCAGACCGGACTGTACGGTAGTGTTACTGGTTGGATTCACTGGAGTATGAGCGGGCTTGCTCGTCGATCTTCTGATCGCTCAATACCCGGGTGGCCATTACGTTTAGCAGACCGCTTGCGGCTTGTGGGTGTTTGATATGATCATCACCTGCTGTCGGCGTATTGACGAGTCTTTAGAGTCCTACACAGAGGTTTTCTGGCTCAAGCGAAACGAAATAGGAGCGCATATGAGATATGTGCGGGACCGAGAATGATACCAGTATGTGATACTGTATTCGATTCTCGCGATTTGTGACATTGATCGGTTATATGCGATATTGCCGGGTTATCGGATCAAGTGTTGATTCGATCAGTTGTTACTGTTGATATTAGTCGGTTATATGCGATATGACCGGATCATTAAATCAAGTGTTGATTTAATAATTTAATGCATAATTATATATTTGATATATTACTTTGCATTAACTAGTATCGGTTCACTTAAGATGGATTTTCTCACTCGGATGTGCGCATTGTATATGCGATATACTTTTGTGCACTTGATTGTATCATGTTTGATGATACATGCTTAATTGATTAGGTGTATGATTAAACCATGGTTAGTTAATGGTTAGGGTTTCATTTGATTTACTTATGCCTTTATTTATTTTGTTTTGACAAAAAGAAAAAGAGAAATGAAAACAAAAGGGTTGCTTTCAAAGATGAACCTTCATGAAGGTTTGACCAAAGTGACCATTTTGTCTTCATGTCTTAACCCAACCATTCACTAACCCTTGTTAATTCTCTACACCTAACCATAGTTTGCTTATGATAAGAATTGATTTTCTTTTCTATTTTAATTAATTCTTATCATAACATTCTTCTTCTTCTTCTTCATTTCTTCATGGAAGAAAGCTTGCTCCATTAATGGCAAGTGATGATAAAGAGTGAGAAATACAATTCTAAAATGAACCCACTTCCTATTTCTTCATCCTCTACCTCTTGACAAGTAGTATAGGGTGTTTCCTTCATAAGTTTTCATGGCTTGGTGAAGGTGGAGCTTTATCTAGCGATGCCTCGACGTAGATCATCTTCGGCATGGACATCGACGACCTAGCTCGCCATTTCTCCGACGAAGCCGACGCTAGAGCCCGGGAATTCATTTGGACAGCGAGGGGACTTCGTTGCGGAGCTATGGAGGTGGAGCACCGGATCTACAAAGGTTGTATTTCCGTTTAAACTTTAGTTAAGTTGTTAACTAGTTTCATTTTCGCCTAAACCTCTAGCCAACGATCCGTATTAGGGTTTCTCGGCACCGTATTTTTTTGAAATTGGCATGGTTGATGCCTTGTGAGACCTCTTGAGAGTGCCTAGGAACCCTACAGTGGTATCAGAGCCTAGCTAAAGCCTTAGGCGAAGTCCAGACGGAATTTGAAGTCCGATCGAACCGAAATCCTAACTTCAAACTTGCTCTCTGTACTTTTTTGAAAATTGAGGAATTTTTAGAATTAAAAATATGCAGAGAAATGTGCAGGAAATTCTAAGAACAACTGCAGAAAACGACAGCCTAATTCTACAGTACGACCGCGGAACCGCGGCGTTGACCCCCCTTTTGCGGCGGTTCCGCGGCCGTCTGTGATGATCAGGCTGTGAGTTTTCTTCGGTTGTTTCTGTTGGTGTTTCTTGTGTGTTCTGGATGCTTTTAATTTTTTTTTTCAGAGTTGCATTTTCTGGGGTTGTTTTGGGGATTCGAATGTTCGATCGGATTGTCTAATTTTGTCAGTGTGGCTTTCCGGATAAATTTTAGAATATGTTAAAAAGTTCTACCGGATATAAATACCCAATTTTTCCCCTGTCGGGAAATTTCCAAGTGTTGGATTTTTCCGTAGTTTAAAGACGTTCTAAGTAGTGCAAGTAACGCAATGGACCCTCTAGAAGACAACAAAGCTTAACTCGATTATGTGACCGTCTTGAACTGCCATTTGAACCTTCGGGTTTGGGGCAGTACGGCGTGCCACATGTGAGGCGTTGGCTTGACCCTTCTACGGCTGGACCGTTGGTACTGAGGCACGAACTGAATATTTTTAGACTTGTTTCATGTGTTGATCTGTATCGGGAAAACTTGGGTGTTCGATTGTTCGATCGGAAAGTTTGACATTTTCTATTTATCCGGAATGGGATACAATAATTGGAATTCACAATAAGTTATGAGATAACTGAATGAATGTTATAAACATAGCAGTTTAGTCTCACTTGATCGGTTGCCACGGAATTTTGATGTGATCAAAAGTCCGTCGCAATCACGTAGCGTACGCGGATACTCGCCGGGTAAACTTAATAGACAGCTACACCCCTTAGCCACGACCAAGTGACTGTAGGAGAACCCCGTCGCCGAAAGCATCCGTTCGGGTGCTCCCGGTAGCGGTGTTCCGCCTTGGTGCACTTTGTCGACGACGTCGGGGGTGCGGCCGTCTACTGAAATTTGCGACGAGCATTCGATCAGGATGCCGGGAATCTTGTTGAATTACCCGACTTGATATTGAAAAGAGTTTTCGATAATGAGACTAAAATGCGGGGTTTTTAATTGTTAGGCATGCGATGTTTAAGGAATTCATTTGGTCAGGCCTGCGATGTCTGAGGTGGTTGCGGATTCCAACTGTTGTAGTTTTACACTTTCTTTTCTGTGACCGTAAGTGTAATATGTGATATCGCCGGTTTCGTTGCTATATGTCAACGACAATTGGGATGGACATATTTACTTACATTTATGACATGTGATGTTATGTGTTGCTGGATATGTTATATTGGATCGTCGTGTTGAATAGCCGGGGGTTTTTATGTGAGATGAGTGTTTTTCATTTTCATTCATGTAAAAACTTGTATGTAATATTCTTTTATTGGGGCACTTCCAGGTTGCGGAAGTGGTCACCGTTTGTATATTATTTACTTTTCCGCACTAGGATAGACCCAAGGAGGAGGGCACAAGTAACCGGGTTCTGGAGTCCAGTGGGAGACCAACTCGAGGAGTCGAGTCCGGGTCTCCTAACTCCAGAATTGGTAGGGTTGCTTGCCGCTCTCGTAGGGGTCTAGGGGTGTGGGTTTGGCTATTCATCACGACCGTGGAATCCGTGTTTTATACTGTCTCGTATTGAAAACACGGACGTCCTAGTATATCCAATGTTTCATATGTTTCTTCTGCTGCGATATCTGTGATGCAATCATGTGATGTTCTGTGATAGATACAGTATATAGTATATATGATATATTATATAGACGTTACTTATGTTTTGCACCCGCGCTAGCCCTGCCCCGCTCTGCCGTTAGTTACCTAACCTAACGGTGCACGAGGGGACATCGAGGCGAATGCAGATGGCATAAGCGTACGTCGTATTTATCTGTGATGTTTAGGTACTTAAATGATGGGACTTCATTAATGTGATTAATGAAATAAAAGAAACCTAAGATGTTGTAGAATCGAATTTCAAAATAAAATAGGTAGCTACAGTTCTTGCTTTGCACAGCGGTATATGTGATATATCCTGCACCTTATTCGATAAGGAAAGGACCGAGATCCCTTCACCGGGAGTGACTCCTTTAGCAATAACTGGCAGATGCTACACCCTCGGTTTGTCTTTTGATTGCTTTTAAGAGTTTTTGCTTTGCACAGTGATATATATGATATATCCCGCACCTCATTCGACGAGGAAAGGACCGACGATCCCTTCACCGGGAGTGACTCCTTTAGCAAAACTAGAAAAGCCTCAAAAACACTCCATTTCAAAATTCATTCGATCCTACAACGATATCAAGTTCATTACGCAATAGGTTTTCATAAAAACCTGTCGTAGCCCTCCGTCATTTCAGATAAATCCTGTTTAGTATTCGTGCTGCGTTTGTTGACCTTGTCAAGGCGCAGTGTGCGGTAGCTAACCAGTATTTATCTGCTTATGCATATGATGCAGATTGGGTTAGGGTAGTCGTGCGGCCTTGTTGACCTTGTCAAGGGTCGTGCGGGTGGGTTTGATTCAATCAAGAAATGACGGGTTGAACTTGACTTGCAGTCTATGGTTTGTTGACCTTGTCAAGGTCATAGATCGTTCGGGGCAAAATATTATCGGGAATTTCAAGTGTTGAAATTTGCAATGAGATTGCATACCTTCTATGAGATAGTTGGATCCCGATACCCGCTGCGAGTAATTGTTACTCCTGGGAGAGTTTTATACATTACAATTAGCCGATCAAGTAGGTGTCTAGAAAGGTGTTAACGAGGTTACGCCTCTGGGAAAACGAGGTTTACATTAATTAGGTTCGTGCGAAAGCACGGGGGACCTCCCTCAAAGTACCGACACTGGCCTGGCTGAAAGATTGGCGAACTTATAGTGTGTAATTAATCCCGGCTAGTCTTTCCTTTTAGGGTTTGAAGGAAGATTTGATAAAAAGCAGTGGGAGCCATCCTGATTAGATAAAATAATAACCAATCTATTCTTGCAAGAGCGCACGCTGAGTGTTTTCTTCTCTCTCTCTCCTGGTAGCTACCATATCACGCCTTAATCAAGATAATAATACGGATTATTGACCGAACCCGCTTGTTATACTGTGCTGGGGAACGTTGGTCCCGCTCCAACTTATAATAGTTATAAGACAGAGCAGGAAATTGGGGAATACCAGATTTCCCGTGCCGCCCAAACGAAGAAAGTGCATGATGATGCATCTCCTTCGGGTGTATTCGTTACAAAGAACTATTTCTCAGTATCCTCTGCATCCTGGGTATATGATACCGGATCAGGATCCCAGATATGTAATCTGTTACATAGGGCTACAAAAGGGTAGAAAAACTGAGAACGGGTGATAAGTTTCATGAGGCAGAAAACGGGGCAAGTGTTGCAGCCAAGTCTGTCGGTCACTGTCACCCTGTATTACCAATACATTGATTCTGAATGAACGTTATTAGATACCGAACCTGATATACAAAATCATATCAGTCTCTTTATTAGTAAAGAAATGATAAAATTTTGTATTGTTGGATAATGTTTTGAACATTTCCTATATCAAAAATTGATCGGTTCAGGCACGTTATCTAAAAGCATTGACGTTCTAAATCAAACTACAGTTCTTAGTATACGAAACACACACAAGAGGAAGAGTTCAGAAATGAACGAATCCTTCTTGAGGTATTGTAGACTAGGTCATATCAATGCGACCCGACTAGCTGGAGTTACATTTAGATGCATATTTAAATCAGTTTGAATTTACATCTTGTGAAACTCGTCAGTCACGTCACAAAGATAAAATGACCAAAGCTCTGTTTATTGGAAACAGAGAAAGAGTTAGTGAACTCTTGGGATGATACATGTTGATGTATAAAGGTCCCCTGTCTACACATACCTGGTAAGGTTCTTTGTACTTCATTACATTCTCTGATAATCTCTCGAGATTCAGACATATGTTCCTGTTGAAACACAAGTCTGAACCTTTTGAGATATTCACAGAATATAAGATAGAAGTCGAGAACCAATACGGGTATAAGTATTATGTCCTATGATGAGATCAAGGAGGAGAATACTTGAGCACGGAAATCCTGGACTATTTTAAAGGAGAATGAGATTCTCTCTCAGAATTACTCCTCTGTATACACCATAGCACGATGGTATATCGGGGCGGAGCAGATACACCCTATATGATAAGGTGTGCTCTATGATGAGTAATACTGAGTTACCTATTTCCTTTTAAGGGGTTATGCACTTGAGAAGCTGCATACCTATTGAATAGGGTTCTAATCAAATCAGTAGCCTACCATTTCATATGTGATATGGAATGGGAAGAGCCCATATCTTAAATTAGTTAAGATTTGGGGTTGTCCAGCCTATGTCAAAAAGCAAAATCCGGACAAGCTCGAGGCAAGGTCTGTTATGTAGAACTGGAAAGGTTCCAGCTATACAAACTACAGCAGAAGATTTGGTAGAACCAATGGATTCAGTAGATTCCAACGAACCTCAGCCTCTCCGCCGATCTAGTAGGGTTCCTCACCCACCTGAGAGATACTTCAGTTTCTCTATGACAGTGGGAGCGAGGATTGCATCATGAGATGATGACCCAACTAATTTCGAGCTGGCCATCAGGAGTAAGACTCTGTAAGAATGGCTGGATGCTTAGCAATCTGAGATGGAATCCATGTACACCAGCAAAGTATGGACTTTGGCTGCTATATCTGAAGGGTTAAATCCCCATCAGGAGCAAGTATATCTTGAGAAGATTACTTGGTGTAGATGGAAAAGTTGAGACTTTCAAAGCTAGACTTGTTAAAGGTTTTCGTCATTGACCAGGCGTGGATAATGATGAAACCTTTTCCAGTACCTATGCTTAAGTCCATCCAGATACTACTTGCCACGGCTACATACCATGACTACGATATCTGGCGGTTGGGTGTAATGACTGCTTTTCTAAATACTGATTTAGAAGAGTGCGTCTATAAATACACAGCCAGAGGGCCTCGTAGACAGTGGGAGCAGCGGAAACGTGTGCAAGATGCTTTATAGGATAAAACGGGCATCGCGGAGTTGGAACGTCTGTTTTGATGTAGTAGTCAAACAGTTTGACATCATCAAAATGGTAGATGAACCTTGTATAAACAAAAAGGGTAGTAGGGAGTATGGTGGAGATCCTCGTAGAGTACGTGGATGACATACTCTTGATAGGGAAGGAGTTTCCTATGCTATGATCGGTCAATCTCCGCTTATCACAAGGATTCTCCAGATATGATCAAAGTGATACCTCCTCCATCCTGAGCTTTCATCTATGAGATAGATGTTATTTGGGTGTTAGCATACTCACTAGCTGTAGTGAGATGGTATCAATTGGTCCTGGGGAGAATCACTGGAAAGGTTCCAGGGTGATAAAGACGACTGAGTGTCAGTCGCAGGCATTGTCTTTACCCTCAGTAAAGGGACGGTATGTTGGAAGAGTTCCAAGCTAGATACCGTGACATACTAGACGATAAAGGCAGGATACATCGCTACTTAAGATGCTACCAAAGAGATTGTTTGGGTGTATATTGGTTCATGAGATGAACCTAGTTCCTCCCATTGTGTGACAATGGAGTTGTGGCTTATGCCAAGGAACACCCGTCCCATCAGTGATCCAGACATATTCTAAGGCAGTATCACCTGATCATGGAGATGGTTGATCTCCAAGGTGATCGAGGCAAGGAGAGCAGACTCAGAGGATAACACGGCGAATCCACTCACGAAGGCCTATTCCCAGAGAGAGACTTTTATGGGATGGTTGAGTATGAGATACTGCAACCACTGCTACAGATGGCCCTAGTGCAAGTGGGAGATTGTTAGTTATATGTATGCCCTAGAGGCCATTACTGTACATAGGATGTATATTATAGTGGATGCTTGGACATATATAGGGAGGACTTTCTTGCTCGACATGATAGTATGCTATCTGGTTGATCTTTACCTTAACATGTACACTGATTGTCTCTCTGTTACATGTTGGTAAAGCCCTTAGGATGTGTAATTGACTACCTGGACTATGATGCGGATCATACTAGTGGGGACATGGTAGTCCATAAGCACATCCTTCAAGGTCCCTAGTCGTGGGTGTATCGAGACGGGGCATCGATATACCAGAGTAGACTAGCGTATACCTTCTCGACCCATACAGATGGGCGATGGATGATCCCATATCCATTGGTGTTTGACATCGGAGATGATATACGGATGCTCAGTAGAGACTGGGTACACTGGACGGACTCGCCGAGAACTCCCAGATGGTATTATACCTCACGTCAGATGGCAGTTCTCTGGTGACACTGGTACAGAGTAGTCTGTTGACCCGAGATCGTCATAGAGTCTTGTGTGGTTCCCACTGTGCTTTGATTTCCATCTTACCACGTCCAAGAGGGCGTGCAAAATGGTGGTTTTTGGGTACAGTCCCGAGTCATATGGAGGCAATGAGCGATAGGAGGGGATTCGTCTCTCCCGGTATAGGGAGTTGATGTTGCGCTGTGTACGATTGGCTATAACAGGAAATCCCTGGCCAGGGTTGCTGAGATTTACTGGTAAGTGTTACCAGTAGTTTCTCGAATTGTTATAGACCTCATATCGACACGACTTATCGAGCTATTGGGGTCTGACGTTTACCACCCCTAGGCGAGATATGCGACATATCAGACGATCAGACCGGACTGTACGGTAGTGTTACTGGTTGGATTCACTGAAGTGTGAGCGGGCTTGCTCGTCGATCTTCTGATCGCTCAATACCCGGGTGGCCGTTACGTTTAGCAGACCGCTTGCGGCTTGTGGGTGTTTGATATGATCATCACCTGCTGCCGGCGTATTGACGAGTCTTTAGAGTCCTACACAGAGGTTTCCTGGCTCAAGCGAAACGAAATAGGAGCGCATATGAGATATGTGCGGGACCGAGAATGATACCAGTATGTGATACTGTATTCGATTCTAGCGATTTGTGACATTGATCGGTTATATGCGATATAGCCGGGTTATCGGATCAAGTGTTGATTCGATCAGTTGTTACTGTTGATATTAGTCGGTTATATGCGATATGACCGGATCATTAAATCAAGTGTTGATTTAATGATTTAATGCATAATTATATATTTGATATATTACTTTGTATTAACTAGTATCGGTTCACTTAAGATGGATTTTCTCACTCGGATGTGCGCATTGTATATGCGATATACTTTTGTGCACTTGATTGTATCATGTTTGATGATACATGCTTAATTGATTAGGTGTATGATTAAACTATGGTTAGTTAATGATTAGGGTTTCATTTGATTTACTTATGCCTTTATTTATTTTGTTTTGACAAAAAGAAAAAGAGAAATGAAAACAAAAGGGTTGCTTTCAAAGATGAACCTTCATGAAGGTTTGACCAAAGTGACCATTTTGTCTTCATGTCTTAACCCAACCATTCACTAACCCTTGTTAATTCTCTACACCTAACCATGGTTTGCTTATGATAAGAATTGATTTTCTTTTCTATTTTAATTAATTCTTATCATAACATTCTTCTTCTTATTCTTCATTTCTTCATGGAAGAAAGCTTGCTCCGTTAATGGCAAGTGATGATAAAGAGTGAGAAATTCAATTCTAAAATGAACCCACTTCCTATTTCTTCATCCTCTACCTCTTGCCAAGTAGTATAGGGTGTTTCCTTCACAATTTTTCATGGCTTGGTGAAGGTGGAGCTTGATCTAGCGATGCCTCGACGTAGATCATCTTCGGCATGGACATCGACGACCTAGCTCGCCATTTCTCCGACGAAGACGACGCTAGAGCCCGGGAATTCATTTGGACAGCGAGGGGACTTCGTTGCGGAGCTATGGAGGTGGAGCACCGGATCTACAAAGGTTGTATTTCCGTTTAAACTTTAGTTAAGTTGTTAACTAGTTTCATTTTCGCCTAAACCTCTAGCCAACGATCCGTATTAGGGTTTCTCGGCACCGTATTTTTTTGAAATTGGCATGGTTGATGCCTTGTGAGACCTCTTGAGAGTGCCTAGGAACCCTACAAAAAGAAGCCTGTTTCCTAAGCATTGGGACCCTGCAAGTTGGCCCAAAACGGTCTCTTGCATACCATCCACGGGTCTCACTCTCCAACGTCGAACTTCGACAAGGAGGGAAACAACCGCTTACAAGTCCTCTCGACTCGTAAGAGGGAAAAATTCTCTTGTAGGATCCTTACGACTTACAAGAGAAAACCACACTTAGGAATCCTCACGATTCCTAAGGAGAAAAACCCACCTACGAGATCCTCTCGATCCGTAGGGAGAAAAGTCTCTATGAGACCCTCACGGCTCATAGAGTTGAAAAGCCTTAGGCAGCAGATCTGAACCTGCGGCCTAAGCCCTCGCTATCTCGTGAAGAAATCAAGAAGCTTACTCTATCACCTGCTAATTGTGACGACATGCTGAGAAAGAGGAAAAGCAACAGAAAGATCATCCGATTTACATTTTGATCAAGCGTTCAAAACACATTCATTCATGCATGGGCAAAAAAGACTCAGGACAAAAGATATATAATAAAGACAAGCTGGGATAAAAAAAAATTCCATTAATATTGCCCGAAGTTCTTACAGTCATAAAAAAACAGTAAACGAAAGTTACAATGGAATAACCTCAGATCCAGGGCATGGATTGAGGAATTCAAAAGCGACCCTATCTATGACTTTCCAAGCCTCGAGGACCATTCTAGTGTGCTTTCTTTCGCGAGCACAAGCGTCAGGGTCTCCCCTGATGTCTTCCACCCTCCGATAAGCAGCGAGTATGGCAGACTGTTGAAAGACCTCGTGCAAGAGATCGATAAGACTGTTTCGCCGTCTCTTTGAGATAAAGTTCAACAGGTACACCGAGTGCACCTTATCCTCAGCGGCATCCAGCGCCCTAAGCGGCACACCGGAACAGAACAGGGGAAGCGCTTCCCAGATGGCTCCCACGATAAGCTTAAGAAGGGAGGAACGCCGGGGAAGCAAAGGACCGTTGTACACGTCGAAGCGGCTCATGATTTCAGCACACTCCGCGTTTGTGAACTCTCGATTTTGAGAGCGGCCAAGTCGGCGTATGTCCCCGTAAGAGATGATTTCGTTAAGAGCATACATATGGGCATCCATTGTTCCTATGGAAGAAGATCAGCAAAATTAGCAGACCGACTGATTAGGCGAATTCTTGTTAAAAAATGAGCACAAAGAGTTAAACTCCTCGAGAGCAATGCTCTACGAATAGGGGTGACGCCTATCAGATGCCATAATAATGGAAAGTTGAAGAAGTCCCCCAAGAACTCTGAGATCATTATTATTAAAAGATGATATAATCCTTTAAATATAAAACTCCATTTTTAATTTTCATTATCCATACTCAAACTCTTAAGAGTTCATCTCATTTTTAGATCAAAAAGATATATGTCTTGACAAAGATGCAAGGTTCTATTCATGGGTCAAGAAACCCTGAAACAGATTCTTGAGAGCAAGGCTCTATTGGTGAATCCCCAGAAAGGTTTTCTTTAGATCAAAGATCTATGAGAGCAAAGCTCTATTAATTGAAATTAATTTAATTCAAGGTTAATTTTTACCTATAAAGTTTCTTTTGAGGAAAATTTAACTCTGAGAGTTCCTAAAGGCAAGAGCAAAGCTCTGGAGTTTTGAAAGTAAAAATCTTAAGGATGATAAGCATCTGTGGAGGACCAAATGTCCTATTTATAGGCATCAAGTGCCTCTTCAACTTCCAAAAGTTGCCACGGCGGTTGGAATTCCGCCACCGTTGCGCTCACGTTTGGGGCCACGTAAGCGCAACGGTGGGGGGGCATTTGTTTACCCTAATCAGAGCAAAGCTATACTTTGAAAATTTAAACTTTAATAAATGAAGCAACGCTTCAGTGTATCTGCGCTGCGCAACACGCCACGTGTCAGGCGCAGATGCATCAGCACAGCGCCCAAGGCAGCGCACCCAATCAGAGAAAAGCTCTATTTAAAGAAAAATTAAATGAAACAACGTTTCAGCTGCGCAAGCACTGCGCTGCGCGACACGTGTCAGCGCAGTTGCGCTGCGCTGTGCGCTGCGCAACACGTGTCAGCGCAGATGCGCCTGCGCAGTTGCGCTGTGCGACACGTGTCGCGTGCTGGGGCATCTGCGCCAAACAGAATTAAATTTCTAAGAAATCTTTTCTGTTCTTATTAAAACAAGAAGATTTTCTTCTGCAAAGCAGAAGCCCTTGGATCAAAGATCCAACGGTGGGGAAAATTCCCCAAATCACCCAGAGAAAATCTCTTTAACAAATTTAACTAATTTATGGGCACTATAAAAAGGACCCTAGGCCTCAATTCAAAGGCATCAATTTTTCTTAAAAAAAGTCAAGAGCTTCAAACAGAGAGAACTCTAAGAAAATTTCAAGAAAGAGGTAAAAAACCTTCACAAGAGAGAAGAAATCTCTTTTAAATAAATCATTGATCTAAAAACCAGATCAATGATCTTCACATAATAAACAGTGCTTTGCACTTCTTATGAACCACTGGTTCTTTAAAACAAGGAAACAACAAAAATAAAAAATAGTGCTTTGCACTTTTATGAACCTCTGGTTCTTGAAACAAAAAGAAAAACTTATTTTTCTTTGATCTAAATTAGATCAAGAAATCAAATAGTGCTCTGCACTCCTGTTCTTGAATCTAAAAGATTCTTAGTGCTTTGCACTTCCAAACTGCGCTGTTGCGCTCTTAAGAGAGCGCCACGTGTCAGCTACAAAACAACTTGCGCTACGCGCTCTTGAAATAGAGCTTTGCTCTCTGGAATTGGCGCAACTCACCAGAGCGTGTCACGTGTCAGCAGCGCAACAGCGCACTGCGCTGTTGTGCTTGCGCTCACCAGAGCATGACACGTGTCACCACGATATGAGTTTGCGCCTTGCGCTCCTCAATTGGCGCAAAGCGCCTGACAAGCCACGTGGGGCACTGTCAAAGTATTAAATGCAATGCATTATTAAAGGGCAGAGCCCAATCAAAGGCCTAACAGACCAAATAAAAATACCGCAGAGGGCAAAGCCCAATTAAACAAAGTCCAAACAGACCAAAAATTATACTATGTATTACTTAAAGGGCAGAGCCCAATTGAGAGGTCCAATGGACCAAAACAAATGCTCTGCATTATAATAAAAAGGGCAGAGCCCAGTCAAAAAAGTATAAGTGGCATGAAATAATGCTATGCATTATTTTAAAAAGAGGGAAAGCCCAAACAATGGCGCCAAATGCAAACAAAAATGTGAACATTTTCAATTGGACTTAACCCAATCGTGGCTATAACTCCTTAAATTAAATTGATTGAGCAAAATTGCTCTACTAAATCAATCTATATCCGGTTCGAGGGTACATCTCCGAACTCCTTTGATATCCATCGTTGTAATTCCTCAACGACGTCAAAGAGGTGACGGGTTCCAACGACCACACACCCATATGGACTGCGGGGTCCTTAAACTCGTGGACCGAGACGTCCTTAAACTAATGATGGACCGAGACGTCCCTAAACTAATATCGGACCGAGACGTCCCTAAACTAATGATGGACCACCACGTCCCTAAACTGGCGATGGACCACCACGTCCCTAAACTGGAACATGGACCACCACGTCCCTAAACTGGCGATGCACCACCACGTCCCTAAACTGGAACGTGGACCACCATGTCCTTAAACTGGTATTGGACCACCATGTCCCTAAACTGGCACAATAGAGCCCAAATGCTCTTTTGTCGGATCTAAACGATCCCGTTAAGTCGATCTTAGTCCCAAACTCGACTAACGTATCCTTAACAACCGTTTAAGTTGATCCTAGCCTCAAATATGGCTAACGCATCCTTAAACCTTCAAACAGACTTTAGTCCCAAATTGGACTATAAATTCCCCCAATCAACTTTGGCTTAAGGGTCCATCTCTGAACTCCTCTGACATTTGTCGTTGTAATCCTTCAACGTCGTTAGAGAGGTGACGGGTCCCGATGACCATACATGAAAATGGACCACTACGTCCCTAAACTGGAACAATAGAGCCCAAATGCTCTTTTGTCGGATCTAAACGATCCCGTTAAGTTGATCGTAGTCTCAAACAGGACTATCTTATCCTTAACGAATGTTTAAGTTGATCTTAGCCGCAACGCGACTAATGCATCCTTAAACTAAAAAGCACCAAACCCAAATCTAAGTAAATACGGATTTGGACTAATCCACGTCCTACGGACGACGGCATTACTCAGTCTACGTATACAATCCACGGGCAACCACAAACAAAACAAACATACACGACACGAAGTGAAATTCTGGAGAAGGAGAAAGTGGCTACCGCGATGCGGTAGCGTAATTAACTGCAGGGGCTTACGTCTGCAGGGAAGAGCGTCCCCACAATCAAAAACCCCTCAAGCGAGGGGAAATCTGACAAAGTCTGCTACATCGGCCGCATCCGTCTAAACCTTCGATACACGGTGCCATAAATCAACTTGGCATTTTCGTAGAGGTGGACGGATAAAACCATATAGCATCTGTCCCGAATCTCAGGCAAGACGCAAAGTCTAGGCCGCCTTTCGGAGGGGAACAAACCCGTTATACGTATCGAAATACATATAAGCGTATCCATATAAAAATACGAATAGCCAAGAGAGAACAATAATACTAGAATACATATATTAAAAATATATAAATTATTAAATCAAAATTTAATTTAATAATCTGGCTTAATCTTAAACCGCTAGTATTATTAACCGTTCGATTAAATTCTGTATAACATGTACACATGTTTAATCAGACACCTGTATGTACCAACATACACTATTTATATCATATCGCTTGAACCGGGAAAACTCTCTATGTGGGACTCTAAAAACTCGACAATACGCTGGCAGTGATTACTGGATAAATCCATAATCACAAGCACGTCAGCAGCACTAGCTGTACGTAACGGCTACCCAGATATATGCCGAAAGGGAGATCGACAATAAAGTTCGTCTGTACCTTACTGAGTCTGAATGTGACAATTTTCGTGCATTCCGGTCTCTTCGTCTAAGAGTATCGCATACCGGGCCTAAGGCATGAAAACGTCAAGACCCCTAATAACCCGATAACTCGTGTCGGAATCAAGTTCATCATCAACCGAAAAACTACTGAACTCATATCATTAATCTCATCCACCGTGCCCACGGGTTTAGGGTGATAGCCAACCTAATATAGCGCGACATCGACTCCTAATATCAGGAGAGATGAATTCCTGACAATCGCTCACTGCCTCCATATGGTTCGGAACTGTACCTAAGTAAAAGCTGTTTGCATGGCTCCTCTTGAGCCGTGGTAGGGTAGTAATCTAAGTACAGTGGGAACCCACACAAGACAAATGATGAGCTCAAGTCAAAATACTAACCTATACTCATGCCATTAGAGAAATTCCATCTGATGATAGAGATAATACTATTTAGAAGTTCTCGACGAGTCCGTTCAGTGTACATACCTCCAGTGAGCATATGTATACTATCTTAGGTGACATAACACTAATGGCTTGTTAGACCGGCCACCGCCTCTCGTCGGGGTCTCAAAACGTATACACTAATCTACTCCGGAATATTGATGCTCAGTCTCAATATTCTCACAACTAAAGACATTTAAGGATATGCTTATGGACTATCCAGCTTTCACATATATGACCGCCTTCACAATGCTGGTAGTCAAGCAAAAATCCTACATGTTTTATCATTATTTATTAGCGACACGAAGTAACAAGTAAAACGTATATACATCAATGATAAAGAAAAAGCAGATAGCATACTATCATCTCGAGTAAGACTGTTCTACCTGTATAGGTTCTCACTCAATTATTATAATCGCGTTCCTGCAATTACAATGGGCTCTATATCCAACAGTAGTTTCTTAGTTTTGTTAAAATAACTCAAACATGTTGGGAGTTTAGTAAATATGCCATTCCCAAACTCATGTTAATTTGAGACTCTTTGAACGTAAAGATTTTACGGTGCTTTATAGAATATGCCCTCCATCTCAAGCATAAGAGTAGGTACAAAGCAAAGTGTTAATTTGAGTATGCGTTTACATTCAACGCGGTTTTCCTCTCTTACCAAACTCCTGGGTTTACCCCCTTTAATAATAATATAAACGTGAGACGTTGATTGAAGGCATCACTAGCTTTAAATGACTGGTTGATCCAAATTGAAGAAAAGTTCATAGTCTTATTACGATTTTCAATAGTGCGACTTTCACTAAAAAATGATTAATAGATCCATACATATATTTATTACATTTCTTTTTGGCTATAATGGCCCGTCTATTCAAGAAACAGTGCCCTGCGAACATGACTCAGGACTGGGTGTAGTACAGGACCCTTCTATTCAGGGAACAGTGCCATGAGAACACGACTCAGGACTGGGTGAAGTACACGGCCCGCCTACTCAGGAAACAGTGCCCTGGGAACATGATTCATGACTGGGTGTAGTACAGAGCCCGTCTATACTACACCTAGCCCTGAGTCATGTTCTCGGGGAACAACGTGCTGAGAACATCCTTAGAGCCATCTGTCTCTTTCTTTTTCTTTTTTATATTTTGTTTGCATGCCATTAACTTACAATATTCTTGCTCTATCTAACTAAATTGTTAGTAACAACTTTAATTTGCACTCTGCAACTCTCAACTTTATTTTATTTCGAAAATGCTCCCTTGATTTAAATATCTAATTAACAAACCTATTTTTTTTATTTAAATATTTAATTAACTATCTAAATGGAAGTTATTCAGGAAATAAATTAGAGTTAAGAGGGGTCCCGCTTCGGGGTTTCGAAAGTTCAATATATTTTTTGTTATTGGTCTTGGACAGTATTTCCTATTATTTAGCCAATTTATTTTGTCTTTTCAATCTTTCCATCATCTAATAGTTTTTTTTAATCGATGTTCTTGTTCTGAAATTTATTTTGCACATGTGAATATGTACGCATTACCTAAGTCAAGCCATGCACTCATTCATCCAATCAAACCCATACTCTCTTCATGACTAAATCAATTTCTTTTCCTTTTTTAAAAGTTGTACACATATTGATAACCTCAAAAAGGTTGTACGTATCGAATATGCGAATTTTCTTGTCATAATTTATGTTCTAATAATACTTGAATTAATACCTCTATAAAAATTAAGCCACATAACCAAAAAAAGAAAAATAAAAAATAAAAAAATAACAATGATTTCTTTTAGAAATTTCTATTGAAGAACAACATAGCTAGAAATTATAACATAGAGAGGAGAAATCTTTCCTACTTCAGTCAAAATCAAACTCGTCATCGATGTTTTTATGATCAAAATCGTCATATTAATTAAAATATTCGTCGAAATAATCACACTAAAAATTATATATGGAACCAATAATCATTACTATTGATTTGAACGATTGCAAATTTAACGCCTTTTATAGTAGAATATATATCATGCCACTAAATCAATAGTCAGATAATATATATCCAAGTCACAATATACATATGGCTTTAAGTGATGAAGATAAAGGCGGAAATTTTAAAAAGCATAAGAGAGACTAATTTCGTAATTAAATAATGGTAAGTTCCCTTGTCCGCATCTGGGGAGGCAAAAAAGACTCAAGAGATGTTGATGGATAAAGAAACCAAATTAAACTTGTATATAATTATGTGCACGTGGTCATCACCTCGTGTCCGTGGTTGATTATTAATATGCACTAGTTATTTGACACATTCAATACATCGTGGCTGTAATTTGAATATATAAATATACAGATTTTAAAATAAAGTATTATTAGTATGTTGGGATAATGGGACCTAAATATAATGGGGAGGGAGATCAAGAGCGACCGAAGGAGAGGTAGATATATATATATAGGTTTGAATTTTTAACTAAGAAATACATTTTTAAAATTTAAGTATGATAACGAGGAATAGGATATCTTGAACGAGAGAATAGTTTGGTAGAATTGTTTTTCAGTTCTTGAATTCTTTTCATTAGAAAAATATGCCGGTAATAGATAACATTAGCTACACATTTGGAGTTTGTATTATAACATTAAAGATTAGCTAGGTCAGCAATATACGAAAATTAATTAAAGAAAATCAACTCTACATGTATATAGACAAAAAAATAAACACCAAAAGACTTATGTGCCTCATTTTTTTATTTCTTGGATGCATATAGATAAAATATATAATTTTAGTTAGTTAGATCTTGACATTGGTTCCAAAAAATGATCCTACGGAATGCATTAATCTGTTGCGACGACTTTTACAGTTGTTGGCAACTGGAAGAAAAGCTTTGCATAATTTTCTCAATAAAAGAAAGAAACTAATGTATTAGCCACGGTCCCACAACAAATATGGACAAAATGAGGATCCGTAGTAATTAAGTGGGCCGGGGCCCACCCCATGTTTGCTGGGTGGCGCAAGCACGGAAAATTACATGTGCTTAACCTAAACAACATTAAAGTAAAAAGGAAAATATGTTTAGGCGGCAAGTTTGTTGCGCTAAATAATCTCTCCTATTTCGCCGAAACTTTTAGGATTCTTCTCTGCTATTATAACTACAATTCTTAGAATATTTGCAACTAGAATTTCATATTAGACTAACTGTAATACCCAGTCCTTTTGTATACCAATATCCGTATATTTTTGTTACTCTTAAAATTTATTTATTTATTAACTATTACTTTTTTTAATTATTTTAAACCCTAACCCTAATCTAATCTAATATCCTTTTAATTTTCCCTAACCAATCCATAACCCAAACCCTGGGTCCCCTTCTCCTTTATTATTTCCCTCTTTCTTTTCATTTTTCCGAGCCCAGGCCCCCCCCCCCCCTCCAAACATCGGCCCACTTCCATTTTTCCCTTACCAAAATTTATTTAAACAATTCCCTATACCCAGCCAGCCCAAAGAAAACAAAACAAATTCTAAGTGTGTGTGTGTATATATATATATGTCCATTTCCCTAACAACTAAATAACTATATTATCAAATCGGCCCATCACACCCTTCCCTTTCCCATTTATTTCCCTTTATTCTTCCAGCCCAAACTTAGCCCGGCCCATCTCTCTCCCCTTTACCTTTATTTCTCTTTTAAATTCTTCCGGTCCAAACTCTTCTCCGGCCCACGAAGCTTTCCCAACGCGCCCCGACCCGTTCTCATCCCTTCTCCCCAACGTAACTCCTTTTCCCGCTCTCCTGCTCCTTTCTCCTTCCTCGTTCCCACGTCGTCGCCAACGTCCCCGCTCGCGACCACGATCTCGCGTCCACGACACGCGCGCGCGCCTCCCTCTAACTCCCCCCTCACTCTCGTTCTCCCGCTCCCTCATCCCCCACACTCTCCCTGTAACATTTCAAAAAAAATAAAATATTATTTTTGGGAATTTTTATAATTTAATATTATTTTAATTAATATTTTAATATTTGGGTATAATTAAATACAGATAAATGGGAAAAATTTTGGAAAAATTATGGAAAATTCTAAAATAGGGTATTTTATGGAATTATGCCATTTTTAAGATTTTATGATTAATTACATGCTAATTTAGTGCTAATCGCGATTAAAAATCGCTAATCGGGTTTTTAGCATTTTATGCAAAATATGCACATATCATTTTTCTTACACTTGTGCATTTCTATCATGTTTGTTTTTGGGGTTACTATTTGAGTGAGAAGGAAATTGGAATATAGAAAAGGAAAAGAAAAGAAATGGAAAGTATGAGTGAGAGAGAGAAAGGGTTACCTTTGACTTGGACATAGCCATTCCTCTTTTTTCTTCACTCATCTCTCGCCATCTTCAGCCCCTTGCTGCTGCTGCTGCTGCTGCTCCTCACCTCCCTCCCCACTTCACCTCCTCAAAACACCTCTAAAACAACTCCAAAACCCTATCTCATTTTCAATAAAAGTGTGCACAAGCTCTAGACCAACATATTGGACCAAGAAAGCAAGGATTTTGGCCACTAGGGGCAACTCAAGAATTTTCTTGAGTTGCCAAATGAGCTAATTACTGAACCATTAGCTTAGTTTTAGCATTACTTATACCCCATGTTTAGATTGAATCGATATTGTGTGATTTGGTGGACTTAAAGAAAACCTAGTTAGGGTTTGAGGGAATTTTGGGTTATGGTGTGAAATTGAGCTTAGTAGAGGTTGTACCAACACCTTAGTGCTATATTTGAGACCCAAACCTGAGACTTGAAACCCGGAATACGGATTTAGAAACCGATATCGGAAGAATTGTGAAATCTGTGAAGCTTATATTGAATCTGCTATCAACCCGAGACTCTGAAAATTATTTTGGTTGGACAGTGATATGTGCAGGCACCCAGGAAGCCACCACCAGAACCCTAGCCCCTATCTCTCTTTCCCGGCAGCAAATAAATGCTTTCTGGCCACAAATTGCGGCCAGACCAGTAGGGAATTGTCTCGTTTTGGTTTTGGTGCCCCCTTATCAATAGATTAGACCCCTGGCATGTGCAAATTTGTCTAATTTGACCTAGGGTGAAATCTGGAGCCTATTTTCTTAGTTGCTATTTTGGATTCATATTTTCGTATTCCGTATTTTTTAATTCTGAATTTACGTATTGTGTTTTACCTCGACTACTTGGCATTTATACGACGATATCGAGGATTGTTGATGGTTTTGAAAGCGTACCCATAGGTTCTAACCTATAGGCCCCTTAGCGTATCGTTTTGGTTTTCGTATGTCGTTTTAGTTCGGATTTGGTTTTAATACGCATTTGTGATACGTTGATGTGTAGGTACCTTATGAAGACTTCGGGACGACAAGCAATTGTTAGATATGTATACCCTAGAGGCCTGTACTGTATAGGATGCTAGGCATATATATATATATATATATATATATATATATATATATATATATATATATATATATATATATATGTAATAAAACGATCTTTGCTCGAAATGATAGTATGCTATCTGGTTTATCTTCATCTTAACATGTGATGTATTGATGAAGCCCTTAGGACTATGCTTGACTACCGGGATTATGATGAGATCATACTAGTGGGACCTGGACAGTCTACAAACATATCCTTTAATAGTTCCTAGTCGAGGGTATATCGAGACAGGGCATCGGTATTACCAGATTAGACTAGTGTGTACGTTTCTTGACCCAGGGGGCGATGGTTGATTCCATAACCATTGATGTTTGACATCGAAGATTGTACACAGGTTCTCATTGGAGAATGGGTACACCGAACAGGACTCGCCGAGAACTCCTAGATGGTATATATACCTATTGTCAGATAGCAGTTCTCTGGTGACACTTGTACAGGTTAGTCTGTAGACCCGAGATCGTCATAGAGTCTCGTGTGATTCCCACTGTATTTTGATTTCCTCCCTACCACGGCTCTACTGAGTTGTGCAAACAGGTGGATTTTGGGTACAGTCCCGAATCATATGGAGACAGTGAGCGATAGGAGGGGTTTCGTCTCTCCCGGTATAGGGAGTTGATGTCGCGCTATGTTTGATCGGCTATAACACCTAAATCCCTGGCCAGGGTTCTCGAGGCTTACTGATAAGTGTTATCAGTAGTTCCTCGACCTGTTATGAGCCATAAATCAACATGACTTATAAAGTTACTGGGGTCTGACATTTACCACCCCTAGACTTCATATGCGACGTATCAGACGAAGAGACCGGACTGTACGGTAAGTGTTGCTTACAGGCTCGTAAGGGTTGTGATGAGTTCGCTCGTCGGCCACTTTTCGTTATGTACCTGGGTAGCCGTTACGCACAGCTAATGCCGCTGACGTGCTTGTGGTTAAACCCATTGCCAGCGTACTGACGAGTCTTTAGAGTCCCACACAGAGGGTTCCCTCGTTCAGGCTAAAGATGTAGAGACCGTAAGTTGTTACGGCAGCCGTAAGGTGTTGCGGCAGGTTTTCGATTATGTTCGTGTAATTGTTACAGGAATAGTAATCGGAAGGATAATACCGGTGGGCTTTGGTTTAAGCCGGATACCGGTATTATATTATTGGATTAATGGTATTCGTATTTTTCGGAATTCGGATGCGTGTATATAGTATATATACGGTATACGGTATACGGAGGAGGGGTATTTTTGTAATTGTTACAAGAATACCTTCTAGAAGGTGCCACCTCATAATGACATAATTATGACATCATTTTATGAAAATAAAATGAGGTGGAAATTAAAAGGTACAAGCATGATGAGGTTGTTGTTATGGAGTTACTATTGAAGCATGATACTAATTTATATAATGCATGCTTCAAATTATTTCTCTTAGTGCTATATCTTTACTCATCATGCTTGAACACTTTGATTATGATAAACACTTACTCTCCTCCTCATTCTTCTTATAAATAGCTTCACTTGAGATGTGAATGCTAGGGAGTGAATCATTCTAATTGTATCATGAAGTGTATCATGATATGAATGATAAGAAGAAAAATATGAAGATTATCATTCTTCTTCCTAGCTAAACCCTCATATGAGATGTGAATCCAAAGCTTAGGATTTCAAGTTAATCCAATACACTTATCTCTACATCATCCTAGTGACCTCTTCTAGCAAATTTGGTCTCTCGGTTAAACTCTTGAGAAGAGTTTCTAGCTTGCACGAAAACTCTCGGGTGGATCATCTAGGTCTTCGGTGGCCGGAGATCGAAAACATCGGCAACATCTTAACGAGCCAAGAAGTTCACCAAAAGAGGAGAAAGGAGCAAAGGAGTTGCATCCAAGAGAAGACCCGAAGGACCGTATCATCAAGGTATAATCCCTAACATAGTAGATAAGATCTCTAGTTAGGATTTACTAGTTGTGGTTTAGACAAGATCTTCGGTTAAGTGCGTGTTGTACGCAAAGAAAATTTTCGTTCACCACTTCCGCCGCGCCACAAGAGTTGTGGGAGCATACAGCACTCACCAACATGGTATCAGAGAGAACTAAACTACAATTAGATGTTAGCCAAAAGTTAGAAGCTCGATCGACAGTTTTTTCTCCCGAAAACTCGTATTCTGCCCTTGCTGCTGTCAGTTTTTGAAAGTGTTCCAAAATAAATTTAACATGTCTTAAAAATATAAGCAGGGTTTTCTAAGAACACAGAAAAAATTTGGAAGTCTAACTCGGCTAAAGCGCGGCGGAACCGTGGCCAAACCCATGGTTTGTCCACGGATCCGCCGCCGAGTTATTGCCGAGTTGACTCATTTTTCTTCTCTGTTCCTATATTGAAGAATTAGGGTTTCTGGGATATGTAGAATTTTACAAAGGTATTTTTACTGGGACATGTCAAGTGTTGGCATGGTTTTAAAAATTATCGATCGAAATTCTAAAGTGCTTGGCTAATCGGGTTTTCATTTTTGTTATATGTGTTTGAAACGTCCGTTAATTGCTATATGACGATTAGTGGGGGTTGCACATATGGATATCATGAGATGGTATGTGTATATGAATGTATTGGATCGTTGTGATGAATGGCCGGGGGGTGTGAGAAGAGCGTTTTTCCTTTTCTTTCATTCCATGTAATTTATGAAAAGCAATGTTATATTGTATAATTTCTTTTTACTGTTTTTGCTCCTAGGATAGACCCAAGGTGGGGTGCACAAACTACCGGGTTCTCCAAGTGACGAGTGGCCTACTCAATTGTTGAGGAAGGTTGCTACACTTCGGGAATTTGGCGAGTAGTTTGCCGCACCCGTAGGGGTCTAGGGGGGGTTTTGGCTATTCATCACGACCGTGGAACCCGTTTTTCATTAAGGGCTTGAATGAAATACGGAATTCCTAGCATATCCAATGCATTCATCTGTGATCTGAAATGGTTATATTTATATATGAGATATATATAATAAACGTTGCTTATGTTTTGCACTCGCGCTAGTCCAGCCCCCGCTCTGCCGTTAGTTAAGTAACCTAACGGTGCATGACGGGGCCCAGTGGCAAATGCGGATGGCATAAGCGTACGTTCTATTTGCGTTTCTTTTCTGTGATGTTTAGGAAACGTAAATGATGGGACCACATTAATGTGATTAATGTTAAGAGAAAGAAACCTAAAAATGTTGTAGAATCAAACTTTTTGTAAAAGGGTAACTCTAGCTTTTGTTTTTCATAGTTGTATTCTTGAATATCCTGCACCTCATTCGATGAGGAAAGGGCCGAGATCCCTTCACCGGGAGTGATCCCTTTAGCGAAACTGGAAAATGTTACAAAGAACTCGATTTGATTTTATAGTTGATCTAATTTTGCTTTGCATCGTGGTATATACATATCCAGCACCTTATTCAATAAGGAAAGAGCCGAGATCCCTTTACCGGGAGTGACCTCTTTAGCAAAATTAGAAAGATACTACAAAACCATTCGATTTTTAAAACTGGAGCTTAAACCACTCCTTCCCACTTGTTTCTACAACGATATCAAGTTCATTACGCTCATGGTTTTCTTAAAAATCTGCGTAGCCCTCCGACATTTCAGATAGGTAATACTTAGTATTCGTGCTGCGTTTGTTGGCTTTCGTCAAGGCGTAGTGTGCGGTAGCTAACTATTGCTTATCTGTAACATATGATGAGATTGGGTTAGGGTAGTCGTGCGTCTTTGTTGGCTTTCGTCAAGGGATGTACGGCTGGGTTTAATTCAATCAAGAAATGTACGGATTGAACTTGACTAGCGGACTATGGTTTGTTGGCATTCGTCAAGGTCATAGCACGTTAGGGGCAAACTATTATCGGGAATTTCAAGTGTTGAAATTTGCAATGAGATTGCATACCTCCTATGAGATAGTTGGATCCCGATACCCTCTGCGAGTAAGAGTTACTCCTGGGCAAGTTTTACACAAGACAATTTGACGAAATTTTAGGGTGTAATTATTCCCGGCTAATCTTACCTTTTAGGGTTTGAAGGAAGATTTGATAAAAACAGTGGGAGACATCCTGATTAGATAAGAGAATAACCAATCTAATCTTGCAAGAGCATACGCTAAAGTGTTTTTCTTCTCTCTCTCTCAAGGAAGCGACCATGCCAGGCCATAATCGAGATAATTATATGGATGTATTGACTGAACCCACTTATTATACTGAGCAGGAGAACGTTGGACCCGTAATATCTTATAAGAGTTATAAGAATAAAAAGGGAATAGAAGAATATCTGGATTCTCATACTGCCCAAACCAAGAACATGCATGTTGATGCATCTTCTTCAAGTGTGTTATTTATTGAGAACTGTTTCTCAGTTCACCCTACGTCCTGGGTATTAGATACCGGATCAGGATCCCACATATGTAAATTGTTACATGGGCTACGTAAAGGTAGAGAACTGGGAAAAGGTGATCATTCCGTTCAAGTAGGGAATGGTGCAAGTATTGCAGCCAAAGCAGTTGGCGAATATCACCTTGTATTACCAAGTAGTAATACACTGATTCTGAAAGAGTGCTATTATATACCGAACATGATGTGCAACATTATATCAGTTTCTTTATTAAGTAAAGAAGGATATAATTTTGTAGTAAAGGATAATGTTATGAACATATTCCTAGATCAAAAGTTGATTGGATCAGGCTCGTTACATAATGGCATATTCATTCTCAATCAAAAGACGGTCCTTAATATACAAAACACACTCAAGAGGAAGAGTTCAGAAATGAACGAATCCTTCTTGTGGCATTGTAGACTTGGTCATATCAATGCGACACGACTAGCTAAGTTACATAAGAATGGATATTTGAATTCGTTCGAATTATCATCTTATGATACTTGCCATTCATGTCTCAAAGGAAAAATGACCAATACTCCGTTTAATGGACACGGAGAAAGAGTTACAGAACTCTTAGGACTGGTACATAGTGATGTATGCGGTCCTATGTCTACACACGCCAGGAATGGTTCTTCCTACTTCATTACATTCACTGACGATCTATCTAGATACGGGCATGTGTTCCTGATGAAACACAAGTCTGAAGCTTTTGAGAAATTCAGAGAATATAAGCACGAAGTAGAGAACCAAACGGGCAAAAGTATTAAGATTCTTCGATCTGATCGAGGAGGTGAATACTTAAGCAATGATTTTCTAGATTATCTAAAAGAGAATGGGATTCTCTCTCAGCTTACTCCTCCTTATACACCACAGCACAACGGTGTATCGGAGCGGAGGAATCGCACCCTGTTAGATATGGTGCGCTCTATGATGAGCGAAGCTGAGTTACCTATTTCCTTCTGGGGGTATGCGCTTGAGACAGCTATACACCTATTGAATATGGTTCCTACCAAATCAGTGCCTACCACTCCATATGAGTTATGGAAAGGGAAGAGACCATTTCTAAAGTATGTTAAGATATGGGGTTGTCCAGCCAATGTCAAAAGGCTAAATCCGGACAAACTCGAGGCAAGGTCTGTCCTATGTAAGTTTGTAGGATATCCCAAAAACTCACAAGGGTATATCTTTGTTTCCTGATTTAAAATCAGGAAAGCTTCTGGGAAAAGCTTCAGAAGAGGGTCACGTGCTTACACGTGACCAGCGGTCACATGTCGACACGTGACACCTAAGCGCATCATCAAGGCAAGTTCAGTTTCCTGACTACATTGAAGAAAAGGGGCTTCAGAAAGAGTCACGTGTTCCCACGTGACCAGGGTCACGTGTCGACACGTGACATTTAAATGCAAGCGGCAAAGACACAACGGTTCCCTGATCGAATCAAGAAAAAGGCTTCAGAAGAGGTCACGTGCTCACACGTGACCAGTTGTCACGTGGTGGCACGTGACCGCTAAACAGAGAACAGAAAGCAAAGCGCAGAAAGAAAGAGGAAAGCTCGTTCCAAGAGAGTCACGTGTCCACACGTGACCATGGGTCACGTGGTCACACGTGACCGGCTTTCAAAGCCCGTTTTGTTAACAGAATTAAATTCTGAAGGAGAATCAAATCTTCCCAAAGGAAAGTGATTATCTGGAGCAGATCGAATTAAAGATTCAGAGATGATTGAATACCATCTATCTATGGGAAAATCTTGAGTTTGGAAAGATTTCCCCTTTAAATCTAACCGAAATAACAAAGGAGAATCCCGGGGATTTGAAATCCAATGGTGAATAAAATTCACCTAATAATCCAAAGGTCAAAAACGAATGATGGATGCAAATCAAATCTTTTAATGAAGATTCATCGAAAACTAATTGATTCGGCTGCTTCTCCTATAAATAGGAGCCAAGAGACACAAAAAAGACAGATACGCAGAGGGAGAAAAAAGGAGAGAACCTTGATACTTTGAGGAATTTGGAGCTTCTGCAAAAAAAAACCCCTAGGTAAGAAAGGGAAGGCTTTTTGAAAGAAGGAGAATTTAATTCTCAACAGAGTTTAACTCTGATGATATAAAAACAGAAGAACATATTTCTTCTCTCTTTGATAGAGGATCTGCAAAGTGCACATCTCCCCTTTAGGTTGAGAATTTAATTCTCAATGGGTTGAGATCCTGCCATGCAGATCCAAAACATAGAGAGAGAATGGAAACATGAGAATTTAATTCTCACAGAACCATAGGAATTTAATTCCTTTAAGATAAAAGTGGGGCTTGACCCTGTGTTATGGGAATTTAATTCCTTCAGAACAGAGAGAAACAGGGTTTAACCCTAATTAAGAACTTAGTTCTGTTGAAACAACGGGAATTTAATTCCCTTAATCATAATTTAACAGGGAATGGAAGTTTAATTCCTTAAAAAGCTTTTATTAGGGTTTAACCCTATTCAGTTATTCATATATACGAGGAATTTAATTCCTACAGAAGATTCAGAGTTCAACTCTACTCCAGAATATAAGTCTTCAAAAGGAGGTAGGAATTTAATTCCTCTGAAATTTAAAGCTCGAGGAATTTAATTCCTGAAAAAAGATTAACAGAGCCTCTAAACGACATACATGAAGGCAGGGTCACGTGCCACCACGTGACCCCCTCAAAAGATCTACAGAAAGCCCTTTGAGGCAGTCCCCCACGTGACCCACGTGACCCTTGACAGAAGCTCTAACACATAAGCATATGAATGCCCGTCACGTGATGGCACGTGATGCTCTGAAAAATGCAATAATCTCAGCAGAATGAATGGAGAAAGGGCGCTCTCACGTGTTGCCACGTGACCCCTTTTGCGTTAGTGTTTAACATTAAATTGGAACTCTCGAATCCAGTATTGAAACACTGTTGGGTCTTAGTGTTCAACACCAATCAAAGAACTTTATTTGCAGTGTTCAACACTGACTACCCTAGTGTTTAACACTAATTTGAGGGCTCTGTTGCCGATGCTTGATACTGATCTGTTTTAGTGTTTAACACTAATTTGAAAGCCTTGTTGCTGGTGTTTGACACCAATTATCTTTTAGTGTTAAACACTAACTTGTCAACCTCATTCCCAGTGTTCAACACTGATTGCTCTGTAGTGTTTAACACTAGGCTTTGGCCCAATTGGCTAAAGGGATAGAGGCGAAGCCTCTCCCTCAATGGACCAACAAGAAGTCAATATTCCAGACATGATAGGACTTAGCCCAAGCTGGCCATAAGCCCTCAATTCGTAATTAACTGGGCCAATGGGCTCATAATATAATTAATGGGTCTTGATCCCAAATTGGGCCAAGGACTATTTTATCCATCCTGGTTCTAGGGTACATCTCTTCACTCCTTTGATACTTGGCATTGTAATCCCTCAATGTCTTCAAAGAGGTGACGGGTCCCGATGACCACCCATGATATGGACTGTAGGGTCCTTAAACCCATGTCTAATGCAAAATTCCTGGTTACGTGGAACGTGGATAACGTCACTCTTTGACCCCGCGGAAAACGCCCAGAGCGGAGCCTAGTCCTCGCCGAGTACGGCAGTGAACCCGTGTGAAGCATCTAGTGCAAAATTCCTGGTTACGTGGAACGCGGATAACGTCACTCTTTGTCCCCGCGGAAAACGCCCAGAGCGGAGCCTGGTCCTCGCCGAGCACGGCAGTGAACCCGTGTGAAGCATCCAGAGCACATACCGGACTGTGGAGTCCTTAAACCCATGGACTACGACGTCCTTAACCTCGACCGAGATGTCTTAAAACTAACAATGGACCGCAATGTCCTTAAACTACCCATGGACCGCGATGTCCTTAAACTACCCATGGACCGCAATGTCCTTAAACTACCCACGGACCGCAATATCCTTAAACTAGAACAATAGAGCCCCATATGCTCTTTTGTCGGATCTAAACGGTCCCGTTTAAGTTGATCTTAGCCTCAAAGATAGCTAACGTATCCTTAAACCTTCAAACAGACTGGACTATGAATCCCCCCAAATTAACTCTGGCTCGAGGGTACATATCTGAACTCCTCTGACATCCGTCGTTGTAATCCTTCAACGTCGTCAGAGAGGTGACGGGTCCCGACGGCCACATATACGATGGACCACTATGTCCCTAAACTGGAACAATGGAGCCTAAAACACTCCCTTGTCGGATCTAAATGACCCCGTCAAGTTGATCTTAGTCTCAACATTAGACTAACGTATCCTTAACAAACGTTTGAGTTGATCTTAGCCTCAAGTATGGTTGACGTATCCTCGAACCAAACCCCCAAACCCAAATCTAAGATAAACACGGATTTGGACTAGTCCACGCCCTACGGGCGACGACATAACTCAGTCTCTGTAAACAATCCACGGGCAACAAAACATAAAATAAACACACATGACACGGAGCGACCATCTGGAGAAGGAGAAAGTTGTTACCGCGATGCGGTAGCGTAATTAACTGCAGGGGCTTGCGCCTGCAGGGAAGAGCGTCCCCACAATCAAAAACCCCTCAAACGAGGGGGAATCTGACGAAGTCTGCTACATCGGCCGCATCCGTCTAAACCTCCGATGCACGGTGCCATAAACAACTTGGCATCTTCGGAGAGATGGACGGATAGCACCAATTAGCATCTGCCCCGAATCTCAGGGACGGACGCCCACGTCGCGCCGCCATTCGGAGGGGAACAGATTCTGGCACGCCCGGTGGGACCTTTTCCTCTTTCCACTCCACACTTCGTGTGTCGTGATTCGCGAACCAATCGCGGTTCGCTAATGGTTGCCCTTGGGTTTCAAGATACTAAGAATTGGCGTCTTGCTTATTGCAGAAAGCAAAGGATCGATGGCTTCTACTTCTGCGAAATCCTCCAACTGCTCAGACTGCAATTGCGGCCAACGCTTTACCTCGCCAGGAGGTATAGCCTATGGACCCCAAGCTGCTTCGTTGTTCACAATGCCGGTGGACCAAGTGACTCAAGCCACTACCGGATTGTTCTTCGGGACTATACTCCCATCATCAAGCTTCGCGGCGCCGGTACTGACAAAGGAAGCTCTCAAGAAGTCGGTCTTTGATCGTCTTACCCCTGCCGCGGCTCCTCTCAACGAGTCGCCCAACGTCAACGCCTCGGTCTTCTCTAGATTGAGCCAGAAATCCTGCGAACTCATCATAAGGCCTACAATCTCAGAGGAGGCCGCTTCTAAAAAAGTGGCCGCTCCTGCCCCCGAAATCGCCAAGGCGGCTTCTCCGGCCAAAAAGTCGGTCTTTACAAGATTGACGGCTTCAGCTCCCGCTCCTACTACCCAAAGAACATCGGTCTTTGATAGGCTAACACCAACAGCAACCCCTCACCCACACAGGGGACAAGACGAAACCATTCTTACCGCTAACCCAACGTCGTCCGCTCGACACGCTCGACGTCGCCATTGGCGCCGAGTAAGGAAGGCTGGGGGCAACTCCCCCTCTGGGTTGACTCCATCAGCCCCGGTGGCAGAAGTTAATGCTGCTGTTCCAACTGGGAACAGCTTCGAAATGCTAAATAAGGTGCGAAGAAATTCTCCTACTGCAGTGCTGAAGAGGTCTCCTCCCCCATTAAAAAGGGTTGCGGAAATAAAACCAGAACAGCCCCAATCTCCTCAACGGCTGTCTTCCAAAATCTATAAGGTTTGGAGGCAGGCCCGAGACTCGATCATCGATCCAAACTCCTCGCACTAGCACAAGAAGCTGAAAATCCAACCGGAAGCTGGTCACCAGGCTAAACCCCGAAAGGCTGTCTGGGCGCCCACCTCAACGGCCCCCTCAACCTCCACTGCTCACAAAAGGAGGAAGCCAGAGAAGATCCCCCAGCCCGCCACGACAGCTAAAAGCACTGAGCCCAGACGCCCTAAGTCTGGGGGCATGATGGTCCACACCGTATACATGGCCTCTGGAAAGGAGGAGAGCCGCACTTCTACAGGCCACCGACCACTTACCCGATCCGTGACGAAAGCCCAGGAGCAGCAACAAAAGCTTCAGGAAATGATGAATGCTATGGCCGCACTTACCGGGCCAAAAGAAAGCCCAGAAACGTCCTCAGACGCATGCCAAGAAGAAGAAACCGACGCTGAATTCCTTCGCCGGATACTGGAGAAAAAGGACAAAGAGGCTGCTGAACAAGCAGCCAACATACAACGTATGGGCCTTCTCTTCCAAGATATGATAGGAATGATGATCCAGCAGGACTTACCCGCCGAGGATCCCCCAATCGTTCTTGAAGATGACCCAGGAGAAACGTCAAATCCATTACCAGCCCTCTCAACGACCAAGGAGGAGGCAATCTCTAAGGCTGACTTGGCTGACTACATAGCCCAGCAAATCCGGGTCCATCGTGCGACTGAGGCAGCTGGTCAAGTCGTGAAAACGGGGCGGCCGTATCCGAGCTGGTACGACCAAATCAAATACCCGCAAGGCTATACGATACCAAAATTCCACGTGTATAAGGGGACCGGCAACCCCCATCAACATGTCGCCCAGTTCCGGGCCCTCTGCGGTAACACCGGCGGTGATGATAAACTGTTGCTCCGCCAGTTCGTAGGCAGCTTATCAGAAACAGCGTTCGAATGGTATTCGGAACTCCCGAACGATTCTATCAAAACGTTCGCTGAAATGGAGCTGTTGTTCACTCAGCGATTCGCAAGTGCCAGCGAACGCACTCCAATAACTGCATTGATTAACGCCAGGGTAAAACCAGGCGAAACCTGGGTCCAGTATGCTATACGCTGGCGGAATTTATGGTCGAGATGCGAGCAACGCATTGAGGAAGCACCCGCAGTGGGCATGTTCGTGGGAACCCTAGACCCCCACGCAACTATCTCCTAGTTTATGATGTTCTTTAAGCCAACCACATTCCAGGCTTTAATCGACAAGTTGGCTCAGATGGACCAGATGGGTCATAGACTACCTCCCCCAAAGTCGGAACCTCGGAATGACAAGGGTAAAGGAAGGGCAATCTTCGTCGCGAATGCCCAGCAGCAACCTAACGCCCCGAAACCGGCAGATCAACTGGAAGAAAGACGCCGGTATTATAATGAGAAGATGAAACGTCCCTACTCGTTCCCACGGGACAAGACGAAACGGTTATTCGAGCTGGCAGTACGCAACAGACTTATAAACTTGCCAAATCCAAGGCGACCGCCACAACCCACCGAGGTGAATAACCCTAACTATTGCCCTTACCATCAAACGGTAAGCCATCCGATTGAAGATTGCTTCGTCTTCAAAGGATGGATTGAAGATCAACACCTCCAGGGGAAGTTTGTACTATCCGAAAAGTGGAAGGTGAACCCACCACAACCGCATACTCCTAAGAAAGCAGAGGTACCGGGGGCAACCTGTTCCTTTATTGAAGAAGCTCCATGGGAGGTCGTGCTATCAACGAAAACCAAAAGAATGCTGAGAGACCTTCACGCGTGCCCTGCGATCGAATGGAAGGACCCCCTCGAACCTCAAATTATCGAAGGGATGCTGAAGCACCACCCAACCGCGAAGACTCGCGATGAGGGCCCAAATACTCACGCCCAGCCTTCAAAATCTTCGAAGAAAAAGAGGAAGAAATCCAAGAAGCCCGCGAAGCTTGGAAACGAGCACACGAAATTGCAAAAGCAAATCGACGCGCTGGAAGAGTACAATCAAAAGGCGCGAACTCCTGTCACACTGCAAGAGTTCCTCAACCACATCTTTCAAGAGGGAGATGATGGAGAGAGCTCGTCGGATGAATCCGAAGGGTATGTGGCGAGTTGTAACGTAATCTCCCACTCGTTTACCGATGATGAGAAAACTCCTGGCACTAAGAAGCTGGAGACAGAGCCTGAACCAGAACGTGCGTGGCTGACAAATGAAGTGATCAATGCTTTTCTAGAAGAAATTCGTCTAAAAAGTAAAGCGGATCAGGAGCGTGAGATGGCAACGTCAGAAGAAACCAAATGCAGACGACTGAATGAAAGAGTTGAACTACCCCCGCCAGATCAAAAGGCATCCGAAGTAGACAAGAAGATATTCAAGACGAGGAAAAGGTTTGCCAAAGCCATGTCAATGGGAATGAGGTTGCCACCCTCGGAAGGAAATACACACGATGGGGCGGAGAGGCACCCTAATTATTGCGCATATCATCGGAGAATCTCACACCCCACGGAGGAGTGCGACGCCTTTAAAATATGGTGGCAAGGATATGTTACTCGTCGGCAACATTTTAAGCGCATGAAACGCAAGAGCCGTCGGGAGCGAAGAAGTACTGTCGAAGGACACAACAGAACTACTGGCAACTGCCACATGGTTAACGCCGGGGGGTCACAAGTTCTCACCTTTGGGAGCGACTCTGATGAAGAAATGGCTCTGGGCCCTCTCTTTAAAGAATCCGTTTTAGAGAAAGAGGAAGAACTAGAAGCCTGCGAAAACATTCAGCTGCGCAATCGCACACTCCCAGAAAAGAATCTCGGGCCCGTGAGTAGAAAAGATAAGGGAAAGGAAAAGGTCACTGAAGATATCACTTTAGATAACCAAGTCATGAAAGAACTGGCTGCCAAAGACCCTCCTAGGAGGAGTAAAGTGGACTATAACATCCTCGCGCACCTAAGGAAGCTACATTCTCAGCCTAGCATTCTCGACGCCCTCCTATTATCAAAAGAAGCGCGAGACTCGCTAATTCCAAGCCTTCCTCGCCACTGAAAAGATGAAGGATGAACTGGACGAAGTGCATACAGCCGATATCGCTTTCGGTGATGAAGACCTCCTTCTCGGGACGTGCGACCATAACCGTCCCCTATATGTCTCCGGATACTGCCATGATATCAAGATAGGCAAGATCCTGGTGGATAATGGATCCTCCGTCAATCTCCTTAATGTTCGGGTGTTGAAGGAAATTTGCATGAGTGTGCAACATCTCGCTCGTGACAAAATTACTATCTCCGGTTTCGATTCACAATCGTCACGGACTCTCGGATCTGTGATACTAACATTACGCTTTGAACTTCTCGTCACAGACATCAAATTCCATGTCATCGACGCCAAGACCTGCTACAACGCCTTGCTCGGTCGTCCTTGGCTACACGAGTACAACATCATCCCTTCTACGCAACACCAGTGTATGAAGTACTTTAAAGATGGTTTCGAGTACACCGTAACAGGAGAGTTAAACCCATTTTCCGTGAACGAAGTCCGCAAATACGAAGACGCGAAGTACTTTTTGCCAGATTTCGAGGATACAGAAAGGTGTCGCAAACCGGAGAACAAAGCCGCCGCCACCATCCCTGTTTTCGGGAGCGATACCGAAGAAGAGGAAGAGATAGTTTATGCGGGGTCATCTCAACGCAACAACCTGGGGACGCCTGCCCCCATGTTGGTCTTCGGAAGTGATTCAGAAGATGAAGTTAATGCCGTATTCTCCAATCGGCTGTCAATACAAGCACCCCTCGGCGATGACCATAGTTTGCAAATCACCATGGTACCGCGAGAACACTACAAGGATCTCGACACGCTTCAAGCTCACAATGTGCAGGACCTGCAAACATTTTACATCCCTCCCAGGTAAAGGGGTGAGAAGGTGATCCTATTCTACCGATCCTCAGAGTCGAAAATAGAGAAAGAGATCTGGCATGGCGCGGATGCTACATTCGACAGGCTCCAACCCATCCGTCTGCCCAGATACTATACAAATGGATTAAAGAAGCTATTGAAGCGCCAAGGAGTACCCTTAAAACAGACTGTTCGGTAGGCTCGGTTCTACAACAAGATTTGGGATGTCCCTGGGACTCAACGCAAATTGCCCAACGGGAAAATGGAAACACTTGGGCTTGGATACGCGAGAGCCGGAAAACGGGAACGGGCTCACAGCAGCCACACCATATATACCTTTGATGAAGAAGAGGACGCCCTGTCAGGAGATGCCAACCCCTCATCAAAACTAGACCCCGCGATTGAAGCGCCGAGTCCGTCGTTTGAAGAACGAACGGAAAAGCCTATCAGGAAAATGGGTCAGAAAGCTCAGGAAGACCACAACCGCGAAATGGCCATCTACGAGAAGGCCAGGACGCAACGTCTATTTCAACAGGCTCCAAAAGACAAAGATGCTCATCTTTGTCAACCCGTTGTGCGAAAGGCCCGATGCGGAGACGGAAATAAATTAAGAAGTGGGAAGAGGAGCCGACAACAACGACGCAGGATTAGAGGGTTACGGGTACTGCGCGGTTCGGATTCGTCCCTCATGGAGAAGATGAGTCGAGCATACTCCTTCCCCCGAGACAAGACGGAGAAGTTACTCAAGCTCGCTTTAAAACATCAAATGATCGCGCTTCCAGAGTCTAGACACCCTGAGCAAGCTAACAAGGCTTCTCGTTCGAGCTATTGCTCTTATCACCAAGCCATAGGACATCCTACCGAAGACTGCTTCACCTTCAAGAACTGGGTCGAGGACCAGTACCAACGGGGCAGATTCGCTTTATCCAACAGCTGGAGGGTAACGCCGCCACAAAAGCATGAACCCAAGGCCGCAAGAGCAAAACCGGATCCACCTCAGTCCTGGGAGCGGATTCGCACCTGTTATACGATTACGATATTAAAAGAAGAGCGCGAGAACAGGGATGACTTTCCCCAGTGCTTTGAGAACAGCGATGACGAGGTGATCTCAGAATTTCCGCCAGCTCCGAAAGAATTGGAAGATGGTATACATATTACGGCAGATAACCTCAGGAAGATTGAGTTGGGATCGGCAGATGACCCGCGACCGACATTTGTCAGCGAGCTACTCTCTGAAGAAAGGGTGGCTGCGTTAAAGGAAGTGCTTCTACGGCATAAAGACTGCTTCGCGTGGAACTACTCCGAGATGCCAGGATTAGATCCGGAGGTTGCTGTGCATAAATTAGCAATATCCCCAGATATCAAGCCAGTCAAGCAAGCGCCAAGAAGGATGCGACTCGAGCTTGAGATGAGCATCAACGCCGAAGTCAAGAAGCTGATCGATTCTGGATTTATCCAAGAAGTCCAATATCCTGATTGGATCGCCAATATCGTCCCGGTAATGAAAAAGAATCGGACGGTACGCATATGCGTGGACTTCAGGGATCTCAATAAAGCCTGTCCAAAGGATGATTTCCCAGTACCGGTAACCGAGCTAATGATAGATAACACGTCCACTCACGAGGTTTTCTCCTTTATGGATGGTTCGTCAGGATACAATCAGATAAAGATGCATCCCGAAGACCAGAAGCACACCGCTTTCCGGACCCCTTTGGGTATATTCTGCTACAGGGTTATGCCCTTTGGTCTAAAGAACGCTGGCGCTACCTATCAAAGGGCCATGACAAAGATCTTCGACGACCTCATACATGACATCGTCGAGTGCTATATCGATGACCTCGTAGTAAAGAGCATGTCATACGAAGAGCATTTAAACCACCTGGAGACTGTATTTCAACGCCTTCGGCAATATAATTTGAAAATGAATCCCCTCAAATGCGCGTTTGGAGTCTCCTCGGGCAAATTCCTGGGATTCATCGTTCGACACCGAGGTATCGAAATAGATCCGTCAAAGATTAAAGCGATCGTGGAAATGCCTCCGCCAAGAACCCTCAAACAGTTGCGGTCTCTCCAAGGGAAGCTCGCATACATCCGGCGATTTATCGCCAATCTTTCCGGCAAATGCCGTCCTTACACCTACCTGATGAAAAAGGGAACTCCGTTCGTTTGGGATCACAAATGCCAAGGCGCACTAGACGAGATCAAGCAATACCTGCAGAACCCTCCGGTGTTGGCCGCACCGGTCAAAGGAAAACCCCTCATTCTTTATACAACCGCCCTCGAAGGTTCCTTGGGCGCATTATGGGCGCAAGAGAACGATCAGGGAAAAGAAAGAGCACTCTACTACTTAAGTCGAGTTCTGCTGGGGGCAGAAAGCAACTACTCTCCCATTGAAAAACATTGCTTGGCGTTAATCTTCGCGATAACAAAGCTCAGGCACTATGCGTTGGCGCATGAAGTCCGTCTTATTTCAAAAGTGGACCCCCTTAAATACTTGATGTCAAAAGCCATATTGACGGGACGACTCGCTAAATGGGCCCTACTCTTGATGGAGTTCTCGGTAACATATCAACCTCTCAAGGCAGTGAAAGGCCAGGCCATTGCCGATTTCCTCGCTGAGCACCCGATACCGGCCGATTCTCCTCTGAACTGTGATTTGCCGGACGAGTATGCATTTGATGCGATTGGCGGCGGTAGCACCCGATGGGAACTCTATTTCGATGGAGCGTCCTCCGTAAAGAAACAGAAACAAGGTATCCCAATGATCAAATCGGGGATAGGCCTCGTCTTTGCAACTCCACAAGGAGGGATAATGCGCTTCGCCTTCTCCTTAACAGAGCCGAGGACAAACAATGAAGCTGAATACGAAGCTCTGATAGCAGGCCTCGAAATCGCCATCGACCTGGGAATTGAAGACCTCCTTATATACGGGGATTCTCAACTGGTTGTTAGTCAAGTAAATGGTGATTACCAAACGTGCAAACCGGAGTTGGTAAAGTACGGCGAAAAGGTGCAACAACTATTGACCCAAATTCCCTCCTATACCTTGGATAATATACCGCACGCGGAAAACAGTAAAGCAGACGCGTTAGCCAAACTTGCTAAAGAACTGGCGGACGAAAACCTTGATGATGTAAGAATCGTGGTACAAAGCCGTCGAGTGCTTGCCCCGGCAGAAATACCTCCGGAATTATATAAAGAGAAGGGAGCGACTGAGCAGACGACCCTACGAATAAAAGACCATGAGAAGGCCCAGGACTGGAGGGAAGTCTTCATAGACTACTTTAAGTCCCACCTAATGCCCAAAGATACATCCTCAAGGCATCAACTCATGAAACGAGCTCTATCTTTCGCCTTCGTCAACGATACTCTATACAAGAGATCGTTTAATTCTCTATGGCTGAGATGCTTAGGACCTGACGAAGCGGAAAGAGTCATTCAGGAAGTTCACGACGGACTTTGCGATTCTCACCAAGCAGACCCAAAGATGAAGTTAAAAATTAAACGGATGGGTTACTACTGGCCCACGATGATCCAGGACTGCCTTGAGTATGCGAAGCAATGCCACTCGTGCCAGATTCATGGAGACTTTATCCACCAACATCCGAATCCACTACACCCAACGGTGGCTAGCTGGCCATTCGAAATGTGGGGGACTGACATAGTCGGCCCCATCGAGCCAGCATCATCCCGGGGACATCGTTTTATCCTGGCAACGACTGATTACTTCTCCAAATGGGCAGAAGCAATACCACTGAGGGAGGTGAAGACGGAGAATATCCTCCATTTCTTCAAGACGCACGTCATCTATCGGTTCGGAACCCCACGGCGGATTATCTCCGATAACGGGCCAGCCTACAGAAGCCATAAGATTAGCCGCTTCGCGCAGCAGCACAATATAGACTGGAGATATTCTTCAGTTTACAACCCACGAGCTAACGGTCTAGCCGAGGCTTTCAATAAGACCTTGACGAAGATTATAAAAAAGATCGTTTCCCGGAATAAGAGAGACTGGCACGAGAGGCTGCAAGAGGCCCTTTGGGCTTATCGAACTACATTCAAGACGGCCATGAACACAACGCCGTACGCGTTGATATTTGGGACGGAAGCAGTACTCCCCTCGAGATAGAGTTACCCTCTCTGCGAGTGGCAGTCCACCACGAGCTGACGGACGAAGAAAATACTCACCTTCGGCTTGAGGAGCTTGATGCCCTCGACGAAACCCGGCTCATAGCGCAACAACATCTAGAAGCCTACAAAGCAAAGATGACGCGCTCGTACGAAAGATTGACCAGGCCGAGGACATTCCGCCAAGGCGAACTCGTGCTAGTGGTCAAGAGACCTATGATCCCCAATCATGCCAAGCGGGGGAAATTTGAGCCAAACTACGAAGGTCCTTACATCATAGACAAGGTCTACCAGGGTGGAGCCTATCTACTCATGGACATGCACGGTGAAAGGCCTTTCAGGCCAATAAACGGCCGCTTCTTAAAAAAATACTACGCTTAATGAGCCATAGCCTGGGTCAATGATAGATGACGACGACTATGCCCACTCGCTATCTTCCTAGGCTCAGACTTTACAAGCAGCAGCTGGCCTTCCCATAACGATGGACCGAAACGTCCTTAAACTAACGATGGACCGAAACGTCCTTAAACTAACGATGGACCGAAACGTCCTTAAACTAACGACGGACCGAAACGTCTTTAAACTAACGGCGGACTGAAACGTCCTTAAACTTTCGACGGACCGAAATGTCCTTAAACTAACGACAGACCGAAACGTCCCTTAACTACTACCGCAGCATCCTTAGGCTGACGAGATAAAAAAAAGAAAAAAAAAGGGAATAAGAAACGGTGCGTCTACAAGTAGAACGGGCACGGATGAAAACCCGAAAGGGCTCCGTGAGTAAAAACAGCAGGACTACCGGCGAGTGTTTGTGAAAATCCGAAAGGGCGCAACCTCGTTAAAAGACACTTATAGGGTCCTCTCGACCTTGTAAGGAGAAACCGCCCGCGTGAGATCCTTACGACTCACAAAGGAGCAACACACTTAGGGATCCCCACGATTTCTAAGGAGAAAATACACTTGCGAGATCCTCACGACTCGTAAGGAGAATTCTCTCATGGGACCCTCACGGCTCACGAGATTTGAAAGTCTTAAGTTACAGAAACCTAAACCTGTTCTTAAGCAGATCCCCCATAACCTTCGATATTGCCCTACAAGGGACTCAATACTGACCCTTGTATACAATCCACGGGCGTGAATAAACATTTCCCCAGCAAAGTCCAACCCTTGTAGGTCCTCTCGACCCATAAGGAGAAAGCCCTCTTGTAGGATCCTTATGACTTACAGAGGAGCGCACACTTAGGACTCCTCACGATCCCTAAGGAGAAAATACACCTGCAAGATCCTCACGACTTGTAGGGAGAAATACCTTTGTGAGACCCTTACGGCTCATGAAGTCAAAAGCCTTGGTCGACAGGACCCTTAACCCTGTTTGCCAAGCCATCTTTGTTCAACATCGACAGAGGCGAATGATGATTCGCTCCTGGAAATATTCCAGTTGTAGCGGTGCTGATGCCGAAATCGGTGCCTAAAATCCAGGCTTGCAGCGAAAAAGCTAGCAAGCCACACATGCCTACAAAATAGCCGAAATGATGGGGCAACTTGCAATAAAAAACAGCAAGTAAAAATGAAGGCATGAAAAATAGCCGAAATGATGGGGCAACTCGCAATAAAAAGCAGCGAGCAGAAAATAAATAAATAGCCGAAATGATTGGGCACCGCGAAAAATAGCCAAAATGATGGGGCAATCGCGACCTTCGCGATATAAAAGCTGAAATGATAGAGCATCGCGGAAAAAGAAATAAAATAAAAGTGAAATCCTCGCCCTACAGGTGATGTTACATCTACCTCTATATACAATCCAGGGGCGCAAACAAAGAAGGGATCATACTCCTTCCCCAGGTTTCATCATAAGGAGAAGCCAAATCTCGAGGGTTCACAGATAGCCTAGAGATCATCTCGACGTCCGTCTCATGGCAGCAGACACAACATCAAGCGAAACGGAACAGCGGCAACCCCCAGTTCCATGGCTCGGCGATACATATCACCAAGAGTCAAACCTCCATCCCGTGAAATGCGGATACAATCAACAAAATTCCTGGTCACGTGGAACACAGATAACGTCACTCTTTGACCCCATGGAAAACGTCCAGAGCGGATCCTGGTCCTCGCAGAACACGGCAGTAAACCCGTGCGAAGCATCCAGAGCGGAGCCTAGTCCTCGCCTAACGCGGCAGTGAACCCGTGTGAAGCATCTAGTGCAAAATTCCTGGTCACGTGGAACGCAGATAATGTCACTCTTTGACCCCGTGGAAAAACGTCCAGAGCGGATCCTGGTCTTCGCAGAACACGGCAGTGAACCCGTGCGAAGCATCCAGAGCGGAGCCTAGTCCTCGCCTAACGCGGCAGTGAACCCGTGTGAAGCATCTAGCGCAAAATTCCTGGTTAGGTGGAACGCGGATAATGTCACTCTTTGACCCCGTGGAAAACGTCCAGAGCGGATCCTGGTCCTCGCAGAGCACGGCAGTGAACCCGTGTGAAGCATCTAGAGCGGAGCCTAGTCCTCGCCTAACGCGGCAGTGAACCCGTGTGAAGCATCTAGTGCAAAATTCCTGGTTACGTGGAACGCGGATAATGTCACTCTTTGACCCCATGGAAAACTTCTAGAGCGGATCCTGGTCCTCGCAGAGCACGGCAGTGAACCCGTGTGAAGCATCCAGAGCGGAGCCTAGTCCTCGCCTAACGCGGCAGTGAACCCGTGTGAAGCATCTAGCGCAAAATTCCTGGTTACGTGGAACGCGGATAATGTCACTCTTTGACCCCGTGGAAAACGTCCAGAGCGGATCCTGGTCCTCGCCAAGCACGGCAGCGAACCCGTGTGAAGCATCCAGAGCGGAGCCTGGTCCTCGCCAAGCACGGCAGTGAACCCGTGTGAAGCATCCAGAGCAAATACCGGACTGTGGAGTCCTTAAAATCCACGGACTATGACGTCCTTAACCTCGACCGTGATGTCTTAAAACTAACGATCAACCCCCCCGATTCCCTACGGATTCTACCTTGGTTTAAGGGTACATCTCTTCACTCCTTTGATACCTGGTGTTGTAATTCCTCAACGTCTTCAAAGAGGTGACGGGTCCCTGCAACCAAACACCGGACTGTGGAGTCCCTAAATCCACGGACTATGAGGTCCTTAACCTTGACCGTGATGTCTTAAAACTAACACCGGACTGTGGAGTCCCTAAATCCACGGACTATGAGGTCCTTAACCTTGACCGTGATGTCTTAAAACTAACATCGGACTGTGGAGTCCCTAAATCCACGGACTATGAGGTCCTTAACCTTGACCGCGATGTCTTAAAACTAACATCGGACTGTGGAGTCCTTAAATCCACGGACTATGAGGTCCTTAACCTTGACCGCGACGTCTTTAAACTACAATACCTGGAGAAACCCCTGACTCCGTAAAACACGGACAAGGGCGACCACACCCAGCACTTACGAGTCCTCATGACCTGTAAGGAAGAAAAATTTCTCTTGTGAGATCCTTGCGACTCTCAAGGGAAAACCCGCTTAAGAATCCTCACGATTCTTAAGAAGAACTTACACCTATGGGATCCTCTCGACCTGTAGGGAGAAAAACTCTTTACGAGACCCTCGTGGCTCATAAAATGCAAAAGTCTTAGGAAGCAGATCTTAACCCTGAACCCTGAGCCATCGTTGTCCTGCAAGGAGATCAAGATATAGTATCTGCAGAATACATTCAATAAAAAGGGGACATATCATTGAGAGGAAAATTGTATCTTTTATTCATAAACCAAAATGGATACAAAGTACAATTTATGAAAGAAACAAAAAAAGAGATACTCTCATTCATGAGTATGTACAAAAAGGGGAGAAAAGATACAAGTCCTCAAGCCGGCGGCCGGTGTAGTAATTTTACCAGCTCATCGTTTTGTTGTTGAGCCACGGCTTCAGGACGCAAGATCTCCAGAAGACGAGCCTCCGCCTGAGCTTGCTGAGCCTGATAAGAAGCAAGCCGAGCCTCGAGCTCTTTCTCGGTGGCTTTATGAGCCTCGACCCTCTCACGAGTAAACGTGGAAGCTTTATCGAGAGCCACCACCTCTTTTATGGACTCCTGAAGCACCCGCCAGAGTTCGTATGCTTTGTTGGCCTTGGCTGTGAGGCTGGCATGAAGCTCGCTCAGCACCTTAAAAGCCAACTCCCTCTCCGAAAATTTACGGCCGAGCCCTCTTCTCGCACAACAATATGTTCGCTACGTGTCGCTCTATCAGGCTACGTAAGCTCGCCTTCGTGACCGCAGCCTTGGAAACAAGACATTTACAAGACCGTATAAATGGGCTTCCAGTCTATGGGGATAATCGATCTTAAACGCGCTCACATCACCTGACGTGAAAGGCAGCAAGAAAGATTTCCGACATATTTCAAGCATGCATTCGCAATCATATGAGTATTCAAAAAAAATATAATAGCATTTGCAATTACATGAACATTCATAATGCCCAAAAAGGTCTGATGCGCAGGAAAGTGATGATAGCATTTGCAATTAAAGAAAGTTCTCATGAGAAGAATACAAAGTTTATTTATTCAAGCGGAAACATACATTCTAGCACCAAGCCTACAGGGAAGTTCGGCATAAAACATAAGGAAAAGGAGGGACTAATGTAAAAATACTACGCTAATGGAAAAAGGTCACCAAACACGGGATCAATGGCACAAGGGTTAACAAAACAAAGAACAAGGTCCTCCGCTCTCTCCAGAACGTCAAAGCGACGGTTCTCGCGAGGAGTCGCTCCCCATCGATTGGCGCCGTGTTCGTCCGCGAAAGCAGACATAATAGCTCACCGGGCCTTTATCTGGCTCAGCAGATGAATTGAGCAATCCTTCAAAGCCTGAGTAATCAGGCGTGCTTCATGAAAGCCCTCGAGCTTTTCTTCAGCCGTGTCAAGCATCGCCAAGGTCATCTCTGCCGGGTGAGGAGGGATGTCGGCAAGCACGGCCGTGAGAATCATCTGGAGCCAGAGGGAACCCATCGGGAGGGGGGACCCCCTACGAATCGAGAGTTCGTATATTGCTGAGTCGCATTCGTCGTCGGTAAGAAGTGGATCCACCAACCGAGCAGCAAAGCGTGGGATCATCTCCTCGATAGGCACTTCCCATGGCTGTCGACGAGCGTGTGGACGGTTGCAGGCCATAGCACTCAGCTACTCCTCAAATTAAATCATGTCAATATGGAAATAAATTTCTCTGTGAAGAGGAAATAGGCTATGGCCTCAAGACTATAAAGGGGAGCATTAAATGCTGCGCGCGAAAGAAAATTGCATGATGGAACCCTTCCAAGGCCCAAAAAAGGGAAGACGTTGGAAATCAGGAAAAGGAGCGATTTCCAAGGCGCCTTCTCTGTATCCAATGCCATGCACGGAAATGTGGCATGAAAAATTGAATAGCCCTATAAAAGGCCCCTCACGTGTGGGGCACGTGAGCACCATGCTTGGTGCGTACTAAGAAGTGAAACAATGCCTTGCATGCTAAACACATCAACAGCAAAAAAAAATGAACGACAAAATTCCAAAAAAAGGGGGGCACGCAAACACAAAAGGACGCGATAAGTTTATCATTCATGCTTTAAAAAGGTTCATACAAAATGAAGAGAAAACGATTACAACGGCAAGACCTCAGGCGCGGGGCACGGATTGAGAAACTCAAGCTTGACCTTGTCCAAGATCCTCCAAGCATTTCGAACCGCCCGAGTATGTTTTCTCTCGCAAAGCGTCGGGGTCCTCGCGGATGTCCTCCACCCTCCGGTAGGCGGCAAGTATGGCCGACTGCTGAAACGCCTGATGCAAAAGATCAATGAGGTTGTCACGCCTTCTCTTCGAGATCAGACTCATCAGATACACCGAATGTATCTTATCCTCGGCAACGTCCAATGCCCTGAGTGGCACACCGGCGCAGAAGAGAGGAAGCGCCTCCCAAATCGCCAACACGATGAGCCTCAGAAGAGAAGAGCGACGGGGGAGTAGCTGATGGTTGTACTCGTCAAAGCGGCTCATAATCTCAGCACACTGAGCGTTGGTGAACTCCTGATTCTGACTACGGCCCAGGGCACGAATATTCCCGTAGGAAATGATTTCGTTGAGATTATACAAATGAGCGTCCATGATACCTGAAATAAAAATCAGGACGACTTATTACAAACCCACTTCTTCTTCACTAATCATAGAATGACAAGGAAACCCCAAGAAGCCTCCGTGTGAAGAAATCAAGTCCTTCATTGGAATTAAATTCCTTTCTGAGAAAAGGGAATTAAATTCCCAGAAACATTTTTGATGGAATTAAATTCCATGGGGTTGAAACGCTATCATCATTTCCCCAAAGATCATCTAAACCCTAAGAGATCTACAGTTTGAAGGTTAAGCGGTTTCATGTTCTTATGGAAAATATATAAAAAAAAAAGGGGTGAAAACCCTTGTTTTGGATTTAAAATCCGGAGAAATGTGAAGGTCCATCGTTTTCCAAGAACATTACATGAGAAAAAGGATTCTTTTCGAACAGAGTTAAACTCTGAAGATTGCTTCAAGACAGAGAACTAAGCTCTGAAAGCGAGAATTAAATTCTCGAGGAAGAAATTCTCAGAAAAAGAAGATGAGCAAAGTGAAGGCTCCTATGAAGAGACAGAGGTATTTATAGAAGGCAATGGAAACGTTTCATCTCCCCAGATCCCTAGAGGAATCCAACGGTCACAAGAGGTGACAGCGTTGCACTCACGTGCAGACACGTGAGAACAACGCTGTGGGGGCATTTGTTTCCTGATTTAAAATCAGGAAAGCTTCTGGGAAAAGCTTCAGAAGAGGGTCACGTGCTTACACGTGACCAGCGGTCACATGTCGACACGTGACACCTAAGCGCATCATCAAGGCAAGTTCAGTTTCCTGACTACATTGAAGAAAAGGGGCTTCAGAAAGAGTCACGTGTTCCCACGTGACCAGGGTCACGTGTCGACACGTGACATTTAAATGCAAGCGGCAAAGACACAACGGTTCCCTGATCGAATCAAGAAAAAGGCTTCAGAAGAGGTCACGTGCTCACACGTGACCAGTTGTCACGTGGTGGCACGTGACAGCTAAACAGAGAACAGAAAGCAAAGCACAGAAAGAAAGAGGAAGGCTCGTTCCAAGAGAGTCACGTGTCCACACATGACCATGGGTCACGTGGTCACACGTGACCGGCTTTCAAAGCCCGTTTTGTTAACAGAATTAAATTCTGAAGGAGAATCAAATCTTTCCAAAGGAAAGTGATTATCTGGAGCAGATCGAATTAAAGATTCAGAGATGATTGAATACCATCTATCTATGGGAAAATCTCGAGTTTGGAAAGATTTCCCCTTTAAATCTAACCGAAATAACAAAGGAGAATCCCGGGGATTTGAAATCCAATGGTGAATAAAATTCACCTAATAATCCAAAGGTCAAAAACGAATGATGGATGCAAATCAAATCTTTTAATGAAGATTCATCAAAAACTAATTGATTCGGCTGCTTCTCCTATAAATAGGAGCCAAGAGACACAAAAAAGACAGATACGCAGAGGGAGAAAAAAGGAGAGAACCTTGATACTTTGAGGAATTTGGAGCTTCTGCAAAAAAAAACCCTAGGTAAGAAAGGGAAGGCTTCTTGAAAGAAGGAGAATTTAATTCTCAACAGAGTTTAACTCTGATGATATAAAAACAGAAGAACATATTTCTTCTCTCTTTGATAGAGGATCTGCAAAGTGCACATCTCCCCTTTAGGTTGAGAATTTAATTCTCAATGGGTTGAGATCCTGCCATGCAGATCCAAAACATAGAGAGAGAATGGAAACATGAGAATTTAATTCTCACAGAACCATAGGAATTTAATTCCTTTAAGATAAAAGTGGGGCTTGACCCTGTGTTATGGGAATTTAATTCCTTCAGAACAGAGAGAAACAGGGTTTAACCCTAATTAAGAACTTAGTTCTGTTGAAACAACGGGAATTTAATTCCCTTAATCATAATTTAACAGGGAATGGAAGTTTAATTCCTTAAAAAGCTTTTATTAGGGTTTAACCCTATTCAGTTCTTCATATATACGAGGAATTTAATTCCTACAGAAGATTCAGAGTTCAACTTTACTCCAGAATATAAGTCTTCAAAAGGAGGTAGGAATTTAATTCCTCTGAAATTTAAAGCTCGAGGAATTTAATTCCTGAAAAAAGATTAACAGAGCCTCTAAACGACATACATGAAGGCAGGGTCACGTGCCACCACGTGACCCCCTCAAAAGATCTACAGAAAGCCCTTTGAGGCAGTCCCCCACGTGACCCACGTGACCCTTGACAGAAGCTCTAACACATAAGCATATGAATGCCCGTCACGTGATGGCACGTGATGCTCTGAAAAATGCAATAATCTCAGCAGAATGAATGGAGAAAGGGCGCTCTCACGTGTTGCCACGTGACCCCTTTTGCCTTAGTGTTTAACACTAAATTGGAACTCTCGAATCCAGTATTGAAACACTGTTGGGCCTTAGTGTTCAACACCAATCAAAGAACTTTATTTGCAGTGTTCAACACTGACTACCCTAGTGTTTAACACTAATTTGAGGGCTCTGTTGCCGATGTTTGATACTGATCTGTTTTAGTGTTTAACACTAATTTGAAAGCTTTGTTGCTGTTGTTTGACACCAATTATCTTTTAGTGTTAAACACTAACTTGTCAACCTCATTCCCAGTGTTCAACACTGATTGCTCTGTAGTGTTTAACACTAGGCTTTGGCCCAATTGGCTAAAGGGATAGAGGCAAAGCCTCTCCCTCAATGGACCAACAAGAAGTCAATATTCCAGACATGATAGGACTTAGCCCAAGCTGGCCATAAGCCCTCAATTCGTAATTAACTGGGCCAATGGGCTCATAATATAATTAATGGGTCTTGATCCCAAATTGGGCCAAGGACTATTTAATCCATCCCGGTTCTAAGGTACATCTCTTCACTCCTTTGATACTTGGCATTGTAATCCCTCAATGTCTTCAAAGAGGTGACGGGTCCCGATGACCACCCATGATATGGACTGTGGGGTCCTTAAACCCATGTCTAATGCAAAATTCCTGGTTACGTGGAACGTGGATAACGTCACTCTTTGACCCCGCGGAAAACGCCCAGAGCGGAGCCTAGTCCTCGCCGAGCACGGCAGTGAACCCGTGTGAAGCATCTAGTGCAAAATTCCTGGTTACGTGGAACGCGGATAACGTCACTCTTTGACCCCGCGGAAAACGCCCAGAGCGGAGCCTGGTCCTCGCCGAGCACGGCAGTGAACCCGTGTGAAGCATCCAGAGCACATACCGGACTGTGGAGTACTTAAACCCATGGACTACGACGTCCTTAACCTCGACCGAGATGTCTTAAAACTAACAATGGACCGCAATGTCCTTAAACTACCCATAGACCGCGATGTCCTTAAACTACCCATGGACCGCAATGTCCTTAAACTAGAACAATAGAGCCCCATATGCTCTTTTGTCGGATCTAAACGGTCCCGTTTAAGTTGATCTTAGCCTCAAAGATGGCTAACGTATCCTTAAACCTTCAAACAGACTGTACTATGAATCCCCCCAAATTAACTCTGGCTCGAGGGTACATCTCTAAACTCCTCTGACATCCGTCGTTGTAATCCTTCAACGTCATCAGAGAGGTGACGGGTCCCGACGGCCACATATACGATGGACCACCATGTCCCTAAACTGGAACAATGGAGCCTAAAACACTCCCTTGTCGGATCTAAATGATCCTGTTAAGTTGATCTTAGTCTCAACATTAGACTAACGTATCCTTAACAAACGTTTGAGTTGATCTTAGCCTCAAGTATGGCTGACGTATCCTCGAACCAAACCCCCAAACCCAAATCTAAGATAAACACGGATTTGGACTAGTCCACGCCCTACGGGCGACGACATAACTCAGTCTCCGTAAACAATCCATGGGCAACAAAACATAAAATAAACACACATGACACGAAGCGACCATCTGGAGAAGGAGAAAGTTGTTACCGCGATGCGGTAGCGTAATTAACTGCAGGGGCTTGCGCCTGCAGGGAAGAGCGTCCCCACAATCAAAAACCCCTCAAACGAGGGGGAATCTGACGAAGTCTGCTACATCGGCCGCATCCGTCTAAACCTCCGATGCACGGTGCCATAAACAACTTGGCATCTTCGGAGAGATGGACGGATAGCACCAATTAGCATCTGCCCCGAATCTCAGGCACGGACGCCCACGTCGCGCCGCCATTCGGAGGGGAACAATCTTCTACCACACTGAGGAACAAAAGGTGTTTGTTTCTCGACATGCCACCTTTTTAGAAAAGGAATTTCTTGAAAAAGAAATTTGTGGCGAGGAGGTAGAACTGGAAGAGGTTCCAGCGACACAGACTATAACAGAAGACTTGGTAAAACCAGAGGATTCAGTAGTACCCAACGAACCCCAGCCTCTCCGCCGATCTAGAAGGGTTTCTCATCCACCTGAGAGGTACTACGGTTTTCTCATTGATGGTGGAAGTGAGGATTGCATCATGGAAGATGATGACCCCACTAGTTTCGAGCAGGCCATCAGGAGTGGTGACTCTGTGAAATGGCTGGATGCAATGCGATCTGAGATGGAATCCATGTACACCAACAAAGTATGGACTTTGGAAAATGCTCCTGAAGGGATAAAACCCATTGGGAGCAAGTGGATTTTTAAAAGGAAATTTGGTGTTGATGGAAAAGTTGAGACTTTCAAAACTAGACTTGTTGCAAAGGGTTTTCGTCAAAGACCAGGCGTGGATTATGACGAAACCTTTTCTCCAGTAGCTATGCTTAAGTCCATCCGGATCTTACTTGCCATTGCTGCATACCATGACTACGAAATCTGGCAAATGGATGTTAAGACCGTCTTTCTAAATGGTGATTTAGAAAAATGCGTGTACATGACTCAGCCAGAGGGCTTCGTAGATAGTGGGAGCAGCGGAAAGGTGTGCAAGCTGCTTAAATCCATTTATGGTTTAAAGCAGGCATCACGGAGTTGGAACATCTGCTTTGATGCTGTAGTCAAAGAGTTTGACTTCATCAAAAATATAGATGAACCTTGTATATATAAGAAGGTTGCAGAGAGTAAGGTTGTATTCCTCGTATTGTACGTGGATGACATACTCTTGATAGGAAATGATGTTCCTATGCTGCAATCAGTCAAGCTCTTCTTATCACAAAGATTCTCAATGAAAGATCTAGGTGATGCCTCCTGCATATTGGGAATTAGGATCTATAGAGATAGATCTAAACGGATACTGAGATTGTCCCAATCCAGGTACATTGACACCATACTAAAGAGGTTTAGTATGGAGGAATCCAAGCGTGGGAACTTACCCACGATCTCTGGACTCACTCTCTCCAAAGAGATGTCTCCCAAGACTGATTTGGAGAGAGCTCGCATGCGAGGGATACCCTATGCTTCGGCAGTAGGCTCTATCATGTATGCGATGCTATGTACCAGACCCGATGTAGCATACTCACTAAGTGTAGTAAGTCGGTATCAAGCAGATCCTGGAGAGAGTCACTGGACAGCTGTGAAGAACATTCTCAAGTACTTACGAAGAACTAAAGAGATGTTCTTGGTGTATGGTAATAGAGAACTCCAGGTGGAGTCCTTTACCGATTCCAGCTTCCAAAGTGATAAGGACGATTCTAAGTCGCACTCGGGATTTGTCTTTACCCTCAATGGAGGGGCGGTATGTTGGAAGAGTTCCAAACAGGATACCGTTGCAGACTCGACGATGGAGGCTGAATACATCGCTGCCAACGATGCTGCCAAAGAGGCTGTCTGGATAAAGAAGTTCATTAGTGAACTTGGTGTGGTTCCATCCAATGAACATCCGATACCTCTGTATTGCGATAACAATGGAGCTGTGGCTTTGGCTAAGGAACCCAGGTCCCATCAGAAGTCCAGACATATTCTAAGGAGGTATCACCTGATCAGGGAGATAGTTGATCGCCGGGAGATCGAGGTCAGGAGAGTGGATACGAAGAACAACACAACAGATCCATTCACCAAGGCCATCCCTCAAGTACAGTTTGAGAAACTGTTTGAGCTGTTGGGCATGCGGTACGTCGGAAACTGGTTCTAGTCGGTACTTATTGCATCAACTACAGGCCTTAGTGCAAGTGGGAGATTGTTAGATATGTATGCCCAAGAGGCCTGTACTGTATAGGATGCTAGGCATATATATATATATATATGTGTGTGTGTGTGTGTGTGTGTAATAAAACGATCTTTGCTCGAAATGATAGTATGCTATCTGGTTTATCTTCATCTTAACATGTGATGTATTGATGAAGCCCTTAGGACTATGCTTGACTACCGGGATTATGATGAGATCATACTAGTGGGACCTGGATAGTCTATAAACATATCCTTTAATAGTTCCTAGTCGAGGGTATATCGAGACAGGGCATCGGTATTACCAGATTAGACTAGTGTGTACGTTTCTTGACCCAGGGGGCGATGGTTGATTCCACAACCATTGATGTTTGACATCGAAGATTGTACACAGGTGCTCATTGGAGAATGGGTACACCGAACAGGACTCGCCGAGAACTCCTAGATGGTATATATACCTATTGTCAGATAGCAGTTCTCTGGTGACACTTGTACAGGTTAGTCTGTAGACCCGAGATCGTCATAGAGTCTCGTGTGATTCCCACTGTATTTTGATTTCCTCCCTACCACGGCTCTACTGAGTTGTGCAAACAGGTGGATTTTGGGTACAGTCCCGAATCATATGGAGACAGTGAGCGATAGGAGGGGTTTCGTCTCTCCCAGTATAGGGAGTTGATGTCTTGCTATGTTTGATCGGCTATAACACCTAAATCCCTGGCCAGGGTTCTCGAGGCTTACTGATAAGTGTTATCAGTAGTTCTTCGACCTGTTATGAGCCATAAATCAACATGACTTATAAAGTTACTGGGGTCTGACATTTACCACCCCTAGACTTCATATGCGACGTATCAGACGAAGAGACCGGACTGTACGGTAAGTGTTGCTTACAGGCTCGTAAGGGTTGTGATGAGTTCGCTCGTCGGCCACTTTTTCGTTATGTACCTGGGTAGCCGTTACGCACAGCTAGTGCCGCTGACGAGCTTGTGGTTAAACCCATTGCCAGCGTACTGACGAGTCTTTAGAGTCCCACACAGAGGGTTCCCTCATTCAGGCGAAAGATGTAGAGACCGTAAATTGTTACGGCAGCCGTAAGGTGTTGCGGCAGGTTTTCGATTATGTTCGTGTAATTGTTACAGGAATAGTAATCGGAAGGATAATACCGGTGGGCTTTGGTTTAAGCCGGATACCGGTATTATATTATTGGATTAATGGTATTCGTATTTTTCGGAATTCGGATGCGTGTATACAGTATACGGTATACGGTATACGGAGGAGGGGTATTTTTGTAATTTTTACAAGAATACCTTCTAGAAGGTGCCACCTCATAATGACATAATTATGACATCATTTTATGAAAATAAAATGAGGTGGAAATTAAAAGGTACAAGCATGATGAGGTTGTTGTTATGGAGTTACTATTGAAGCATGATACTAATTTATATAATGCATGCTTCAAATTATTTCTCTTAGTGCTATATCTTTATTCATCATGCTTGAACACTTTGATTATGATAAACACTTACTCTCCTCCTCATTCTTCTTATAAATAGCTTCACTTGAGATGTGAATGCTAGGGAGTGAATCATTCTAATTGTATCATGAAGTGTATCATGATATGAATGATAAGAAGAAAAATATGAAGATTATCATTCTTCTTCCTAGCTTAAACCCTCACATGAGATGTGAATCCAAAGCTTAGGATTTCAAGTTAATCCAATACACTTATTTCTACATCATCCTAGTGACCTCTTCTAGCAAATTTGGTCTCTCGGTTAAACTCTTGAGAAGAGTTTCTAGCTTGCACGAAAACTCTCGGGTGGATCATCTAGGTCTTCGGTGGCCGGAGATCGAAAACATCGGCAATATCTTAACGAGCCAAGAAGTTCACCAAAAGAGGAGAAAGGAGCAAAGGAGTTGCATCCAAGAGAAGACCCGAAGGACCGTATCATCAAGGTATAATCCCTAACATAGTAGATAAGATCTCTAGTTAGGATTTACTAGTTGTGGTTTAGACAAGATCTTCGGTTCAGTGCGTGTTGTACGCAGAGAAAATTTTCGTTCACCGCTTCCGCCGCGCCACAAGAGTTGTGGGAGCATGCATCACTCACCAACAGCAAGCGCGTAGCGACGTCGACAAATGAAGACGCAAGGTGAGTAGATTATATCTACGGGGGGAAGTCGGGTGGATCGCGTATAGCACCCCCGCAGTCCGTAGTTGGTATACCTTAGGTGTATATATTATATGTGATAGTTTATAGTGTGTCGTTGATATTGTGTTAGATGTACTATGTATAGATTAGGGTTAGAAGTAAACTGGTATAGTTCCTAGTCGCGAACCCTAGAATAGGTTTACACCCACACACACACCATTGCATATTCATTATACTTATACTGTGTTGATGATGATATTGGATGACATTGGAGATGAGTCGATGATTTTAGGTATAGTGCCGTGAGATCGGTGATGTGATATGATTCGTATATGGGATACGACTTGTGATCTCTAGCGGGCTTTTGGAAGTGTGTTTACACACGCAGTATATTGATGGTATCGGTTGTACTAGACTTAGATCAGTACCCCAGATTATGTGATATGGTGATAAGGATACCAGATAATTGATGAGGTGAATGTGATATTGACCCGTACCCAGCTATTGGGATGCCGTACGATGATTTACCGTACGAGCTTTATATTGATGATTGATCCGCACTCATGACTTGAGGATTGTCAGATGATGTACTGTATCGTACGCGATACTATTGAGGCGGGATCACCGACTATATATATATATATATCGACTCAGATTTAGGTGGTTTCCATACCCCTCCCGATTGACTTGATAGTTAGATCTGTAGTTAGTATAGTAGATGTTAGACTAGACCTGAGTCATACCTATTTCAAAAACTAACGAATCGGGAATATCTTAAAAACAAGTAAAAGGATTTTACGGATATTTTCAAAATGCGCATCTTTTCTTAAAAATACCGTAGCCCTTATTTTACAAAAAACCCCGATTCGTCTTATTTCAAATGGCATAACTGCATGACATATACATATTGATGTAGATTCTTCACTGTTGTGTTGATTATTTGCTTTCCGCATTTCATGTTATTCGCATCGCTTTGCATATGTAAATGTGTTTATTGCTATATATTCCCATTATTCCGTTAGGACACCAGCACCATTATCGATGATGCATATGTTCCACATACACTTTCTTGCCGGCTCACACACTTCATCATCGATAATTGCCATGTCACTACACTGTAGTACTGTTTCATTCAGGATATGATCTCTTGCCTAGCATACTGGTACACATATACCTTTGCACATACATAGATGATTCTGGCTTGACTTGGAAATTGGGAACCGCAAGATACCTTTTAAAAACTGGTTTATTTTAAAGAAGCGGTCTTCTCTAAACATGTGCATATTACTATTCCATGTCGCATGATATACTGATATGCTTGCATTTCTTTTATATGCCGCATACATCATGCTTTTTGATTACGCGCATTGAGATATGTTGTTTCCATGATATTTCTGGATTTTGGGAACCGTGGGTATTTCAAGAGATTTTGTAAATATTTTAAAAACCCGGTTACCCTTGATATGATATTTCAGCTTCCACCATGAGTTTTATCGGTTCTGATATATATATACCCCTACGAGGAGGCGTCGAGGCCGTAGAGGGTACATGGTGGGGCCCGGAGTATCCCGGGGCAAGAAAGGGATGTCGATGGACCCAGCCGATGAGCCCGGCAGGGGAACAATACCGTCCGGTGATATTACCTTTTACTCGGCGGTTATCTTGGGGATACCGACCGGAGTTTGTACGTATGGATACGTCGGAAATTCGGGGGTCAAAGCTGGGCACTCGGGTTTTCGAGATAACGTATGATACGTACCTATCAGGGCTGATCCGGACTGACGGAGCTCGATAGATGAGGATTTACGTGCCGATGCTAGGCACAGGTTTCATGATGTTTTCGGGTGTCGATGCTAGGCACTTAGGTTCCATGATTTTGATTATATCCTCATATTTACATGCATGATGTTTATTGTCATTGGATGACGGGTGGACGGGATCTACATATATACAGACATTGATCACATACAGACTTTGATTACATTGATCATACTTCATTTGTATATATAACAGTGGATGAGGACGCTGTTATATATGCCCTTACACCAATATTAGTGGAATGGGACGCTAATATATGTGTATTGACATCATATTTATTCATGCTTCAGACTTATCCTTTTAAGGTTTATATATATCTGATCGTTTGACCTAGGATTATGTCTTGCATTCGATTTCTGCTTGTAGATATTTTCTATTCACGAGTTGGCAACTCACCCCCATTGTGCCACAGTTCTTGCAGGTTTTGCCGTACAGGTTCCACGGCGGCATTTCTGGCACACTGCTTCCTTTGCGGGTGTTTTGCTTTGGTAGGTGGGTTCTTTGCATCAGAGCCACCCTTGTATATGTATTAGTCATTGTATCTAGAAATTCCATCAATCAAAACTTGTATATTGTTTCAGACTTAGACACTAGTGATGTATTATTTCGACCTTAGAGTTGCGTGTAGTAGTATTACGGTTTTCATGATATTGAGTTTCTTTTTTTGAGTTTTGATCCTCGCCCTTCGGCGTTGTATATTATATTGCTTGCGTGGTTGTGACCGTCGATTGACGAAGAGCTAGCTCCCGCTTTGGGATGCCTTTTATCATTGCATATATATTATTCTTGTTGTACCCCGTTCGGGGCCAGTATTTACAAAGGAAACTCTGCCGAAAATTTTAGAAAAGACTATACATTTTAAAAATACATATTCGGCTTAGTTATTTAAAAACCTTGATTTCAAACATGTTACTTCACTTCTTTAAACTAGTTTTCTTTAGTTATTCTTTAAAATGGTTTTAGATTTCTGGGCTTTTTGGCTTACTTGGATTATATGGGGTCCTATAGACTTCATATGATTTAAGTGCCAGTCACGGGCTATTTCGGGTCGTGACAAGTTGGTATCAGAGCACTAGGTTAACCTTGGTTCGAGTCTAAGTTTGACTATGTGGAGCCTAGGGCGTTTATATATATACGGAACTTAGGCTTGACCTTACGGAACTTAGCCTTAGTCGAGGGGGTATTAGACCCGAACTTTCGTCGCGTAGGATGACCCTTGGTTGATGGAGTAGGTGACTTCAGTAGAGTGACGTACCGTGTGTATATTCCGCGGCATACTTACGACACGCCACTCCGCTTAAGGAGCCTTAGGATGTACATTTCCTTGCACAATATTATATTCATTCCTATGATCTATCCTCATCGATACTGGTTATGATTGTGCTGCCACGATCTCACGGGTAAAGAGAGCTACGGCTAGAGTTACGTCAGCTTGAGCTCGTCGCAGATGAGGACTGACCGAGGCGTGATTCCAGGGACGTACGATTGTATAGGGGCGTCATCTTATTGTGTTTTCGCACCGTGAGCGTTTGGTGGATCGCCTTTACGAGATTTCTCGGACGTGCCGATTGGTACCAGAAGATCAGGCTACTGCTAGAGGCCAATAAGAATGTGATGACCATTGATATACCGCTTATTCAGGATGATTGAGGCGATGTTCAGCATACAGACGAATGAGCCAGTTGTTACTGCAAATGACGAGATATCGCCCAGATGATTGGAGCTACTGCAGCATGAGTATATATTTAGAGATATGATGGCGAGTCGCTAGTCACCCGAGGATGAATGACTAGGACATATGGTTCGTTCGCTTACCCCGATGCGTGGTCATCAGATAGATTGATTTCCAGCTAGAGACGACTTCACGCAGGTTCGTTGAGAGTCGATGGAGACGATCGAATGTCAGGAGCCCATTTTCCAAGTTTAAAGTATTCGGAAAGACATGCAGGCGAGTCTATGGACCCTCTAGAATAATGAAACCCTAACTCGACATAATGACCGTGTGAAAGCCTTTGAACCTTAGGGTTTGCGGCAGTTCCGCGGCGCCATTAGTGAGGCTTGGGTTTGCCCTTCTACGGCTGGACCACCGATGCTGTGGTATGTACTCGATACTATTAAACTGTGCCCAAGATGTTGATCTCTTAGGGGATTATAAGGTTCTGACGAGTCGATCGGATGGTTCGACATCATTCGGATATCATGTGATGGGACACATTGCTTGGGAGACTCCAGATATGAGTATAGCCATTGGAGCACAGTCCATGCAGCCACGATGAGACGAGTCCGAATCAGTCGACATTGGAGCAGAGTGAAGTAAAGAGTTCGCAAGAGATTTCGACGAGATGACGTTCCACTCCGCTGACATCAGAGATGCGATACGCACGCAGAGCTATTGTATATGGATATATCTTCTAGAAAGAGGCGCGATGAGTATGCAGCCGTTCCGGAACAAGATTTAGCTTTAGTAGAGGACGATGACTTCCGGGTAATTCGGCAGAAAGGAGATTTGAGAGAGACTTCGGATGGACCGTAGCCGAGAACATTGCAGTGCGCAGATAGAGACGTGACGTCGAAATAGACGATGATACAGACAAGCGGGACAAGAGGTTCGTGCGAGATGCTGACGAGCTGTTGCTACTCCCCGTTAAGATTAAGGCCAGTGATGTCCACAGAGGCGTTGGGATGCGACCAGTTTCCGAGAAATGCTGTGCTGAGGACACAGATGTCCATTGAGCGAGAAGAGATTATGCAAGAGTACCAGCCTCCGTACAGATTGGCATAGGCAAGATTGGAAGAGACCTTGAGCAGGATTCCTTCCAGGACACTGCTGCAATGATATTTGCACCCAGGATCGGATGTGTGACGTGCATTCAGAGAGCCAGAGGCCGACGCCAGTGACATGCTTCTTTACGAGTGGTCGTGATGATTGACCGAGAGATGACCAGAGAAGTGCCAGAACGGAATCGTCCCCGTTAGCACACCTGACAAGGCCGATGAGCCAATGGATCGCGAGATTGGTAATCCGCAGAAAAGATAAGGACTCAGAGACAGAGGACGCCAGACCGTGAGCAAGAGGTAAGTAGATATCTTGCGCTGCTAGCATTGGATGCACCGACACCTTCTCGACTTTGAAGGAGGGAATACCGACGACGGTAATTATAATTTGTGATTTTGTGATTCGATTATCACGTATCCGTCACATAGGATTTTGGTATTTTGGGCGTTCTGTTTGCATGATATTTGTTTTCTTGCACCTACTGGGTATTTGCATTTTGCGCATAGTTATTATGCTTGAGGTATTGATTGTGATTTCATGCCTATTTTATGCCGGTGATTTGATTTACGTTTCTAGCATAGTTTTCATGCACTTTTAGTGTTTTGAGTTGATTTGTACACGCTAATGCACATGATTGTGAGCTTATACACCGCGGTATACCTGATTTGGATTGAGCCGTATTGTATACCGTCGATTTTTATTCTGATATTGATGTTGATTTCTTGCACTCTGTGCATTTGATTTGGATTTCCGCGCGTGTTGAGCGCATGCTTTGAGATACGATTTTGGTGCACATCAGATGCACTAAATCGAGATTCTTGTGCATGTTAGATGCACCTGTTTTTGCTGTCAGGCACACACGTTGCCTACGACAGATGTTGTGTGCACACCCGTTGCACCTAGATGTTGTTTCTGTGCACATATATGGATTTTGATTTCCGTGCGCACCGGACGCACAGGATATTCTTATATATACATCTTGAGATTGATTCCTTATGGACCAGTATGTTTTATGATATATTTTGCATGCATTACTTTAGCTATTTACATGTATAGTTTTGATGTATATCACATTGGTTTTGTTTTGGATTTGACATTTGTGTCTTTATCATGACTCCGATGATTGCGGGATGCTTGACGGAGTTTCGATTTTGAGTTATCTGCTCATTACTTATGCGCATGTATTGCGCTATGATACGTTTTATTTGTTGATGATGTCGGAGCCCCGACAATTTGGATTTTTACTGAAATGTTTTAGAATTTGGGGGTTTAAATTTAAATTCGGGGACCGAATTTCTTTAAGGGGGGAAGATTGTAACATTTCAAAAAAAATAAAATATTATTTTTGGGAATTTTTATAATTTAATATCATTTTAATTAATATTTTAATATTTTGGTATAATTAAATACAGATAAATGGGAAAAATTTTGGAAAAATTATAGAAAATTCTAAATTAGGGTATTTTATGGAATTATGCCATTTTTAAGTTTTTATGATTAATTACATGCTAATTTAGTGCTAATCGCGATTAAAAATCGCTAATCGGGTTTTTAGCATTTTGTGCAAAACATGCGCATATCATTTTTCTTACACTTGTGCATTTCTATCATGTTTGTTTTTGGGGTTACTATTTGAATGAGAAGGAAATTGGAATATAGAAAAGGAAAAGAAAAGAAATGGGAAGTATGGGTGAGAGAGAGAAAGGGTTACCTTTGACTTGGACATAGCCATTCCTCTTTTTTCTTCACTCATCTCTCTCCCTCTTCAGCCCTTTGCTGCTGCTGCTCCTCACCTTCCTCCCCACTTCACCTCCTCAAAACACCTCTAAAACAACTCCAAAACCCTATCTCATTTTCATTAAAAGTGTGCACAAGCTCTAGACCAACACATTGGACCAAGAAAGCAAGGATTTTGGCCACTAGGGGCAACTCAAGAATTTTCTTGAGTTGCCAAATAAGGTAATTAATGAACCATTAGCTTATTTTTAGCATTACTTATACCCCATGTTTAGATTGAATCGATATTGTGTGATTTGGAGGACTTAAAGAAAACCTAGTTAGGGTTTGAGGGAATTTTGGGTTATGGTGTGAAATTGAGCTCAGTAGAGGTTGTACCAACACCTTAGTGCTATATTTGAGACCCAAACCTGAGACTTGAAACCCGGAATACGGATTTAGTAACCGATATCGGAAGAATTGTGAAATCTGTGAAGGTTATATTGAATCTGCTATCAACCCGAGACTCTGAAAATTATTTTGGTTGGACAGTGATATGTGCAGGCACCCAGGAAGCCACCACCAGAACCCTAGCCCCTATCTCTCTTTCCCGACCGCAAATAAATGCTTTATGGCCGTAAATTGCGGCCAGACCAGTAGGGAATTGTCTCGTTTTGGTTTTGGTGCCCCCTTATCAGTAGATTAGACCCCTGGCATGTGCAAATTTGTCTAATTTGACCTAGGGTGAAATCTGGAGCCTATTTCCTTAGTTGTTGTTTTGGATTCATGTTTCCGTATTCCGTATTTTTTAATTCTGAATTTACGTATTGTGTTTTACCTCGACTACTTGGCGTTTATACGATGATATCGAGGATTGTTGATGGTTTTGAAAGCGTATCCATAGGTTCTAACCTATAGGCCCCTTAGCGTATCGTTTTGGTTTTCGTATGTCGTTTTAGTTCGGATTTGGTTTTAATACGCATTTGCGATACGTTGATGTGTAGGTACCTTATGAAGACTTCGGGACGACAAGCAAGCGCGTAGCGACGTCGATAAATGAAGACGCAAGGTGAGTAGATTATATCTACGGGGGGAAGTCGGGTGGATGGCGTATAGCACCCCCGCAGTCCGTAGTTGGTATACCTTAGGTGTATATATTATATGTGATAGTTTATAGTGTGTCGTTGATATTGTGTTAGATGTACTATGTATAGATTAGGGTTAGAAGTAAACTGGTGTAGTTCCTAGTCGCGAACCCTAGAATAGGTTTACACCCACACACACACCCTTGCATATTCATTATACTTATATTGTGTTGATGATGATATTGGATGACATTGGAGATGAGTCGATGATTTTGGGCATAGTGCCGTGAGATCGGTGATGTGATATGATTTGTATATGGGATACGACTTGTGATCTCTAGCGAGCTTTTGGAAGTGTGTTTACACACGCAGTATATTGATGGTATCGGTTGTACTAGACTTAGATCAGTACCCCAGATTATTTGATATGGTGATGAGGATACCAGATAATTGATGAGGTGAATGTGATATTGACCCGTACCCAGCTATTGGGATGCCGTACGACGATTTAACGTACGGGCTTTATATTGATGATTGATCCGCACTCATGACTTGAGGATTGTCAGATGATGTACTGTATCGTACGCGATACTATTGAGGCGGGATCACCGACTATATATATATATATATATATATATATATATATATATATATATATATATATCGACTCTGATTTAGGTGGTTTCCATGCCCCTCCCGATTGACTTGATCGTTATATCTGTAGTTAGTATAGTAGATGTTAGACTAGACCCGAGTCATACCTATTTCAAAAACTAACGAATCGGGAATATCTTAAAAACAAGTAAAAGGATTTTACGGATATTTTCAAAAGGCGCATCTTTTCTTAAAAATACCGTAGCCCTTATTTTACAAAAAACCCCGATTCGTCTTATTTCAAATGGTATAACTGCATGACATATACATATTGATGTAGATTCTTCACTGTTGTGTTGATTATTCGCTTTCCGCATTTCATGCTATTCGCATCGCTTTGCATATGTAAATGTGTTTATTGCTATATATTACCATCATGCTGTTAGGACACCAGCACCATTATCGATAATGCATATGTTCCACATACACTTTCTTGCCGGCCCACACACTTCATCATCGATAATTGCCATATCACTACACTGTAGTACTGTTTCATTCAGGATATGATCTCTTGCATGACATACTGGTACACATATACCTTTGCACATACATAGATGATTCTGGCTTGACTTGGAAATTAGGAACCGCAAGATACCTTTTAAAAACTGGTTTATTTTAAAGAAGCGGTCTTCCCTAAACATGTGCATATTACTATTCCATGTCGCATGATATACTGATATGCTTGCATTTCTTTTATATGCCGCATACATCATGCTTTTTGATTACGCGCACTAAGATATGTTGTTTCCATGATATTTCTGGATTTGGGGAACCGTGGGTATTTCAAGAGATTTTGTAAATGTTTTAAAAACCCGGTTACCCTTGATATGATATTTCAGCTTCCACCATGAGTTTTATCGATTCTGATATATATATACCCCTACGAGGAGGCGTCGAGGCCGTAGAGGGTACATGGTGGGGCCCGGAGTACCCCGGGACAAGAAAGGGATGTCAATGCACCACGCCGATGAGCCCGGCAGGGGAACAATACCGTACGGTGATATTACCTTTTACTCGGCGGTTATCTTGGGGATACCGACCGGAGTTTGTACGTATGGATACGTCGAAAATTCGAGGGTCGAAGCTGGGCACTCGGGTTTTCGAGATAACGTATGATACGTACATATCAGGGCTGATCCGGACTGACGGAGTCCGATAGATGAGGATTTACGTGCCGATGCTAGGCACAGGTTTCATGATGTTTTCGGGTGTCGATGCTAGGCACTCAGGTTCCATGATTTTGATTATATCCTCATATTTACATGCATGATGCTTATTGTCATTGGATGGCGGGTGGACGGGATCCACATATATACAGACATTGATCACATACAGACTTTGATTAAATTGATCATACTTCATTTGTATATATAACAGTGGATGAGGACGCTGTTATATATGCCCTTACACCAATATTAGTGGAATGGGACGTTAATATATGTGTATTAACATCATATTTATTCATGCTTCAGACTTATTCTTTTGAGGTTTATATATATCTGATTGTTTGACCTAGGATTATGTCTTGCATTCGATTTCTGCTTGTAGAGATTTTCTATTCACGAGTTGGCAACTCACCCCCATTGTGCCACAGTTCTTGCAGGTTTTGCCGTACAGGTTCCACGGCGGCATTTCTGGCACACTGCTTCCTTTGCGGGTGTTTTGCTTTGGTAGGTGGGTTCTTTGCATCAGAACCACCCTTGTATATGTATTATTCTTTGTATCTAGAAATTCCACCAACCAAAACTTGTATATTGTTTCAGACTTAGACACTAGTGATGTATTATTTCGACCTTAGAGTCGCGTGTAGTAGTATTACGGTTTTCATGATATTGAGTTTCTTTTTTTGAGTTTTGATCCTCGCCCTTCGGCGTTGTATATTATATTGCTTGCGTGGTTGTGACCGTCGATTGACGAAGAGCTAGCTCCCGCTTGGGGATGCCTTTTATCATTGCATATATATTATTCTTGTTGTACCCCGTTCGGGGCCTGTATTTACAAAGGAAACTCTGCCGAAAATTTTAGAAAAGACTATACATTTTAAAAATACATATTCGGCTTAGTTATTTAAAAACCTTGATTTCAAACATGTTTTTTTCACTTCTAAAAACTAGTTTTCTTTAGTTATTCCTTAAAATGGTTTTAGATTTCTGGGTTTTTTGGCTTACTTGGATTAGATGGAGTCCTATAGACTTCATATGATTCAAGTGCCAGTCACGGGCTATTTCGGATCGTGACCCTCCCGCTCACCCCAAGCCTTACCTGCACACCAGAACCCATCGCCTTCCCAAGCTCCCCCACCTCCTTTCCCGAGCACCCTCGCTGTCCCCTCGTCACCGGAACTCCGACCACCTCCCTCGAGCCCCCTCGCCCCACTTCCTGCACCCCGGACCTCCCCTGGACCAACCACCATCTTTCCCAACACCAACGGGTTCACCCGAGCTCCCCTCAACCACCGGCGACCCCAACTCACCTCCGACCTCCGCCAGCTGAGCGCGCTCCTCTGCCTCCTCTCTCCATTCTCACCACCAGCCCCACCACTGCCACCGCGTGTCACTATGGCTGCCCCTGAGCCGTCACCTGCCTCCGACGACGTTGCCGCCGGCGCCAGTGCCACCCGAGCCCCTGCAGCTACTATCTCCAGCGAGCCCCGTCTTCATCGCCGAGCCAAGCCAAAGCCATTACCATTGTAGTCGCTACCGTGAAATGTGTTGCTGTTGCGTCACCGTGTCGTTGTCGTGATCGTGCTGTCTGCATCGCCGTTACCGTTACCATCGTCTTGAGGCAAGTGAACTCCCCACTTACTTACATGCTAGTATCTTACAATTTAGATCTAATGCTTAGTTAAACTAGATACACCTATATTTATATATGTATATATGTACGCATAGGGAATTATCGTTCGGGCCACTACGATACCCGTTGTGTTTGGATCCGATATAAATTGTATGGAATCAAGTTTAGAACCTAACTCTAATCGTATAGGGAATATAGATATTGAAATCACCTTGAAAGTAGCTAGGTAAAATAAGATTCCAATGTATTGTGTTAACTGCTCGATACTACCCTACGTGTTTGATGCGAATTGTAAACGTTAACTAAATCACTTATGGCGGAACTAGTAATCGTTAAATCCTTCTACTGCTCTTAGAGATACTGTAGAAATTTAGTGGAAAACAACGGTCGTTTCACCTATGAAATGTTAATCTCTATAATCACTTCGAATTCTGAATTTGTCTGAACATGCTGAACCGTAAAATTTATAATAAATTGTGGACAAACCAGATTTTAGCGTTCGATGGCTCGTATCGAAGCTAACTGCTTAACCTACTGTATTATATTGTTGATCACTGAATTTTAATAAACTATGAAAGAGATAATTGCGGAGGATTAAGGTTCTGGACTGCAGTCCAGAATGGAAATCCCGATTAACCCCTGTTTCTAGACCCCTGTATATTCCTGCTCAAATATATGAATATGCGGAACCCTATATCGTTGCGTAGAGAATCGAGTTAGATTTCTTAATCGACTGGTCTCACTGGTTTCCTCAACCATTGGATATTCTTAATTTATTTTACAATGTCGGTACGTTGTGCTGAATTCTACAGAGGCAGATTTTACACATCGAACATAACATGTAACTCCCTGTCGCCATAATGTATTACTGATCTTCCAATTGCGGTGGCAACCTAACTTATAGCCCTAAATATTTTTCAACTATAGCGTTGTCTAATTACAATCCCAACTGCGATTAAAATGCGTTACGAAACGGACTTCCGATTCTGAAACTGGATTTCCAGCAGTGAATGCTTAAAATGAATTGGCCATATCTAGTGATCCTGAAACCCAATTAACGTGAAACCAATTTTGATGGATAGATAATTAAACATACTACTTATCCCCTGTTCATTGTTTCGCTAAATTTTGCATGTATGATTTATGATAAATTATGCAAGTGGTAGGACACCGACTGATGATATCTTAATTACTGTATTCTCATCACATTATATAGATGTCATTGCAGTGGTAACTTAGTGATCATATGCATTACCCAGTGTTAGGTTTTAGTGTTTGATTGTGGCAAGTACGTTAGTGTTTAAGCATGAATGGATAAGTGAAAGTGACACGTACTTGTACACAATCAGTGGACCCTATTGATTTATTGCATTGTCGACGTCTGTGGGACGTGTATAAGTGTGAATATAATTGGTATGGGACGATTATGGAAGCACTTGTATGGGTGTCACAGGTAAGGCACCAAACACTGTCCATTCATCTTGGGTATCAGTCAAGACATGCTTGATGGAGACCCTGTCTTCAGTTCTCGCGTAGACTTGTCATGGACCGACTGGTATTTGAGTTTATGGTTGGCGTTTGATGTAGACCACGGGGTGTGGGGTAGTTTGAGTGTGAGTTCAACAGAATCCCGGGAGTCCCATGCCGGCACATATGGAGATATATGGAGATATATGGGGATATTACTGATTATTATCGTGCGTGTTTCGGGCCCGTGTTCCCTTGCCCTTAGGTCCTACCTTTGGGTAGGAGATACTCCTGTGTGGTTGACTCTCACATTTGGACTGACGATAGGCTTAGTGACCTGTACAGTGAGACTTAGAGACTGATAGGGTTAGTGATATTGACATGCATTACTTATTGATTCAACACACCTGACATACTATTTACTGCTTTACTGTTTACCTGCTCTATTAGACACCCACATTGGCTACTTCATGTTCATATCTTTACTCTTTTGATTTACTGTTACACATTCATTATTATTGCACGAGTTACCATTTGTATCCATATATATTGCTATCGTGTCGCTCTGACGACCTGAGTATGCATGCTCAGAGTGAGAAGTGGATCTAGCTTGGACCAGGACCTGACGTACCTCGAGGACATCGCGGACATCTTGACCAGCTACCCAGAGCTATACTCTCTTGATCTCTATCTGGTTAGTTCTTTTGTATTTGTTTTGATTTAATGACTGCATTTCTCATTACCTGTGCATTGATTACTGATTACCACGTAAAACTAGAAGTCAAAGTGTGACTACGGCAGGATATTTCCTTGACCGTAAGAGCATGGCTGGCCCTATCAACCCCTCATATTCCGTATTTTGGGAAGCGGAGCGTGACATGGTTTTGTTGGTATCAGAGCCAGGTTTTGCTTCGATTGGGATTGCAGTTCCATGTAGTGCTTGACAATCTAAGACATCCTTCGGTCTAGATTGTAAACTTATTGTTCTTGATCTTGATTCACATAGTGTGTTCTGCTATACATTTTGATCCATCCGCTAGAGTTTTGGGTGAATTAGTAGAGTTACGTGGTTGTAATTGTGAACTGCAGCATAGTTACAATACTGTACTCTGTTTGAGTGACTTGGAGTTCTACAGTTGATTCCCGCTTGTTTGAATTTCACCGCACCCGATATTCTTGATTCCTTGCCTAATCCATATTGTATTTTAATTCTTATAGCTTGTGCCTCTTATCGTCCTCAAAATTGTTGTTTCAGGACTATGTCTTACTCTTCTTATATCTTCACTTCCCAGAATCAGACCGTCGAGATTTTGAATGTACTGCAAGGTCTGAAGGAAGCCCAGGAGCGAGCGAACGACCTGTTAGCTAAAGGATTAAGAAGACAGATGACTCAGGCACCAGCGGACGCCTCTAATCGTAAAGGGACCCCTGTTAGACAAGGAAAACAGGTGAAGATGAAGCGACCACTTGTTCCCCAGCAACGGAAGCCGCGGAAGATCCAACGTTGTAGGTACTATAAGAAGCCAGGACACCTTCAGAGAGATTGTCGCAGCGCCAAAAGGCAATGCCTGATTTGTGGATCCAGCGAACACCTTGTCAATGGTTGCCCTAAAAGGAAGGAGCTACAAGGAGGAGGTTCGTCCACACTCTCCACACCTACTAAGTGATGGTTATTTCGTAGTTCGAGCTTCAAGGATAGTGCGGACCCAGCGCAGGATTCAACTCCCGTGACGAGAATGCAGCGGTCTAGAAATCAAAGAAGAATTATCACCTTTCCGCTTTCAATAAGAATGTTGTCACTCTTTTGTAAATATTTTCTTTTCGTTTGAGATCTTGTATCTGTTGAACTTTTAGTTGAATGTAATAAAATTATGAGTTGTGATGTGTGTATCGTCTCCTTCCCACTCACTTTACTTAGACTATTCATTGCATCAGCATTCTAAACTTTGATTTTTCAGTCCTTGCCTACAACATATCTTCCCTGTGTTACCGTATCCTTGGTTATCTTCTTAATGTGTCCCACTGTCTAATCATGACTCTTTCTTTTCAGGCCATGGCCCACTCTGGAGCAGCGCCGCATCTAGATGAGGACACACGGTCGTGCGTTTCCCTAAACTGCATGCTGGTAAGTTCAAATGACGAGATCAACGGCCCACAGGTTATTTTCGGAAACAGCGATTCCGGGGGTGAGGGATTCGCAGCCCCAGAAGTCGACATGATCAGCGACTCTGACGACGATGAGGAGGACCCCGAAGAAGACCCAATAGAGGAGGACCCCGAAGAGAACCCGATAGAGGAAGATCCCGAGAAGGACCCGATAGAAGAAAATCCAGGAGAGGAAGACCTTGGGGAGAATCCAGCAGAAGAAAATCCCTTGGAGGAAGATCCAGCAGAAGAGAATCATGTAGAAGCAGACCACGATGAAGAAGCTCCAGCCGAGGCAGAAGGACCAGAAGAAGAAGACCCCGCGACAGAAGAATCTCCAGTGGCAACCCATGCGAGGCGCTGTGGGAATGGACGCCCCTATCTGAGCGCGCGAGCCTACCGTAACCTGCCGAACCTCCACAACCGCGACTGTCGTGATTTAGCTTCTGTCTCCTCTGGCCAAATAAATCTATGTATAGTTTAAGGCCATCTTTTACCTTTCGAGGATGCCTTGTTTGGAATTTTCTGAAATGATATTAAGATTTCTGAGTTCACTAATCTTTCGATTTTTGATTCGCGTGATGTATCGACTGTTTTCCTTCCCAATAAATTTCTTCACTCTCGAGATTCATTACTGTTCACCCTTACACCCAGTGCTGACCCGACCCCAGCCTCTTCGACATCCAGAATGAAGTACCGCACCCCGACTTTTTGGATCATACTCCATTCGAAGCCCCTATCCATTTCTTGTGCTATCTCCTTTTACCATAATTACATTTAGGGACAACGTTATTCGAAAATTTAGTTTTCATTATTTTCTATTTATCGAAAAGCGTGTGTTATTAACTATTTCCGTTTTATGCATTTTAAGTACTTTACTATTCTTCCCATTTTCGATAACGCAACCACATGTTGCACATAATATTTTGTGCTATGTTTCTTATTTTCACCATGTGAGTTTTCTAAGTCATCTTGAAATTGTTTGATCGATACATTTATTCTAAAATATCTTGGCATATTGGCAAACCCTTCACTATTGTTTGTTATTGCTATTTTATCCTCTTGTACTTACTTAGACTTATCGTTTTAATTGCGTCATTCTTATACACATACAGACCTTCGATTTTTACCTAGATGTTTTTTTACCACTACATATTAGTGTTCGATGTGGTAGCCTTGCGCATATTATGTTTTATAGCTTATCGTTCATTTTAAATTTCGAGGACGAAATTTTTGTAAGGGTGGTATGATGTAATACCCAGTTCTTTTGTATACCAATATCCGTATTTTTTGTTACTCTTAAAATTTATTTATTTATTAACTATTTTTTTTATTTTAAACCCTAACCCTAATCTAATCTAATATCCATTTAATTTTCCCTAACCAATCCATAACCCAAACCCTGAGTCCCCTTCTCCTTTATTATTTCCTTCTTTCTTTTCATTTTTCCGAGCCCAGCCGTCCCCCCCCCCCCCAAAAAAACATCGGCCCACTTCCATTTTTTCCTTACCAAAATTTATTTAAACAAATTCCCTAAACCCAGCCAGCCCAAAGAAAACAAAACAAATTCTAAGTATATATATATATATATGTCCATTTCCCAAACAACTAAATAACTATATTATCAAATCGGCCCATCACACCCTCCCCTTTCCGATTTATTTCCCTTTTTTCCCTTTATTCTTCCAGCCCAAACTTAGCCCGACCCATCTCTCTCCCCTTTACCTTTATTTCTCTTTTAAATTCTTCCGGCCCAAACTCTTCCCCGGCCCACGAAGCTTTCCCAACGCGCCCGACCCGTTCTCATCCCTTCTCCCCAACGTAACTCCTTTTCCCGCTCTCCCGCTCCTTTCTCCTTCCTCGTTCCCACGTCGTCGCCAACGTCCCCGCTCGCGACCACGATCTCACGCCCACGACGCGTGCGCGCGCCTCCCTCTAACTTTCCCCCTCACTCTCGTTCTCCCGCTCCCTCATCCCCCACACTATCCCGCTCATCCCAAGCCTCACCTGCACACCGGAACCCATCGCCTTCCCAAGCTCCCCCACCTCCTTTCCCGAGCACCCGCGTTGTCCCCTCATCACCGGAGCTCCGACCACCTCCCTCGAGCCCCCTCGCCCCACTTCCTGCACCCCAGACCTCCCCTGGACCAACCACCATCTTTCCCAACACCAACGGGCTCACCCGAGCTCCCCTCAACTACCGGCGACCCCAACTCACCTCCGACCTCCGCCAGCTGAGCGCGCTCCTCTCTCCTTTCTCACCACCAGCCCCACCACTGCCACCGTGTGTCACTATGGCTGCCCCTGAGCCGTCACCTGCCTCCGACGACGTTGCCGCCGGCACCAGTGCCACCCGAACCCCTGCAGCTACTATCTCCAGCGAGCCCCGTCGTCATCGTCGAGCCAAGCCAAAGCCGTTACCGTTGTAGTCGCTACCGTGAAATGTGTTGCTGTTGCGTCACCGTGTCGTTGCCATGGTCATGCCGTCTGCATCGCCGTTACCGTTACCATCGTCTTGAGGCAAGTGAACTCCCCACTTGCTTACATGCTAGTATCTTACAATTTAGATCTAATGCTTAGTTAAACTAGATACACCTATATTTATATATGTATATATGTACGCGTAGGGAATTATCGTTCGGGCCACTACGATACCCGTTGTGTTTGGATCCGATACAAATTGTGTGGAATCAAGTTTAGAACCTAACTCTAATCGTATAGGGAATATAGATATCGAAATCACCTTGAAAGTAGCTAGGTAAAATAAGATTCCAATGTATTGTGTTAACTGCTCGATACTACCCTACGTGTTTGATGCGAATTGTAAACGTTAACTAAATCACTTATGGAGGAACTAGTAATCGTTAAATCCTTCTACTGCTCTTAGAGATACTGTAGAAATTTAGTGGAAAACAACGGTCGTTTCACCTATGAAATGTTAATCTCTATAATCACTTCGAATTCTGAATTTGTCTGAACATGCTGAACCGTAAAATTTATAATAAATTGTGGACAAACCAGATTTTAGCGTTCGATGGCTCGTATTGAAGCTAACTGCTTAACCTACTGTATTATATTGTTGATCACTGAATTTTAATAAACTATGAAAGAGATAATTGCGGAGGATTAAGGTTCTGGACTGCAGTCCAGAATGGAAATCCCGATTAACCCCTGTTTCTAGACCCCTGTATATTCCTGTTCAAATATATGAATACGCGGAACCCTATATCGTTACGTAGAAAATCGAGTTAGATTTCTTAATCGACTGGTCTCACTGGTTTCCTCAACCGTTGGATATTCTTAATTTATTTTACAATGTCGGTACGTTGTGCTGAATTCTGCAGAGGCAGATTTTACATATCGAACATAACCTGTCCATAACTCTCTGTCGCCATAATGTATTACTGATCTGCCAATTGCAGTGGCAACCTAACTGATAGCCCTAAATATTGTTCAACTATAGCGTCGCCTAATTACGATCCCAACTGCGATTAAAATGCGTTACGAAACGGACTTCCGATTCTGAAACTGGATTTCCAGCAGCGAACACTTAAAATGAATTGGCCATATCTAGTGATCATGTAATCCGATTAACGTGAAACCAATTTTTATGGATAGATAATTAAACATACTACTTATCCTTTGTTCATTGTTTCGCTAAATTTTGCATGTATGATTTATGATAAATTATGCAAGTGGTAGGACACCGACTGATGATATCTTAATCATGCCTTAATTACTGTATTCTCATCACATTATATAGATGTCATTGCAGTGGTAACTTAGTGATCATATGCATTACCCAGTGTTAGGTTTTAGTGTTTGATTGTGGCAAGTACGTTAGTGTTTAAGCATGAATGGATAAGTGAAAGTGACACGTACTTGTACACAATTAGTGGACCCTATTGATTTATTGCATTGTCGACGTCTGTGGGACATGTATAAGTGTGACTATAATTGGTATGGGACGATTATGGAAGCACTTGTATGGGTGTCACAGGTAAGGCACCAAACACTGTCTATTCATCTTGGGTATCAGTCGAGATATGCTTGATGGAGACCCTGTCTTCAGTTCTCACGTAGACTTGTCATGGACCGATTGGTATTTGAGTTTATGGTTGGCGTTTGATGTAGACCACGGGGTGTGGGATAGTTTGAGTGTAAGTTCAACAGAATCTCGGGATTCCCATGC